>JAHLJT010005437.1:19678529-19830515 GCA_031308135.1 Acheta domesticus | reverse complement strand
CGATCTGGAAGTTCATTTCAATTGTTACAAAACTGGGCAGTCGTATATTTTTCAGTGGACAGAACACCGTTTAAGTGATTTATTGAATTAGTGAAATATGTACCCAAGTGATATCGACAATTATGTTGATTTGAAGAAATGTCTTTGAAAATGCCAATTTCTTCAATTTTGAAAAATCAGTGATATATTGCTTTCTCGCAGAATGGAGGATTTGTTTTTTGATATCACTTGGGGGCGGAACGATTATCAGGATTTTCACGACAATTTTTTCATTAGTTTACTATGAAGCGAGTATGATCATGGGCAATCAATCCGGATTAATTACATCCTCTGAACAATCAAATATTGCGATCTTCGTAAAATGCAATTATAATCCTCACATCTTTTTTGGTGACGAGAGATTTTAAGGATATTGTAACATTGAATAAGAGGTTTTAATATTATATTATGCAATCATTGCGAAGAATTAGAAAACATATTTGCTGTTGTATCTTCAGTAGTTTTCTACGTCATTTATTATCATAATGTTGCAAGCGTTAGCCTACAAACATGGCCAGGAAAAAAATGTGTATTCTTGAGACAAAGATGAAGTTTCCGAATATTATTTTAACTTGCGATCCATTTCTAGTAGCACTTCTATTGTTTTGGCAATTTGGCAACGCGTGAAATACCTTCGGCGTTCCTTCCTCTTATAGTCCCTTCTGGAGTCGTATGCCTTCAGATTTCGGAAAGGGACAATGCGGCTCTTTCATTGGAAGAAAAGAGAATTAGGCAGTTCAGGAATTGGAGGACGCAGTTCCACTGTTTTAAAGGATGAAAAGTTCTTAGAAATTCAGAAGGTCTTTTAACACTCTCGTGACTCTCCCTTATCGAAATTGCATCAGCAGCGCATATGTTGTAACGAATAAAATGAGAATGCGGTCTACGAATCAGGGCCGCGCGTATGCATTTCTGCTATTGATTTGGGGGCTTCAATCAGGACGTCGCGTATTTGATACGGTTTTTGGTGAAGAAGCTTCGTTTCATTTGGACGGAACGTAAGCAACCAACTGTCGGTTGTGGTGTCATATTTCGCCCGCGGATTATCGCACCAATTTTTTTCACGACGGAAGAGAAAATTATTTCCGAAAATAATAAACTCATTTTTAAAAAGTATGTATATTTTTAAAAGATGAGAGGCGCTGTTGTCAGTAAAAACGACGAAACAATGTTACACGCCTCACTAAAGTATGATTTTTTCGGAGACCACAAGGTCTGCAGCCACCACGCCCCCACATCTTACTCCTCTGGACTTTTTTGTGGCGTGATCTTCAGAATACTGTTAGTGCAAATCAACTTCTCTTCAAGATTTCCGTCGCAACATTATAGTGTCCGCTAGGCAAATTGAAGTTACTCTTAAACGTGTACTCTTTACAATGAAAAATTAATTCATCGTCGTCGTAAGGTACACACTTTGTTTCGTGAGCATACTGGGCCGTGTCGCGTAGAGGAAACTTTTCGATTGCCCGCTCATGTCCCAACCCCCCAGCCCCGCCCACTCTGCTCAGCGCGAAAAGATTCGGCGTGGGAGCTGCGAACCTGGCCACCCAAAGCTTTGACTGGGAAAAACACAGAAACAGCGAAGTTACTGCAGCTTATTACCTGAAGCTCACCTTCTCCTAACTCGTCCCAACCGCGCCAGTCACAGCGGTCTTGAAAGAAGACAAAAATATGCGGTTGCCAAATTGCCAAAACAAGAGTAGATGCTCCTAGACAGAGGTTATAAGCAAAAATAAAGACGCGGTATGGGGCACTACCTTTAAAAATATCAATATCACATGTGAACCAGGTTGCGGGACCACCCTGTTGGGCATGTATTGAATACTTAACCACATACGGTTTCGTGAATAAAATCGCTCTATTATGAATTATAACAAGAAGAGACTATACTACGTACGAGAGTTTTTGTAAAATGTACTTTTGTTAGGCTGAGAATAGCATACCTACAAGTGCAGGAGTAGTGTGTGAGCCATCTCTCGTATTTCTCTGAATATTTTTTTTGTAGTTCCTCGTAGTGATATTTGCAATGAATGAATTAAACACAACAATAGTAATTTATTGTAAAAGGTCCATATCCAAACTTAAATACGTGCTTGATCACCGATTTGGCTCAATCAAAATTTCTTGTCCTCCGACTTTCTTGCTTCTGATACATGTTTTTTCTGTTAACAGATAGTGAATTGAATTCTTTGGAATATACCTCGGGCGAGAATGCCTCTACCTCGAAGGGACACTTGGATGCAAACAAGCGAATCCACACTGGTGAGAGACGTTTTGAATGTGCCATCTGCCAGAAGAGGTTTGGTACAAGACAACACTTGCGAATACACATGGTTTTCCACACTGGCGAGAGACCGTTTGAGTGCTGCCACCTGCCAGAAAAGGTTTGCACTTAAATCAAACTTGAAAAGCCACATGCGCGTCCATACTGGTGAGAAACCCTCTGGGTGTTCCATCTGCCAGAAGAACTTCGCTGAAAGAGACACTTGATTTTCTCACATGCGCAGCCACACTGGCGAGAAACCTTTTGAGTGTTCCGTCTGCCAGAAGAGCTTTCCTCACAGAGCTACGTTGCTTAATCACATGCACGTCCACCAACCGGTGAGAAATCTTTTGAGTGTGCCATCTGCCAAAAGCGCTTCGCGCAAAGATGCATTAAAGAATCACGTGCGCATCCACGCAGGTGAGAAGCCTTTTCAGTGTTCCATCTGCCAGACGAGCTTTACTCAAAATGGCACAGTTATTAACTCACAAACGCATTCCACACTGGAGTAAAACCTTTCGAGTGTTCCATCTGCCCTGAAAAGATTTATTCAAAAAAGTAGGGTTGGATAAGCATTATGGTCGTTCACGCTGGTGAGAGGCCTTTTGAGTGTACCACCTCGCCAGAAGAGCTTTAGTCAAAAAACACACTTGAATTCTCACATGTTCGTCCACACTGGTGAGAGACCCTTTTGAATGTGCTATCTGTCAGAAGAGATTCTCTCTTAAGGCGAACCAGGAATAAACACATGCGCATTCACTCTGGGGCGAAACCCTTTGAGTGTTCCATTTGGCCAGAAAAGATTTGCTGATAGGTCGTACTTGACGAGTCACATGCGCATTCACGGCGGCGAGAAACGTTTTTGAGTGTTCCATCTGCAAGAAAAGATTCAGGGAAATGAAAACCCTTGAATGCCACATGCGCGTCCACACTGGAGAGAAACCTTTTAAGTGTCCCGTCTGCCAGAGAGGGTTTAGTCAACAGACCCCATTGCGTGATCACATGCTCCTTCACACTGGTGAGAAACCTTTTGAATGTAAGGTCTGCCTTAATAGATTCAATAAAAAGGCTATATTGATTGTCCATATGCGTACCCATACCGGGGAAAAGCCTTACGAGTGTTCCAAGTGCCAGAAGAGATTCAGTGCAAAGGGGATATTGAACACCCACATGCGCGTGCACGCTGGTGAGAAACCTTACCAGTGTGCCATCTGTAAGAAGAACTTTTCTCAAAAGGGAGACTTGAAATCTCACATGCGAATACACACTGGTGAGAAACCTTTCGAGTGTTCTGTCTGCCAGAAGAGATTCTCGGATAGTCGGGACTGTAAATTCCACATGCGCATTCATACTGGAGAGAAACCTTTTGAGTGTGGCATGTGCCAGAAGAGCTTCGTTAACAAGGAGAATTTAAAGATTCACATTCGCTCACACACTGGCGAGAAACCTTTTGAGTGTTCCATCTGCCAGAAGAGATGCAGTCAGCAAGGGGCCTTGAAAATCCACATGCGCATCCACACTGGAGAGAAACCTTTTGCGTGTTCCATATGCCAGAAGAGCTTCACTACAAAGGTAGCATTGACTAACCACTTGCGCAATCACGCTGGTGACAAACCTTTTGTCTGTTCCATCTGCCAGAAGAGCTTCACTGCAAAGAATACCTTGAATAGACACATGCGCCTGCACGCTGGTGAGAAACCTTTTAAGCGTTCCAACAGCGAGGAGAGCTTTACTCACAAGGCCTAAGCACATGCTCGTCCACTAGCGAAAATCTAAATGCTTTGTTTCAGATAAGCTTCACTGAAAATGAGAATTTGATTATCCACGTGCAAATCCATACTGTTTAAAAATCATGTTTTCATTTGCCGAAAGAAATTCACTCACAAGAGGACTAAGCGAAACCACTTAAGGGTTCACACGTAAGTAAGAAAACTGGTGTTGCATGTGTCGGAGATATTCGCAAAATTGTATTTGCACACAAACGGATGCGTTCACAACAGTAAGAAGGGAGTGGTCTCCCTCTTTCTCTGGTGATTTTTCTTGATCAGTTCATTGAAGCTTTATTACTCAAGATTTATATAAACGTCAGAGTCTACTTTGTTTAAAAGCATTAAAGTGTTTCATCATAGAGACGAGATTCGTGGCAAATAGTATTGAGCGCACCGCCGTCACAACTACAATTATTTTTTCAATCTCTCCTGGAGTAAGTATTTCATTATAAAACCAGCCTTCTTAAAAAGTAGTATGCGCTTGAGAAATCGGTTGAACGGAGTATTTACGAGATGAGCTAATGCGAAGTCATCCAAAAAACGGTGTTATTGCATTTGCCAGAATGTGTGTACTTTGGGTAGTTGAGAAAAGTACGAATGTATAGAAACGTTGCATTTCAGGAAACACTTGAACGCTCATAATCAATATCCACACACTACCTCCGAGCCCCAAAGAACCATAAAAAACATCGAACAGGCAAAGTGTACGAACAGTATCGAACATGTTCCTACAACTCGAACAGGCAAAGTGTACTCCATACCAATTTGGTTAGGTCACATTGATCACGAAAATAATTTGCGTTGTAATAAGGAATGTGCCACTCGCTGCTGAAAACGCTCAAATATCGATTGCATTTGCGATAATTGACATAAATTCTCGAGATACGAAATACATGCATTGTAGGGGATACGGGCTCCGTCCCACGGAGCCGAATTTCGCAGAACGTATGCCGTACGGGCTTCGTGCTGAATGTGTTAAGTCATTTTCGACAAATGCCAGCCCCAAGCCGTGATGCCAATACGCTGACTAACTTTATAGTTTTCTAACGGTCATGTAAAATAATGAGTATGCAATGGACAATGTTAAGCCATTTTCTGAAATCTCTCTTCATCAAACTGAAACAACTCAGTCTATTAAATAATATCTTCTATAACTCTCCTTAGAAATGAAGTCGAAATTTCTGAGTGAATAAAGTGAGTAAAAAATTTCAGCTTTGAGGTGGCCACTGCCCTGTCCCCCATCCGTCAATGGTTAACTCCCTGTTTTGACCCCCATCAGGCTGCACTTTATCTCATCACGAATATTTCCAATTACACAACTAATTGCTGTGTAATTTTTTCAATACCCTGAACAGAATTGGAGATTCCAAGAAAATATCTTCAGTACTTTTCAAAACACCCATTTTTACTAAAACCATCCAAGAAACTTAGACTTTTGCTGTAACAAATAAAGAGAATAGTAAACACCATGCATGCCATGCTGAACCTCGTTATCTCGCCGTTACTCGCGCATATTTTTGTAACGCCATTACTTGCGTGTTAGATTTTATCTAACAATGGTTTATGGTGTATTATTGTCTTATTGTGAATCAAATATTTACATTAATATTCCCAGACATTTCTATATCTTGTATAAATGAAAGATGACATGCAAGCTCAAATTGTTGCTATAATAAGCACTCGAATCTAAATGAGTCATGAAGTGGTGTTTTATAAAGTAAATTTATTTAAGAAAGGAAAATCATAGAATACCATTAATTCAATAAACTATATATTTTAACCACGTTGAAACATACAGGGACATTTATGAACTAAAATAAGCTTCCTCAGAACTACACTCATTGGAAACAAAGGTCTTTCTTGTGGGTTCTTTCCAAAGTGGTTGTAGCAAATATTACAACAGTGCTGCGTGAACCTGGTTTGCCTCTTTTGGACAAAAAAGCGCATCTTCTTTTCTCTCTTCGTTGCTCCCCGTCATAAGATTATTCTAAAACGAAAACAAAACTAAGTAATTGAAACTACAGCAAAGGGACAGCAGACGATATTCTTGCTGAATCTCTGGATCTTAATTTAAGATTTAAGGTATAAAAACACGATCCAGATGAAATACTAAGCTTTTCTGATCTTCACGCAAGCATTCAAGACCAAAAGAGAGAGAATTAACTTGTCAGAAGAGGGGATGTGATAATTGTATCGATATATAAACAGTTTGCTCGCGCGTGAGAAAATATCTAACACGAGGCGCCGCACTAATCAAGGCCTTCTCATATTGTTTTCCTTTCGCAGAACTGATAAGAACGATGAACGGATGTAGAGCTGAATTGTGCCGGAAGGTATTGCTCGAGGCATTATCTCCGTGTGTTGAAAGTGGCAATGCTATTTAAATAAATCCAGAATTGTTAGATTTTTCTAACAGTAGGAGTAACGGCGGGATTATCTGAACCTACCAGGACAAGATTTTGAAATGAAATGAGTAATATTGGTAAACATAACTTGTATTAATATTGTATTCCTTGAGAAATTCTGAAGAAAATTACAAACTCCTGGCAAAAAATCTTAACACGTGCGTTTTTTTCTCCCCCCTTCCCTCTCCTTTGCTTATCCGTCACCCATTGCATGAAAAATACTGGAATACTTTTGGAATAACATACTTTCAAGATAATATAAACAGCTTTAAACATAATGATTCGCAGGGTAAAAGTTGTTAAGTGAGTTTTTTTTTGTCAAATTGAGTTAAGTAATACATTAAAAACTGCTTGCAAACACCTCAGTGTTCTGTATTATCTGCTATAACACACTTGATAAATAAAGTTGACCCTGGATCGCCAATGATTAAACACATCTTTGAAGCTGGCTAGCCTCCCTTAGGGGACCAGAACGATACATGCCAACAATTTGTACTAATTACCTGCCTAGTAATTACCATAATTAAATGACAATTAGGGCAGCCATTTTCAGAAAAGTCGAGGGACACAACCTAACCCTAGAATTAGAACAAAATATCACAAATTTATATAAAAGAAAAATCTCATAAGAGAAAATAGTTTATATTAATACGGCTGCCATACGAGACTTACGTTTCTCGTGGGGAAATTTATTTTTTAAGTAAGACCATAAGGGCTCACATGTTGGCCTGTCTCTTTTATGGCATATTCGATAGAGCTACCTAACAGCGAATTAATAACTACACTAGTATCTAAAATGCCACAGATTACTACTTATTTCGAATGAAAAACATGTAGGTCGCTTTTCTTTCGGTATATAGCTCGAGATGTCTTACAAAAGTCGTTCGTCCTCGCTCGGCGGAATACTTTTCCCGGAAATCGTTTTTCTCGGAAGGAAATTTTCTTGATCACGGATGTGACAGGTTTCTTGATCTACTGTGGTTTCACATAGTAGCTGTTCTGGTATTGGGATGTGCAATGGTAAATGCACAACTTTTGTCAATTAATGACTTGCAGGAGTTCAGAAATGTAGAAATGTTAAGAATTAATGTAAATTCGTTGTTGCTCCAGATAACCAATGTATCAGGAACTTCTTCGAAGACACAATTTAGAAAAGATAAAACACTCCCAAGAAAGAACAAAACGAAATTAAGACGCCGCTACAAATGTGTGACAGGAAGCAGACATCAACATTTTGCAATTGTCCAGCTACTGCAAGATTTGACCTGACAATCCAATTTTGTTATAGTTTGTTTTGAAGATATATAATAGAAATAATTTACATTTTGCATCACATTGCTTGTCTCATAAACTCGCCTACATTCCTGTACATGATAAATCTGGACGGTGCTATTTCCTGGTTTGACAAATACCCTACGGTACAAAATGCGACACAACATTGTGTCAGGTGTGATGATACCTTTTTTTTTCGCATTTCCTCCCAGCCCCAGAGCATCTGACTTTCAATGTCGCAACAAGTAATTTTTGTTTTGCGGTGTCATGCCTTTTACGCATGTCTCAATCATTCTTAGTATTGGGTCTCGAGAACAGTCTGACTCCAGGTTTCTTAGGTATCACTTATCTCTGTCACTTTCCACTGTCGTTCCTCTGTGTCAAGTTAAAATGCTTCGCGTAGGCCGGAGTTAGCACCTATATAAGCCATACAATGCACGTATTCAGGCAAGACATTTCGCCATCAAATATTCACAATTAGTCATGAGGCCTTATGGACTCATAGTGTTAACAATTAAAACTAGTGGTGCTTCCAAAGCACATACTTTCTCGCTTTTAGGGACAATCTAAATATTCCGCAATATTATACTACTACATAAACCCAGCAAATACTTTTCCGCTCCGAAATCTGATCTCAAATCCACAGATTTAACTGGTTAACATTCATGTTACTACGCCACATAAGCGCGCATGGACGGAACTCAGGCAAAGGCATAACATGTAAATGTCCGATTGTCCATGTAAAATAAAACAACAAAAAATTCAGAACAAGGTTGAAAAAAATTCCACCGTAGATACATTTTTTCCTTTCCCATTCATATTCAGAACGTCAAATTCAACATGGAGTGTTACCAAAGCACATATATTTTTGAATCATTTAAAATGCTCCGCGATAACATGCACCTACATAAAACACCAAACGTGTTTTCAACCGGCAAGTTATTTTTTCCATTCCGATACCGGAACACAGTTCAAATGTGTTGGCGCTGATACCACTACCCCACACAAGCGACGGGCGCTGGAAAGATCATTACATAACATTCTCTTCTTACGAAGTATTCGTAAGCGAGAAAGTAATAATAATTTCGGAACCGTTAGGGATATGTAAATTGATCGCATGGGTTCTGGTTAAATTGTATTTCAGTTTAATGTTGGAATTCTCGTAATTTTACTTAAATCGGTTCATACAGATGCACACAAGGCAACGATTGACATAATATGACATACTTTTCAGAAATCGAATAACAGTTGAAAAATGTTTAAAAGATGCAATTTGGGAAAACACAGACAAGTCCTGTGTATTTATCTGCATTGATTCTATTCGTGAGTAGAGGTACTTCAAACTGTTTTCAGTAAAGTTTCTACCCTCATCAATAGTTTGTTTCTGCAAAACCACATTCATCAAATTAAAATTCCTGTCTGGGATTCGAACCCGGCGTACATTCCAATGTACTCGGGCCAGAGGCCCTCGGGGTTGGAAGTCGCCCTCGGGGGAAAACATCTACTTAACGCCCTTGATACATAAATAACTATTATGGTTTACTAGTTAATTGCTGTGTGTGTACGGACCTGAAACAAAACACGTGATGGTGTACATAATACCCTTGCGTGCCTTTCTGAATCTTTATGCCCTAGTGCCTTTTGAATATTTTATAGCCCGCTCTAATACCAACACAACAGATACAACATTTTTATGAATTCGATTTTTTAAAGTTAAGATACAAATAAATAAATGGCATAATGCTCAAATATGTAAAATACCTCGTTGTAAATATTATTTTGCTTAATTGATATGAAAATTGCAATTTTGGAATGTACTCGTGGATTTATAATTGCCATCAGTCACTCACATTTCACTGTTACCTATCACCTTTTTTTAGGGACATATTTATATTATTCGGAAGTAAAAGTACTAGTAGTAGTAATAAGAAATATTAGATACATCAGCTAACATCCTCCAAATGTTATTTTTGGTGTTATGACATATTCTTAATAACTTTTGGCAATAGGGACTAATAACCTAAAAGTACCGTTTCATCAGCGCAACTTACACTGTTATTCACATTGCTAACTCTCAAGTACACCATGAACAGTTTCATACATTTCTGGAGATTTTAATGGAAACTACTGTCCGTAGTTCTGTTAGCTTTTGCGAGAATTTCCGCAGGAACATCACAATATTCATTCATTTTGTACGAACAAATCAGTCGAATAACGATTATACAATAGTACGAAGTCTACACTTCGTGTACAATAGTAATTAGATATGCACCGTGTTTTGTTTATCTGACGTCATATTGACAAATGACTATTACAATGCGTCTTTTCACTTTAGACGCAAGAATCATTATAAAATGTTTCGAATTCTCTTTATATTCGGCCACGAACTAGTACACCATAAAGTTTTGTATGCACCACGGACTAGATGGTTTTGCCCCGAGGACCTGTGGCTCGAGAGTTTGGAAGTCGCCTGAGTCCTTAACACCCTTGATACATCGTCTCCTGTATTATTTCAGTAGTATACCTTTCCGTTGCGGCTCTCATACACAACCATTCTCTATAAATGAGGTCTCTAAAGAAAGATAATTTCACGGAGACGTGACGAATTGCACTTTGACTTTAAAAACAAGAAGGATTTTTCTAAAAAACGCATCTAAATATTCAAGTCAGATGCAACCCTCAACACTTGCCAAAGTTTTCGTCAAATAACACCTAAACAAAGCGTTCTAGGGCGTTAAAAACTAAACTTTTGAGGCCTCAAAGAAACGCTTTTCACACCATAATCTACAAGATAAGACATTCCTTCACATTCAATTAAAGTTTCGGTTCCGCGCTTCAATACTATCAAGGCCACCAATATTTCAGCCCTTGCTTCTGGTAGCCATTTTTTGACGACACGCGTAGAAGCCTTAGATTCCTCTATCTTAAGGTGACCAAATTTCTTTTAGCTCAAAGCGGGACACAACTCTAATTTTTAACATTCTAACAACATGATGTTTTACATACAAGTAACAATTTCTTTCCGGTAGTTATTTATTTATAATGAGCAAATTAGAAATATTGGAAAAAACCCTCAAACTTATTACATTGAGTTATATTATACTTATTACAAATATTTCTTAGATGAATGAATCTGCCTTAGTAAACTAGGTTTTTGAAGGAGAAGCTCATGAAATTTGCCACAGCCTAGTTCCAAATGACATTTCACAATGAGCAAATTCTGCAATGTATCTACTTTAAATTGATTCTTTTCTGATGTCCAAATGCTGTTGAGAAGGGAAAATACCCTTTCAATGGGCGCTTTGTGCCTGGTAAACATAAGGCAAACTCAACGAGAATGCGTACGTTCTTAATGGGACACTATTTTTCTTAAAATTTCCGAAAATTTGTATCCACTTCTGATCAGGTGTCACTTTTAGTGCATTCCATTCAGTAATTTTTTGTTCTGTTACAAATTCCTGTACATTTACAATTTCATCAAATAAGTCATTAAGATTGTTAGAGTGTGTCATTAAGATTGTTAGAGAGTGTACTACTATTGATAAACTTCAGAGATTTTTCAACGTCTTCCCATTTTAATGGTGCTTTAAGCAAAACAAACTGGAAGACTTCAACATCATCAAAATGCCGACTTCTAGTGAACAGATATTCAACACATGTCCCATAAAATTGAAATATATATTAGTAAGACAAACGTCAACAGATTTTCTATTAAACACACCCTTTTCTTCTAACTTGACAAAGAAAGCTTTCACATTCAGAGGAACAAAATGCTGCTTCAACCTTTCTTGAAACATGTTTAAGCTTCTTGAGAGATTCAGCAACCTCAATAACGGATACATTTGTCCTTCAATTTGTTGAACAGCTGAATGGAAAATTGAAGCTTGGCAGTGAATAAAAGAAAGTCACATATTTCCACAAGGATTTTCAAAAAAACCGTTTAATAAGAACAGGACATTTGTCAGTGGAAAAGAATACGATTTTAATCCTGGAAAAATTTTCAGGACTCTCTCCACAGCGGGTATAAATGCCATCCATCTGGTTTTGCTGCAGCCAAGTAATTGCTGATAATTATCAGCAATTCAATTATAATTGAATTTCAGTAAAGTCACAAAATTCTTTTAAGGCTTCATCTCGTACATGTATACTGCCGTACTGTCATTGATCGGAAACTTTGATTATGACTTCCAATATGAAATGCAAGCGTTCCTTTTGCAGCTGCCAACTGTTCTTCTGCCTTTTCGAGATTTGAATATTTAAAAAATCCTGTAAGAATTTTGAACGAAGCAGTTGCAAGCACTGCACGTTTATGTCTGTGAGAAGCAATGTGTTTCACAATGTCCGTTTTTCTACCATGAGCTACCGAAAACTCGATTTGACACACGTTGCACTTAACATCAGAATCAGAGCCATGATTTCTTAATGAAGCTATATTCTGCCTGTAATCTGTAGTTAAATTTACAATGTTGTGAAAACACAACAGAACTGTGCCAAAACCTAGCGGTAGGTATTCTTCTATTAATCGTTCACTTTAAATCTGCCGACGGCACAATAAGGAAGGCACTACCTTAGTCACCGCCTTCTAATTCCTCGCGACCGATGCACGCCTGTAGGCAGAGTTGAAAGCAACTAGGAAATGAACTCTTGTTTTAGAATTACGCTGCCCTATCACGTAGTACATACGTTTCGAATATTATTTTTGTTAATTAATTTTCTTTTCTCACAGTTGTTTTTACCTTTCGTAGTGTAGACATTCACAGTTTTTTTACTTTTCGTAGTACCACAGTTGTTTTTTCACAGTTGTTTTTACCTTTCATAGTGTAGACATTGCTGCCTACTTAATATACATTCAAGCGCGCATGAAATGCGAGAATCTCGAGAGATATAAACAGACTGCAGCGATCCTATCAACGTCTGCAAATTTCAAATGAACAATAATACTTATCTGGTACAGGCGCGCTTCTAGCGCACTCAATCCTTTAAATATCTTTAACTAAACCGAGAGGAGCCTAACTGAATCTTTGTATACATTGTGTTATGCAATAAAACAATGTATTGTTAACATTGTGTATACGTAATTTTTAGGCAACATTGTGCAATTAAAAGCAAATAGTATGAAAGATAATAGTGGACACTCCTTGAATATTTTGGTGACAGCAAAGCAGCGCTCTCCAGCGGTTCAATGTGTAAACTACAGCGCAAGAATTTGTGTGTGCATTTACATTTTTACATTTCGCATATTACAAGATGTGAAAGTCAAGTTCGTTCGTAGTTTTCTGAGAGATAGTTTGGTAGAAGAATATCTGTGTAGATATCGTTATTTGATGCTCTGCCGCAAGTACTTTAATGTATAAATTAAAACCATTGATAATTTATTTTTATTTATTTATTTATTTGTCAAAAAAAAGTAAAAACTGTATATGACGTGTGGGGAAAGAGATTTTCTGCACACATTTTCTTGAGGGCCAGAATTTAAAAAAACGAACAAATGAATTTAGAAAAACATTATTTTAGAAAAATAAAAAATATTTGAAAAATGTTTGTTTCCGAGTTATAGAAAATCAATTTCAACGGTAAATGAACTACAAGCAAAAGGAGTGCTCAACAAAACGTGCGCACAGTGAAGCTCCATTTACGTCCAGAAGCAAAACAAGGGGCCATCTCATCATTTGCTCAATAGATCAGGGAAACTGGACAAAAATCTGATCGAGTTGGGGGTCATTGACCCGGAAGCTGAAGTACATTACTTGTTACAGGCGTATTAAATATTTTTTTAAATGTATACAATGCAAACATAAACTAATTCATTATATATCTTTGTTTTGTTACAATAAACATTATTTTTTTTGATGAAATAATGTGATAAATATAATGGAAAATGACTGAACAAAACTGTGAAATCAAATAATGTTTAAAAAAAACTAGAGGTACTACCGCAGCACATAACCTAAAAATTAAAATATACATACATTTGAAACTCCCAAAGCCTCGGGTTCATTCAGATTGATTGGGAATATCAGTTTTGAAGAAACGAACGGTTTAGGCAAACGGACGTTTTGTACAGACGGACAGACAGACTTTTGCCGTCAATCGATTTTTCGGTATCAATGACCCTCAAAACATGGATTCTGGCTACACCATGTGTTAGAGGGATATTTTCTTCATTTAGAAACGGGATTTATCCACTTTTTCGTTACCACGGGCCGTCAATAAGAGTTTCTCTGCAGAGCATATTATTTTTCTCCCATTCTTATAAAATGTATCATTCTTTCTCCCGCATTCTAGCCTCTTCCCTTCATAGGAGTAGAGTGTTTTCTAAAAGTAAAATAAAATTATTCATTGATTACTTGCTGCAGGAGTCATGGGACGCGGTTTATAATACTATTGATACAAACGATAAATATTATTCTTTTTTTTCAACGCTTTCATTTCATTTTAACACTTGCTTTCCTCTTCAGAAAAGAAAATTAAATATTTCACGCAAAAGCAATTCTTGGATAACACAAGGGATTAGAACATCATGTAAAAACAAACGAGTTCTTTCTTTCATTTCTAAGCATCATAACGTATCTCAAGATTTCCTCCTGTACTTTAAAAAATACAAATCATTGTTAAGAAAAGTCATAAGGCAGGCTAAAATCATGAAACACTATCAGGATATTTTGAACTCAAGTAACAAAACAAAATCAATGTGGGATATAGTAAAAAATGTGACCAAACCAACTAGAAACCTTGTAGAGAATGTTGTTTTAAAAGATAACGATAGAGATGTGAACGATCCGGTAACAGTGGCTAGTCTCTTTAACCAATACTTTTCGAGAATTGCTGTCGATCTCACTAAGGGTTTTCAGCCACAAAATTCAACATCTGACGTTTCCCTAAAAATCTTAAACACAGTGTTCGTTTCCGAAACCTCTTCCTATGAAATTCTCAAAATAATCGGTAAATTAAAAAATAAATATTCGGCCGGTTTAGATGAATTTCCGGATTGTTTGTTAAAGACGTGAGCGCCAGACATTATACACCGTTAACTCACATATTTAATGCATCCTTATGCACCGTAATTTTTCCAGATATTTTTAAAACAGCTAAGATTAAGCCGCTCTTCAAAAAAGGCAACAAAAATGAAATTCAAAATTATCGGCCAATTTCTCTTGTCAGTTTTTTCAAAAACATTAGAGATACTTTTTTATGTGCGAATGGAAACCTTTCTCAATAAACACTACGCGTTTTCAAATTGCCAACATGGATTCCGGAAATCAAAATCTACGGAAACAGCCATTTTTTCTTTTCTTAAAGATGTTGCCTCACCATTGGATCAAAACGAAGCAACTATTGGAATATTTTTAGATCTTTCAAAAGCTTTTGACGTCATTGATCATAACATTTTACTTTCAAAATTACCTTCTTATGGAATCCGTGGTATTGCTCTAGATTGGCTATGTTCGTACCTTAAACAACGATCTCAGAGAGTAGAAATGCCTTACTGGAATGATGGAACTTCATGTACACACCTTTCCGGTTCTTTGCCAATTGCTCGTGGAGTCCCGCAAGGATCGATTTTAGGCCCTATTCTCTTCCTATTATACGTAAATGACATGCCCTTAGCGATTCGAAACGGAAGAACAGTTCTCTTTGCGGATGATACAAATATTCTTTGCAATAAAGAAACCGTAAATAGTACAATATCAGACGTTTCAAATTGGTTCCGTAATAACAAATTAATAGTAAATGAAAAGAAAACTGTTTCAATGCAGTTTTCCATATCAAATAAAAAATTCTGTACTCCATTGAAAATGAACGGTGTGCCATTGACTGATGTTAATGTAACAAAATTTTTAGGTCTATCAATTCAGTCAAACCTCAAATGGAATGCCCACTTAAATGAATTGAACACAAAATTAAGTTCATTATGCTACGCGTTCAGAATTCTTTCAAATTCTGTCAGCCTTCATATAGCTCGTTGTGTATATTTTGCCAATGTTCACTCTCGCCTGAGATATGGCATAATATTCTGGGGAAACACATCTTATAGCTCCCAGACTTTCAGATTACAAAAAAGAATTGTACGAATAATAAGCAAATCCAACCCACGTGATTCTTGTAAGTCTCTCTTTATTAATCTAGGAATTTTACCATTACCTTGTCTCCTGATTTACGAATCCGTAGTTTTTGTCAAAAATGACTTAAGGGCGGGAATATATTTTCGGCAAACGCCGATGTCTATAAGTATAACACACGATGTAGTAATCATATTCACCAGGTGGCAGTATCAACAGCTCACTACAAAAAATTTACATACAATTCATGTACATTACTCTACAACACTTTGCCAGAAGACATTAAACGATTAAATTCGATAGAAAAGTTCAAGTCCCAAGTAAAATCTTTTCTGCTGCATAACTGTTTCTATACAATTCGAGACTATACCGAGCATCAAAAAGGAAAGTAGCATTAATTTTAATAATGATAGTTAATGTAATTATTTATCATTTGGACTATATAATTCTGAAGAACCTGTAACAAGTATTGTACCACAGTTTCTGGGTTGATGGCCCCCATCTCGATCAGGTTTTTCGTCCAGTTTCCCTGATCCTTGAGCAAATGCTGAGATGGTCCCTTGTTTTGCTTCTGGACATAAATGTAACTTCATTATTTGTGCACGTCTTCTGAATTTCAGTGGGAAATATAGTTATTCAAATTATCGGTTTCCATATTATCGCGGCAAAAAGTATTATTCTTTCACAAAGAACATGAGGGTTCAGGGCAGGAATTTATAGCTAATTTACCTTTGAAAATATATTCTGTTATATAGGAGCGAATATTTTGTCAACAAAACTCGAAAAAAACCTCTCTTTTCTGTATTCAAAATTCGACTAGAATATGGTTTAGGATAGAGATCACAGAATTATGAAAACGTGCACAAAATTCACTTCTCCCCATAGCTCGTCACACACAGTTTTTAACTGTTTTTGACGTAAATAATAAATAAATAAATAAATGTTAACAAAAGTCATAATGATATTGATTACAGGTTTTTAGAAGTATCTGAAGATGTGCATTTTATGAGAAAATAATATTGATAAACATAGAGAAAAGAATAAAATATCTCCATTCTCTACCTTACAAAGTAATGTCAAAAAATTGTACACACGGTTGTATTCTATTGGCAACATTTACGCCTGTCTTGTAGTGTACACCTCAGGCCGCTAGGGGCAGCACAATCACCTGTCGCTTGTTCCGCCCATGCTGATTTGCCCGACTTTCCACTATTATCTTTTGTACTATTTGTTAAAAGGACGTCTACAATACATCAAATGCTAATTTCTGCCGCAACACATAATCTACACAGTTGGTCACAAACAGGTTACGCGTTCAAATTCTAAAAGTGGGACTTTTAAGCGTCCCCACAATAATGAAAGGGACGTCGGGCCAATTTACTTCAAAGCGGAACTGTCCCGCCGAAAGCGGGACGTCTGGTCACCTTACTGTATCTTTTATTACGCTTTCTGTATACACCAAAGACGTATATACCATGATTTGTGCAGTCTGACGAGGTTTATGTGCATAATCATCAATTCCAGATTTGCTCTTCAGCAACAACTAGAAGTACCATTATAGTTGCTTGAAGATTGTTTCTTATGCGTGCAATGAAACAATTCAATTGTTTTACCGTGGTCTATAACTGCTGTATACGTAATTGTGGAGGCATGTGTGTGTACAATGAACAGTGTGTTTACAGTGAAGAATAAAGACTGTGTTTGTGTTTTACTTGTACCAGTATTCTCGTTATCAGTAGTGATTCGATGAAATTTTCAAGTCAGAGGATTCGGACACATAGCTTTCTGAAAAGTAAAAAGGAAATACTTTATGTGACTATCACGAAAAGCTATAAGCTAACTGTCAAAGAATATTGAATAATTACTTCAAAGGTTTTCTTTAAGGAAGTGTTGTGAATTGTTCCAAGAAAACTCTCCATGAGACTGAATAAATCTTTATATTAAAAATTACTTTTAAACATCAATTGCATTGCTTTTTATTTTTATTTAATTTGTGTTAGCACATTGCAAGTTACCTTTACACATTTTTAAACAAATAAGTTTCGTTAACAACTTTCCCTCTTAGAATGGAAGTAGGATAGGGATGAATGTGGAGTTTAACATGCAAGAGTTCTCTCACGGTTACGCGGAAGAAGTAGAGGAAAACGTTTGGCATGGCACAACACAAAGAACAAACTTTCTAAATTAGCTGAAGTAAAATAGCTTGAAATAAATGAAAAAATCAAAATGCGCTAGCCTACAATACCTGAATAAATTTAAAATTATGGAAAGAATAGCGCAAGTCACTCGATAACTACCAACGAGCGTAGTGCAAACGCACGATTTAAATATTGGCGGTATCTAAAAGTATGTACATGGAACGCCCAGCTGCAAACACATATTGTAAATAATACATCGTTTGGTATTAAACTCAAGGTGGCGGTCAAAATAATGGAAACACCTTTTGAGCAACATTCCCGTGTACCGAAGATAAGTCTAAGCCCACCAAATTGTTTTAATGGTAACAAATGGTATTTAGTACTCAAAGGTGAAAATATTAGTTCGATTATTTTTTGGCTCGGAATTGCTTTTCTTGAGAGATGTAACAACGCAGAAAATAATCCAATACTTTTTACTTTCCCGTATACGTACGTATACACGGAGTGATATACGTAGTATAGGAAAAGTTATGTAAAGCTGCGCGAAAAAATGGCCAATTTTCGGCGGAAAAAAATTAATTACCGGGCCGGAAAAACGAATAAGTAGATAAAACCAGTTGCTAAATTAAGAAAAAAAATCCCCTTACACGTGGTGTAGCCAGAAACCCTGTTTTCTAGGTCCTTGATACCGAAAACCCAATTGAAAGGAAAACGTCCGTCTGTCCATATGTGACCACTGCTAGCGCCTAAACCATACGTACGATTTCTTCCAAAATGGATATTCAACGGTCGATCTGATTCTAGTCGAAGCTTTGAGATTTTGAAAGAGATTCTTCAAAATTTGAAGGTACTTTTTATGAAGCCCCTCGGGGATTTTCAAAATTTTCTCAAAAACGGCTCCAAATTTTTTCTTTAAATTTCTTGTATGAATAGAGTAAAATGCACTTATTAACATGGCATAGGTCCGATTTTCACGGATAACTCTGAATTTTCGAAAATTGTGAAGGTTTGAATTTTTTTCGGCGTCTTTCTCCAGCTACAAAATTGAAGATAGAGATTTTTTCTTCAAATAAAATTTGTTCTGCAAATTGAGTTCTTTCATAAAGGTCATGTAACTGTTTCTCGAAATTTTAGTAGTTTTCGTGCAATCCTGCGTGCAATATGTGCAACTTTAAAAAATTACAAAAACAAGATTTTCTCAAAAACGGCTCCAAATTGTTTCTTTAAACTTTTGGTAGGGATAGTGGTAAATGTACTCTACCAGATGACATAAAAGCCATATTGGTCTATCGGTTGTTTTTTTCAAAAATTACAGAAATGTAAATTTTTTTACTTGTCTCTCACGTCATTAATATTTACATTATCGGCGATTTTTTCACATTATATTTACGAGTATATATGCTTTAAATAATGTCAAGTAAAGTTTCTCGAAAACACTACCGTTTTCTGTGAATATTAGCTCAAATTTCGGCATTTTCAGAAATGCTCAAACGCCATTTTCTCATATATGGCTGCAAATATTTTCTTGAAACTTTTGTAACAGTGATAATTACACTCTTTAATATGACGTAAAGTTTATTTTGAGTTATTTGTTTGTTTTTTCAAAAATTATATATATGGAAATTTATTGAAAGATCTCTCACATCTTTAATATGCACATTATCCGCAATTTGTAAAGATTATTATATTTGTGAGTGTAAGTGCTTCAAATAACTTCAAATAAAATATTTTGAAAACTCAAAACTTTTCTGTGAAAATGAGCTTCAAATTTCGCATTTTTAGTAGTGCTAAAACGCCATTTTCTCGTAAACGGCATATAATTTTTAAAAGAAAATTGCCATTTACGGCTAGGTTTTTGTATTCTTTAATGTTCTAAAATTAATGTTTCCGTACTACCAATAGGAAACCGAAAAATTAAGAATATGACAAAAATGTAGTTTTGGCGGTGATAGATGGTAGCTGGCAAGAAAGAGTATGTGGCAATTCCGAATATCTAGCGAAGGCCCAAGGAAATAGAAACCCAATACGGGAAAGTCTGTGCCATTCTGTAACACCACTAGTTAGTATAGAAATAATTTTTCAATTTTCGCACCCTAGCAAACTGGCACCCTGACACTCCAAAGCCCCCTCTGTTCCTCATAACAAAAATCAAGGAAAGTTAAATAATATTGCAAAGAATAGGGTTGTACTAGCCCGATTCAGTATTTTCGCACTACTTTACCAGGCTTTCTCAAGAGTAAAAACTTTTTCTAATATTTTTGTGACTATCAAAGAAAGCGAAAAGCTAACTCTCAAGGAAGATTGAATTATTTCTCCAAACATTGTTTTTAAAGAAGTATGAATTGTTTCGAGAACAATTCTCTATAATGCTGAATAAACCTTTATTGAAAATTTGTTTCCAACATCAATTGAATTGTCATTTTTGTTTGATATTCTACAACCACATTAGAATTAAGTGGTTTTTTAAACAAGTAAACACGTTTCATTAACAACTTTCCTTCTTAATGGAAAGGATAGGCAAATGCATAGGAAAAGGGTCGAGTTTACCATGCGAGAGTTCTCGCACGGGCACGCTAGTAAATAACTGTTCCCTTCCCAGTTGTTAAAACCTCACAAGGTCTTGCACCAGAATCATTATCGACAGCCGAAAAAATAATAGAACTTTTCCCGGTAGACCCGGATTTTAAAAACTTTAATATGCACATTACCAGCAATTTGTAAATATTATTATATTTGTGAGTGTAAGTGCTTCAAATGGCTTCAAAGTGAAGTTTTTTGAAACTCAAAAATTTTCTTTGAAAAAGCGCTTCAAATTTCGCTTTTTTAGTAGCACTTAAACGCAATTTTCGTAAAAACTGCTACAAATGTTTAAAAGAAAATTGCCATCTAGGACGAGGTTTTTGTGTTCTTTAATATTCTAAAATTAATATTTCCGTTTCACAATGAGGAAACCGAAAACTAAGAAAATGTCAAAAAATGTAGTTTGGGTGGCAATAGATGGTAGCCGGTTTTGTTAATGAATATATTTATCAAAAAATACATCTTCATTTTTTGAAAATACGAGTAGTTTTTCTATAATTTCGTGACAAACCTAATAGCCCACTGCAAATTTACTGCGCTTCAGACAGCCGGATGCGTCGTAAATTAGAATTTGCAATTTTGTTAACTCCGCCTGTGCCCGCTGGATTTTGCCTTGCTGATCGACGTATTGGCAACGCCTTTGCATCGCGAGTGGGCTGAGTAGCGTGGCGACAACAGGACACTGCCGTTCCCAAGCCCGGAGAAAGGAGGAGGGCCCCTAGTGTGACATTGCTTCCACTTACTTATGTCACACTTCTATTTTCTTTCCTATTTGGTCTCTCTTGACTCCTTGTGTTTTCGACCCCGACGCTATTAGGTTTCGAGGGCTAGGGAGTCATTCTGATCTTCTCATTTTCTCCTAATGTTACTTAATTTCCTTATCTCTCTTGCTATCCTCTTGTTTCATCTTATTTCTTCCTAGGAGGGTGGATGGTTCCCTGTCCGCCAACGATCTCGAAATTGGAGGGCCGATGAGCGGACAGAGGTTTAGAGTTAGGTCGCTCACCTTGGGAATTAAAAGTCCCTAAAGAGTGGTCCGGGGAGGGGGGCCTCGTAGCCATAGAGAAGGCAATCCTCCTTGGGGAGAAAAGCCCGAGTGTAAATCCTGGTCCTCCAGGTTGGGGGTTGGGACGTAGGGCCAGCACCCCTGCTCCTTACCGCTTCCGAAACTAGCAATAGAAGAAGCCGGACTCTCAGTTGACGACGACTTGGCGATAGGAAACGGGCAGTGAATTTGGTACATGGAATATTCAAGGATTGCGAACCAAAAAAGTCGAAGTCTTGCAGAAAAAAATAGGTTTGATATGGATATTGTCGCTCTTACTGAGACAAAAAAGAAAGAAAAAGGTACTGAAAATTTATATAGTTTTGCATATCTATATAGCGGAGTAGATGTAACTAAAATAGCTAAAGCAGGGGTTTCCAGTAAAGTTCATTTTTCATTGAAAAGTAAATTGGCACGAAATACCATAGATTGGGAGGCTATCAACGAAAGAATTATTATAGTAGAGCTTGTACTGAAAAGATATATTGTAGTCATTGGCGTATACGCACCATCAAATGATGAGACTATTGCCGTTAAGGATGAACACGATGAACCAAATTGGACCAAATTTTGGACAACTTCAGTAGCCGAAAGGAAATAATCTTGCTGGAGGATTTTAATGCTAGGGTTGGTTCGAAAATAAGTGCCGCAACTGTAGGACGTTATGGAGAAAATCAGGTAAATAACAATGGGGAAAGACTAATTGACATCTGCCAACAGTATTTCCCTGAAAATTCGGAATGGATTCTACAAACATAAAAATATTCATAAATTTACCTGGATTCAACCTACTCTTCATCGACAATCAATTATTGACTATGTGATTAGCAGACAAAATACATTGCTAAAATTTCAAGATGTCAGAGTATATAGAGGCGCAGAACGGATCATTACCTCGTTAGAGCAAACATTTTTCTCGCATGGAAATTGTCTAATGAGATGCGCTATGAAGATGATTATGGATGTGATATGCCAAAAGCCGTTCAGTATAATCTTCAATCCCTCAATGACGATTCTATTAGGTTTTTGTACAGGTCTAGACTTTGTTCCAAACTAAACGATATAAACTATTCTGATGCAATAAATATGTACTATGGGATAGTAAGATGTGTCAGTGAAGCCGCATTAGAAGCTTTTGGAGAACTGCCAAAACCTAATAAAAATTAATCGTGTAAACATTCTTGGTGGAATGATAATATGGAGAAAATCGTAAATAAGCAAAAGGAAGCTTTTAATATATGGCTGAGAACTAGGAACCATGAGGATAGAGAATACTATTCGCACTGTTGTAAGGAAGTAAAGAAAGAAGTAACGAAAGCCAAAAATGAAATGTGGAATAAAAAATGTAAAACTATTGATGAGCATGTAGGATATAGAAAGGCAACTGAAGCATGGAAAACATTGAAATCTGTTAGAACAAATAGAAAGGAGACTATGCCCATACGTCTTATTCCCTTAAAAGAGTGGAAAATTTATCACCAGAAGCTGTTAACTGAAGATCGTCCAGAATTTATTACTCAATTATACAATGAGATAAGTTTCTCAGATCAGATTTTTACTGAAAATGACGTCATCTCAGTTAAAGAGATAAAGGAAGCTCTTAGATCCATGAAAAATGGACGCTCGCCTGGGCCGAACGGACTCCATATAGAACTTTTTTAAATATGGGACGGATTTGCTTCACGAGCTGTTAGCGTGTGTTTTCAGCTGTTTCTTAAGGAATGGAATTGTGCCTCCTGAATGGAAAACTGCTGTATCTCGAACATTTATAAGAAAGGAGATAGACGAGTTAGCTCCAATTGCAGAGGAATAAGCGTGACTAATTCTCATTCAAGACTTTATGGCAAAATTATAAAACAAATAATTGAAAATCAGATACACGAGCTAGAAGAACAAAATGGATTTCGTGCCGGAAGATCATGTATGGATTGTGTTTTCTGTTTAAAGCAGGTTCTGGAGAAACGGTTAGCAAGAGACCTTGAAACCCATTTGGTCTTCATCGATTTAGAAAAGACATATGACAGTATTCCCCTCTGCAAATTGTGGTTAGCAATGAAAGCAAAGTTCTATACTAAGAGCAGTGAAAGTATTGTACGTTAATTGTACTAGTAGGGTGAAGGTAGATGGAAGAATATCTGAAGAATTCCCTGTCACCAAAGGTCTGCGACAAGAATGTGTAATCGCTCCCACACTCTTCAAAATATATCTAACGTCTTCCCTGGAGAGATGGAGGCGAACTTACGCGAATATGGAAATTTCAATCGGAACGGATGAACTGTTCACTTTGCTTTTTGCTGACGACCAAGTGATATTGGCAGAAGATGAAGATGATACCCATTACATGTTGAGGAAGCTGTTTGAAGAATACCTGAAATGGGGGCTAACAATAAATATATCTAAAACTGAATATATTGTAGCTGATAATGTAAACAAAAATTTGATGCTAGAAGGTGGTATTATCAAAGGAGTCGATAGCTTCAAGTACCTTGGAGTAATGTTTACCAAAAATGGTAAAAGTGAAGCTGAAATTATTCAAAGAATAAGAAAAGGGAAACAAGTTACAAAACGGCTGCACAATACTATATTGAGCACACAAGATAAAGATATACAAGTCTATTGTAGAGAGCATTGTTACCTATGAAGCAGAAGTGTGGGCAACAACGAAACAACTAAAGAAGAAATTAAGAGCAACAGAATTGGGTTATTGGCGACGTTGTTGTCAGCTCACGATTCAGGACAGAATAAGGAATGAAGGTGTGCTTGCAAGGTTAAACATAGGGACCACAATTTTAGACACTGTGGAGGCAAAATGCCTCCGATAGTATGTGCATATGCGTCGAATGGATGAGGGAAGGTGGTCGAAAAAAATGATCGAATGCAGCAAGAAGAAGAAGAAGGGGGACACCGAGGACACTTTGGAAGGATGCAGTAAATAAAGAGATGGACGGAAGAAACCTGCAATAAAACGACTGGGAAGATCGTAGCAAATGGAAGCTAGGATGCGATAAGCGACTCTAGTTGTAATTAACTCGCAAATAATAAAAAATTTAAAAAATTGTATATTATTTCTTTGGTCGTTTTTACATTCGAACTTTTGTTACACATTTACACATTAATCTTTTAGAAATTATTTGTTATTATTTGTTTTGAAATATAAATTACTAGCTCTTAGAGTATTGACAATGCAGGGAATGCAACAATGGAATTCCGTTTCGCTGTTGCGAATTTCTGTGAATTACGTGTCATTGTTGTGACTTGATATAGCTCTATGGTATCAGGCTTCTTTTTCCAATACAAGTTTACAAAACTTTTGTATTATATTTTCATGCAGTTGTAGAATTAACATAGTTTTGATAACACTGGAATGGAAACAGTGAGTTTTTCGCTTCTTGGTGGAATTGGACGTTTTCAAATAATAGCCAAGGTGTTAATAGCGCAGAAAGTGCAATATTTAAATTCTACATAGCTGTTTCCAATAGTACGGGAAAGTATGTGCTGTTGTAGCCGCACTAGTTTGGCCATATTTAGCAGAACGAAGCTGCGCTGGTGTCGAATGTAATCGGCGTAATGTTTATTTGCCGCCGCGAAAAGCTAGAGTTGCTGATCAACTCGTCATAATGGGGCATTTAACACGAAAATGTGCTACAGTATGATCCGTACACTGTAGTAGAAGTATAGTACATTTTTATTAGCAGTGCAACTATTTTTCCAAAGCCAAGACACGCATTTATAAATTAAACGTTGAAAGAAAATGATAATAGTGAAAATAAAGAAAATAATAAATTACATAACAAATAAGATAATAACAGAAACATGTTTAGATAAAAAATATAAGCAACAATGATATAAATTATTTTAAGAGGCGTATGGTTGCTTTTAATGCGGTTAATAGTAACAACGGCTTTGCGTGGAATATCAGGAAAAACCAATGTTTCTTATAATTATGAAATTTGATATACTGGACAGCTTGGATCAAATGTATTTACTTTTACAGGATTTGGTTGTAAGCACAAACTGGAAAAATTTGATACATTGGATTGAGCGAGGTACAAAAGGTTAACTGTACTTCGAGGATGCAATATATAGATTTCAGTAGGAGCGACTGACCAGCGAAAGTGATCAGTATAGTTGGGCTCGGGATCCAGTCCTCACCATTGCCCGCATTATCATTTCTAATTCTGACTGAGAAGCTTCTTGGATTTCTTCACTTAAAAATTCAGTAGGAATTCCATTTCTGCATTTTCTAAAACAGAGAACAAAAGCTTATGATCCTTGTGCCTTTGTCTTCAATGAAAAGATTGGCATCATTGTATTTTTCAAATACGTTTTCTTTATAAATACCTTTATTTCTGATATCGAAGTTCTTGGATTTCTTCAAGAGAAATTTTCCAACTTTGTACAAATTTTTCCAACATTCATAGCTTGACCACCTTAGCGTCAGTGATCCGTAAAAAATATTCCGTCGAAAAGCAGCTGTATACATGTTACTCGCCACGGTCACATCCCCATTCTACCGCACCGGTGTTGCGTCACACGGCTACGCTCAGCAACAATGAAGCCCAGGTGAAGCGCAGCTTGAACGTAAATTGAATTAAAATGAAGAACAATATTGTTCTGCACCGCCATGTAGGGGAGTTACAACAGAATTATCAGCACACAAACCTTCTGGGTGAAAAAACACGTAGAAGTGCCATCTTTCATGGAGATCGGTCTCACGGTGTCAGAGTTTAGCTCTTATATTATACTACCTGAAGAACCCCGCGTTGCCGGGGTATTTATCATAATTTTGTATTGGAAAGAGGAAATTCATCTATTCCCACCCTATGGTAGAGCCTACTTCTATCTATTCTGCTGTATATTCCCTCCGCCGTATCCCGCTTCTCTTTACCTTGCTCCAAAATGGTCTGGTCTTCCGTACACACTAAAACACTTCTCACTAAAAAATATTTAAATTTTAGTCTTTTTGGGGTTCGCACCCCCAAACTCCTTTTCTCTTTATAACTGAAAATAATAAACAAATCTAAACTAAAATTAAAATGCATGTACTTACCTATATTCTGGTTGTGAAATTTTATGTATTATACCAATACTTTCAATCAATTGCCACATTATAAATCTTACTCATTTTCATATTTTTTTCTTCTCGCGTATTTATAAAGGAAAGTTTGAAATTGATCTTGTCGCATCAATCGACGTTTAGAAATAATTTTAAGTTTTAAAGTAATTTTAATTGAATTCTAGTACCTTTGGATCCTTGATAAGTTGTGGCTGACCGAAAGGAGCCACTGACCACTTATGCGATTATAATGTCTTCAAAAAACTGAGATCACAGTGGCTCTCGGCTTGACAACACTTTTTCTATTATTTAAAATAACAACCTTCAAAGACAGCGTTGTCACACATTAAATTCCTCCAAATACCCATTTACCAATACTGTTTTACTTTAATTGTACTGCGGTTTTACTAAAAATTATATTATTGCCGAACTATCATCAATTTAATCATTCCTTCAACACCCAAATCTACGCCTCTACTATCCCACTCTCTACTATATTAAAACACTTACCTAAAACATGCATCCCTCCGTCAGTTTCAGAATAACACGTAAATCGCACTGTCGCTCGCCCAACTTGCAAATACGTAATAATTATGCTTAATTTACTACAACTACATGTGTGCACTCATAGCTTTTTAGGGCAATGTTAACCACATCCATTAAAAAATATCTTCCAAACATTTAATCTCCTGTACGCTTAATGCACTCACGCCTACACGCAATTAAAATCAATATTCAAGTTACTTTTATAAATAAAGCGGAAAAAATTCAGAATTATTTTGGGTTAGACAACTGACTATGAAAAATAAACAAACAGTCCTCGAAATATGCTATTCTGTACATTGATGAAATCAGTAGTAGATCTCAGACATAGTCTTCTGGTGGCGCGCAGCTAAACTACTGACATTGATGCACTCTTGAATCTGTAATGTAACGCTAGGCTAAAAATGTCCAGAAAAGTATTTATTTTGTAAATATATTAAGGTTTGTGTTTATAAATCATAGCCTATAGTACTCCTAGACCGTTAAAGGAAGCTATTAAAAAAGTTTCATCGGTATTAGTTCAGTAGATTCAGAGATTATCGCGCTAGTCAGTGCAGTTCTGTCTTTATATATTAGTAATAGATATAGATACCAATATCCTATTTATATATATATATATATATATATATATATATATATTTGTATACATTGTGAACTTTTTCGTAAATTCTGATATCCCTACCCTAACCTATTTACATGTTGAATTCGGAATGTAGATGGAAACGAAACGTTTGTTCTTCGATTATTAAAGGCAATTTGGGTAACTTTTCTTAGGTGTGAAAACGTTTAGCAATAGATGTTCAGACAAGGAGTAACAAACACTGTTGATGATGCATCCGAAAAGTGGTCGACCTCGCAAGACATCACCAAGGCATCTTGTTTTATGTAGCAAAATGACTAGAAAGGCTAGTTTATCTGATATTTTGCGAGGTTAGTAAAATAGCAATCAGCATGATGACCGTTTCAGGACGACTGAATGAAATTGGAATGAAATCATACGTCGCCCTTAGAAAACCTCTTTTGAAATAAACAAACAAAAAAACCCAACCAGACTGCAACATTTAAAATGGTCCAAAAAAAGACTTGGATGGGACAAATCAGCTTGGCGGAGAGTTTTTTTTTCAGTGATGAAAGTCGATTTGAGTTATTTCTACGACGTAAAATCAGGATACGCCGCACAAGAACAGAGAAATTTCGTACTGACTGCATTGCTCCTGCAGTGCAACAGGGAGGATTGTGCCATCATGATATGGGACGTCATCACATCTGAAGGCCCTGGAGACTGTTCTGTTGTGGATGGCTCTGTGAACAGCACCATCTTACTGCAGAATTCTGGAAGAAGTAATGTTACCATCAGTTTCACAGCTCCTTGAGCCCAACTTTATCTTCCAGCAGGACAATGCACCTACTCACAAATCCCGTGCAACAAGCAATTTGTTTCCAGGAGAATGATGTCGAGGTCTTACCATGGCCTGCCAAAAGTCCGGACTTAAATCCTATAGAAAATGTATGGAATGCAATGAGATACAGACTGCTGAAAGAGAAGCCAACGAGAAAGGAAGAACTAAAACTACACTTTGTCAGACTTTGGAGGCAGATCACCTCTGTATTAAAATCATTGACACAATGCTTGACACAATTAGAGAATGTGTGCGCAACCATGGTGGTCCAATTGATTATTAAATGATGTAGAATTTTTTAAAACGTTTTTTTGCACATTTGAATGAAAAAAAATATTTCTTTGACAATGCGAGCATTTTTCCTAGGTGTCCTTATTCTTTTGGTTGGCATCTGTACACTGTATACCTTAAACAAGGAATTTAATGCCAGAAATATATTTTCATTTAAAATTTTGAATACAAAATCTATCGGAAACTATTCAATTTTCGCACCAAATGTTCTACGATTTCAAATGAGTTTTATAAAAATAATGACTGAGGATGTGTTAATACGGAGATAAATTGTGGTACAAATAATATTCCATAACCATTACTAAAGGCGAGAATGTATGTGCTGTTTTAGGACCACTATATTACTTTCGCGCTATGGAGTAGAGAGAAAGCTAATAATGCTTCGTGAAAAAAAACGGTGAATGGTCGACAGAAAACTCCTATTACGGAACTCTGGTAATGAAAATGTGAATAAATTCAGTTGCTAAATTTGGGAAAAAATCTAACACGTATTGTAGCCAGAATCCATGATTTGTGTGTCCTTGGTACCAAAAAATCGAATGACGGCAAAACGTCTGCCGTCTAATACGCTCAGCCGCTTTTCTCCACAATTGATATTTCCCTCTCGATCTGGCTGATGACATGGCCTCTTGAATTTGAAGCCAATATTTTAATGTTGGAGGTATTTTATACGAAGCCCCAGGCATATTCCAAGTATTCAAAGTATAATCCAAGTATAAACGGCTCTATTGTTTTTTATTAAATTTTGTTATTGGGTAGTGGACAGAACGTTTAAGAAAATGGTGAAGATCTCGTGTTTGTCAAATACCCTGATTTTTCGAAAATTACAAAAGTTTAACATTTTTTCGGAGTCTTTTAGCAACTAAAATAATAAAGATAGAGATTTTTTCCTTAATGTAATCTGTTTCTTTAAGGCAGATTTTGTAACACGGTCATCTTCAATTTTTCGAAAATTTGAGTACTAAGGTGGCATTGGTTCGATTTTCCCTATTAACTCGAATTTTCGAAAACTGCACAATTTTCGGCTTCTTTCCTCCAACTACAAAATTGCAGATACGGATTTTTCGTTCAAATTGTATTCTTCATAGTGAGTTTTCTTTAAGGCTACGTAAATTTTTTGAAAATGTTTGTAGTTTTCGCGCAATATTGCGTGCAATATGTGAAATTTTTAAAAAATACAAAATCCAGATTTTCTCAAAAACGGCTCCAAATGTTTTCTTTAAACCTTTGGTAGGGATGGTGCTAAATGTTCTCTATGAGATGACATAAACACCATATTGCTTTATTCTTTTGTTTTTGAACATTTACACAAATGTATTTTTTATAGATATCTCACACTTTTAATACGCACATTACCAGTTATCACATACGCACATACGCACATTACAGTAAACATTATTATATTTGTGAGATGTGGTTCAAATGACGTCAAATGTATTATTTACTCAAAAATTTTCTATGAAAAGAGCTTCAAATTTCGCATTTTTAGCAGCGTTTAAAGGCCATTTTCTTAAAAAAGACTACTAAGTTTTAAAAGAAAATTGCCACTTAGGACGAGGTTTTACTGTTCTTTAATATTCTAAATTTAATATTTCCGTTCTACCATTAGGAAACCGAAAATTAAGAAAATGTGAAAAAAAATGGACTTTGGGCGGCGATAGATGGCAGCTGGAAAGAGTACGTGGCAATTCCGAACAACTAGCCCAGACCCAAGGAAATAGAAATCTAATATGGAAAAGTCTGTGCCATTCTGTAGCAATACTTGTTTATGTTACTTTTTCTTTGTGAACAAATGTGTTGATTTCTTTTGTAACTTGTGAGGCTACAGAATGGCACAGACCTTTCATCAATCATTATGAAAGAATAAGATATTATGTAAGTAGAATACAATGTTAGTGGAAGTTTACCATTCATAGATACATTGCATATTTATTGTCAATATGGACGTAAACAAATATTTCGGAATAACTTCTAGAAGATAAGTAAAATTCTCTTTATTATGTTAATCACAGTGCAATAATAAAATTGTTTGAGACATTCACGTTATAAAAGGCCCATGTATTTCACTCCAAAGTTAGTTCAAAAGTCCATCTAAAGCCAAGACTAGTTCTTTCAGTGAACGTAAGAAAACAAATGAATGAAAAGTAGAGGTAGGGAAACAGGTGTCCACGGGTCAATAATGGAAGGGGCTTTCTAGTTAAAATTACAAGGCGTAAATTGATCCATTTTATATATTATTTAATTATCGCAATATATTGTCATATGCATCTTTGAAGTTGTTACATTCTACCATCGAATTCATGGTTTTCTTTAATGTGTAATGTTTCAGACATAATTCTTCGGAATCTCCTGGTTTCATTATCAAGAAAGCATTTGCAGAATCCAATTTATGACACGTTTCTCATTCACGAATCGTTGCCAAGTTCTGCTTGTTAGTTGACTCTCTAATGCTTCTTTCATATTCTTTGATTCTAGTTTCTTTTGTTTATTCTGACCAATGTATTTTTTGTCGAAAGTTTGACAAGTTATCTGGTATATACTATTCTCCCTTACCCTTATAAGGTATTATTTCTTTAACATTTTTAATTACATGAATTTAGTTCAAAATATTATTTCTCAGATTGAATTTCCCATTGAAACTATTTCTTAAACCCTTTTGAATTTTATTACTGATGTCAGGAACATGGGGAACAATTAAATAGGAGTGTGAGTTTTTGATCTATCATTTATATTTATTTCTTCAATCTTAGACCAATTTTGAATGCTTAAGTTTCTGTGAAACCTTAATCCTTTTTGAATAAATTTTTGAATAAACTTCTTTGGGTAATCATTGGCTATTAACTGGTTCTCGATTTTATTTAAATCATGTTTGTTAATTTGTGATATATGAACCATTCTATCCACCATAGCACTAGATCTCACCAATTTCCATCGAAGATGGATGCCTGGATTTATAATTTAATGTATGGCCAGTAGGGACAGGCTTTTGGTACCAATCAGTTTTTATTAGGTTGTTATTTCTTGTGATTTTTATATCCAGGTAGTTGAAATTGCAATTGCTTTCTAATTCAATCGTAAATTGGATTTTTGGTTCATAGTTGTTAAATTTTCTAAAATATCTCTGGTTTTATCTCGATGGATTATAGGAAAAATGTCATCCACATACGTTTTATAAAAATGTATGTTTAATTGAAGTAAAAATTGTTCTTTGCACCCTTCTTCTAACCATCTCAGAAAATAAGGAAATAAGAGAGCCTTCTATGGGTGTTCCATTTATTTGTTGATAAATTTGGTTGTCAAATATAAACTCCGTGTTAGCGAAAATGCATCTGACTAAAATATTAACATCATGATTGGGAATCGGAATTAAATCATAGTAGTCAAGGACTTTCTTCAAACTCTCAATAACGCGGCGATGTGAAATATTGGGAGATATTCCAATAACATCTAGGGAAGCCGAAATGTAATTCTCGGATATTGTTATTCTTTGTTTGATTCACCAATTCCTGACTATGGTAAGGAACACTTTGACAATCTTGTTTAAGTAGGGATTTTAAAATTTGATTTAAGTACTTACTGAGTTCATATTAATTATTTAGTTACAATAAAAATTGCATTGACAAAAAACTAATGACACTATTTAATACACTGACGCGCTTGATTATGACATATATCCTAGATGTGGCAATCCTCGGTGAATGGTACATGGATCATACTCAACCCGACCTTAAGTCGCAACAGTTACCAATATAGAATGTAATGTCTTTTATCACGAGAAGCAAGTTCAGAGTCTGTAGGTGATAATTATATGACGTCAATCGGACATGGACGTTTCGTGACCCTCATAACCCGGAGATGACCCTTCCTGACGCAATGCAAGGGGGACGGCGTGCTCTTGCACGAGCGTGCAGATATGGAGAAGTATCTGCGTCATGAGCCCACTATATAAAGCGGTTGGCGCCCCAGGCAAAGTATTCAAGATGGCTGGGCAACGAGTGACGGCATGGCTTCTTCTGCTGCTCTGGGCAACGTCGATGTGCACGTCCCTGGCTCCTCAACCCGAGGTGCTCCTGACTGGGAAGGAGCTCGCCCTCTCCTTGTCGTTCTCTACGAACGCCACCGGGCACCGCGCCGTGAGCGCCAGCATTGAGCAGCCGCTGGGGAGTGCCGGGTGGCTGCTGGATGTGGAAGTCAGGACATCAGGAGTGCGGGCCCCACGACGTCCCACGGCGGTCGCTCACCATCATCGCTCAACGGGCCCCCGGAGGAAGGGGTCTCTGGCCCCCTCGCCCGCGCCCTCTTCGCCCACCGCGCCCTCATCGCCCACCGCGCCCTCCACGCCCCGGCCCGCGCCCCCGGGCTACCTGACGCTGCCCGGCCTGGGCCACTACCGCGCGCCGCCCGAGGCCCGAAGACTGGCACGCAGCAAGCACCCTCTGCCGGGAGGAGGGCGCGCGACTGGTGGCGCCGACGTCCCGGCGCGAGGCGGAGCTGCTGTTCGAGATCTTCTCACTGAATGCAATCCGGCGCCCGTACCATTACTCATTTTTGGCACAGCGCCAACAGCATCAACCGGAATGGCAAGTACGTCACTGAAGACGGGGTGGCCCTGGAGGACACAGGCTTCGCAGAGTTCGGACCTGGAGAACCCACGAATCACACAGGGCGCAAATGCCTCGGGATAATGTACAATGCTAAATTATATGACTATTTCTTGTTCTGTAAATTTATTTTTTATCTGCAAAGTGCCTTTATAATTTCCATTTTCATTTTATTCTTCTTCGTCTTTACAAGAAACACGCACAATTCTGTTGTATTATCATGAGTGTACTAGTGTACTAATGTATTTGTGTAGCTAATGCTTCTATTTGATATTAGGATAATAAAATATAGCCAACTTCAAACAACACCAATGTTTGAAAGAACCTTATTTACTGGAATGAATAAAACAAAATTTACTCAGAATTATGGTGTATGAAAAGTGTGTCCTTTCCGCACACAATCTTATTCGGTTTCAGTTTTCAGAGGCTGGCTCGTGGTTCAGAGCGAATTTACCCGCCTTTCGACAATGAGGTCCGGCTTCGATTTCCGGACAAGCTCATCTGAAATTTGGTCAGAAAAAACGAGTTCGGTTGCTTGACAAGGGCTAGTGCAAACCCTGTGACGTGTTCTAAACCCTACACCTTGTTCCTTCCCTAATTCTGGCCGCTGGGTAGTGACGCAGGGGCGCGCAAGAGAGAGGCGCGTACGCGGGGATGCTACCTGGCGGTCCTCTTCACGACAGCTGACACGGCTCTTAGACCACAGACTATAACATAAAAGTAATTAAACGGAGGATTTCTCCATTCAATTGCGTTCTACGCAAAGTCCTTGCCTTGTTATCAACGCGGCTGTGAACGTCACAGAATAGTGACAGAATCTTAAAAACATAAATAAATAAAAATTGAATCTGACTTGGAAAAATATATCTCCTTTTCCTACAAGCGATATTTGAGGAGAAAACATTCACAACGTGTCACGTGTGTGACCTCTACTTCGCTCTTCTCCAATAAAAATGAAAAAAATAGCACAAATGTTAGTTTTCAACGTCTTTAACTCAACGAATAGAGCGAATGTATTGTAAGACATCTCACTTTTTTCTGGAAATGAAATTCTAAGTAAAAACAACAGAAGAATTCAATTTTTGCCAAATGGACTTGTCACCTTTTGAATGTTTGCACCTCATGTTTGGTAAAAAGATAGTGATATACAATTTTCCAAATCCTTCAAGGCGGAAAACTGATTAGATAGTCAAAAAGTTGACGTGATGAGTTCAAAATTTCTCAATAAGATAGCTATAAAAATTATTGTTATTGATATGATTGTAATTATTATGCCTTTCATTGTTATTAGCTATTGTCATTATTTATAATGTCATTATTAAAATAAATTTTATAGTTTAAAATTTTTTTAGAGTTATAGGGTTACTATATTATAATTACCTTCCTTCAAAATCATTTAAATGAGACACAAGGGGATAAAAAGTGGAATATCAAATTGAATGCATCAAAATGTAATGCAAATTTTTCCATAATGAAACACCTCCTCTTGAATATCAAAATGAAACAATAAAATGGCTTTCATTGACCGAACCGATAAAATACTTGGAAGTATGAATGGGAAGGAGATTCCATTAGCGAAATAACATTGCCCCTAGAATGTCTTTAGTCAACAAACGATGGCCTCATCTACTTCCTCTTGTTAAATACTTTTCTTCACTTAGTATTCTCATTAAATTAAACTCGTATAAAACAATGATTCGGTCTATAATATCTTATGCCTGTCCAATTTGAGGATAAACATCCAAAACTCACATTACACAAACTTCTCAGACTATTTGTCTCAGAACTATAAATAAAGCCTCTTGATTTACTTCGAAGATTCAAATTCATTACGAGTTAGGTATACATGAAATTCAAAACATTTATATGCAAATTACATCACAATTCTCTCCCAAAGTTAATAATATTCTATCTAATGCTGTTGCACGGAGTGCAACATGCATTAAATTTTACTTTCCATATACATACGTATATACGGAGTAATGTACGTATATATACGGTTATGTGATGCTGCGGAAAAGTCGATTTCGTGATTTCAACGGAAATACACTTTTGTCGTCCTCTGATACCGAAAAATTGTTTTTTTTAAACGCCTGTCTTTCTGTCTGTTTGTCCGTCCGTCTGTCCGTGTCTGTGAACACCACTAGAGCCGAAACCAGAAGTACGATTTCTTCGAAAATAGATATTCTCCTCTCGATCTGCTTTCACTCAAGCGCCGCGATTTTGAAAAACTTTCTTCAAAATTGCGGGGTACTTTACATGAAGCCCACCGGACATTTTCAAACTTTTCTCAAAAACGGCACCACATTTTTTCTTTAAATTCTTGCAAGAATAGAGTAAAATACACTTATAAAGGTGGCATAAGTCCGATTTTTTACAGTTAGCTGTGAAATTTTGAAAATTGTAAAAATTTGAATTTTTTCGGCATCGTCCTACACTACAAAATTGAAGATGGGTGTTTTCCTTCAAATGAAATCTGTTCTCCCTAGATAGTTCTTTCATCAAGGTCAGGTACATTTTTGAAAGATTTTAGTAATTTTCTCACTATATTGCATGCAATATGTGCAATTTTAATAAATTACAAAAACAAGATTTTCTCAAAAACGTCACCAAACTTTTTGGTAAATTTTGGTAAGGATAATGCTTAATGTACTCTGCGAGATGACCTGAACATCAGTTTGCTCTCTTTATTTGTTTTTTCAAAAATTTTAAATATGTAATTTTTTTGTTTCTGTAACGTCTTATATTTACATTAGCGGGAATTTGTTCACATTATAATATTTATGAGTGCTTCAAATGACTTTAAATGCTTTTCAAAAACTCGAAACATTTCTTTGAAAAATTGAAAAAGAGCATCAAATTTCGAATTTACAGTAGCACTTCAATGTCATTTTTTTAAACCGTCACCAAATTTTCCAAAAGAAAATTATTATTTAGGACAAGGTTTTACTGTTCTTTAAAATTCTTAAAATAGTATCTTCGTTCTATTATTGGGAAAAATTAAAAAAATGCTAAACAAATTATTTTGGGCGGCGTTACATGGATGCTGACAAGAGTATGTGGCAAGTCCGAATAGCTAACTGAGACCAAGGAAATGAAAATCTAATAGGGGAAAGGCTATGCCATTCTGTAGCACCACTACTTACTTTCTCGTATTAGGAGAAATATACTTGCATAGAGATAGATATGTAATAAAGTCATTAAAGAAAAAAAATCTCTAACTTCAACACTGTAGTTGTAGAAAGATGCCAAAAAATATTATTTTTTTCAATTTTCGAAAAATATGAGTTTTCAACAAATAAGAGACCTGCGCCATTCTCCAAAACATCTTTCACACTATCAAAAATGTAATAAAAAATAAAGGAGTAATGTTTTTGAAACTTTCGAAAATGTCCGAAGGGTTAATGTGAAGTACCCGAAAAAATTAAAATATTGGTTTCAAAATCAACGGGCCGTGATATCAGCCAGATTGATTGGGAAATATCAATAATGGAGAAAATTGGCCGAAGAGTTAAGCCGCTAGTGTTGTTCATAGGCAGGCAGACGGATATACATTTTGAAGTCAATCGAATTTTTAGTATCAAGGACTCACAAACCATGGATTCTGGCTACACCACGTGCTAGATTTTGTTTCTAAATTTAGCATCTGGATTTATCCACTTTTTTGTTGCTGGGGCTCAATAATAAAAAGTGTTCTGCCGAAATTTCGCCTTTTTTCGCGGAGCATTATTTAACTTTCTCTCTACCGTTATAGCAGTTGCTAGAAAGTGAAATTTTTGTTTAAATATCCAACGTCTTCCTACAACTACAATTTTGAAGATACAATTTTTTCTCAATGAAATGTGTTCATAAAAAACGTATCTTCAAACAAGTTTATGTTGAATTTTGTGAAAAAAATGAGTATTTTATGTAAATTGGCTACAAATTTGCCCGCTCCGAATTTTTTGCGCTTCGTGATAATATGTGTAGACTGGTTTGGAAACAATTGCTATTACTTATACGCCGATATCCAAGCCCAGTAAAGCAAATATAATGAATAAATGAAATAATGCTCAAATAAGTAAAATAACTCGTTATAAATCTGTTTTTGCTTAACTGACATGAAAATTGCAATTTTGGAATGTTCCCTGAATTTGTAATTGCCAACTGTCATTCTAATTTCACTGTTACGTATCACCTGTTCCCGTATACCATACGTACGTATAGTATAGAGAAAGTTATGTAATGCTGTGCGAAAAACGGTGAATTTTCGGCAGAAAAACTCTTATTACAAGGCCCTTGTAACAAAAAATGTATAAATCCAATTGCTAAATTATGAGAAAATATCTTCTAAGACGTTGAGCAGCCAGAATCCCTGAGGATGATCTTGGCTGTCCGGGTGACGCCGTGTCGAAGGCTGTGTTGCCGACGTTTCGACCATCATATTGTGGTCTTCCTCAGGGCTGGATTGCGCCGGGGTAGTCAGCGCTCGGGTTTTATATCAGTGGGGCCCGAATACGATTGGATACAACGCCCACGAGAAGTAGTAGGCGAAATTTGCAAACAACAGCCAGTAAATGTATCAGAGATAATTAAAATCTTAACTCCACATCTCACCCTCCCCCCCTCGGTGGCACCATTACACCCGAATTTTTTACTCTCAAGCCAGGCTGCAAGCAAGACCATGGAAAAATAATCCAAATTCTTGAAAAAATTTCAACCGAGATGCGCAAGTCTTTTTCAGACGCGCCACCACGGAACGACGTCACAGACTCGTTATTCTAGGCCTACCTGGCGGCCTAGACCCAAACGAACTCGCCCTTTGCCTAGAACAGCAAGGCCTAAAAACCTACTATATAAATGAAATGAAAGGACCTTTATATACGGAGCAAGGCAAAACATTCCAAAGTTTGGAACTATACATTGTTGATTCCTTCGCCAATAAGGTGGCGTCATCGTTTGGAGCATATACACCAACAATCATAAAACTAATATTAAAATTTCCAGATCAAGGGTTATTATTCTTTCATTTATGGCATTCCAACTTTTAATATGTTTCTTTCCATTTCTTATGTATCAAAACAGAGACTCTTGCCTTTGCTCGACGATGTTTTTCCACACCTCTGAAAAAATGTAAAAAATCTTCCCACATTTCATTTCCATTTCCCTTCTGTTTGGTTTCTGTTAGTAGGGCTATTTCAGTTTTGTGCTATTTTAATTCATTAATTACTTCAAGGTCTTTATTTCTCAGCCCCTGGACATTCCAGCATCCAAAATTCGTTATCCGTTTTCGTTGCTTATTTCGTCTTAAAGTTCCTGATTCCGAGGCGCGTTTGGCGTATTTTGCGAATTTCATATTTTTATGAAGGATGGGGAGCAGGCCCCCATCAACCCCCAACCTGGAGGGCCAGGGAATTTTATGTCGGCTTTCCATGCCTTAGGAGCCATGGAGCCTTCACTACGGCTTCACTACGGTGTAGCTTAGGAGCCTTCACTACGGCTTCGAAGTCCTCCCTCCGTGAAGCCTACCTACCGTAATCTATAGAAAGAGAGAAAAAAAGGAAGATAAGGAAAGACTCCCTAGCCCTCGAAAACCTAATAGCGTTGGTGTTTGAAACAAACAAGAGTTGACCAAGAGAGGTTGATAGAATATACAAAAAGCATTGAGACACAAGTAAGTTAAAGATGTCACAATGGTAGAAGAGGGAAGCCAGGAGAACACGAACGTGTCCTACTGGGGGTCAAGGTCACAATCTGGAAGGTAAGTATACAGTAATGGAAAAGAGGGATACGAGGAAGGAGAATGGTTAATAAGACTGTTTTCGTGGATTTGAGAAGGGATAGTATTTTATAGGGGTAGGAAAGAAAGAAAAAGAGGCAGGATAAAGGACATTAGGATGGGTAGGACACAACTTAGTCTGGCTCCTCAGTTTTGGCCTATCCGACATGGGTGACCCTACCAGTAGTCATGCGAAAAAATGCATACTACCGCCGGCTTAGCCCTCCACCTCACTGAAGCACGCAAGCCTCCCCGCCCGCACGGTCAGTGCTACTACAAGGCGGTGTCCCAAGGGGAAGACATTTTTTAAAAAAATCATTAAAATTTGGGGGGTTCTTTACATGAAGCCTCTGAGACATTTTCAACATATTCTTAAAAAGGCTCCAAATGTTTTCTTTAAATTTCTTGTAAGAATACAGTAAAATACACTTATTTAGGTGACTTAGGTCCAATTTTCACGGTTCACTCTGAGTTTTCAAAAGTTGCAAAAGTTTGAATTTTATTCGGTGTCTTTCTCCAACTATAAAATTGCATATAGAGATTTTTTCTTAAAATAAAATTTGTTCTTCAGAGTGAAGTTATTTCTTTGTTATCTATTTGAATGTTATTCGGCGTCTTCCTACAAGCACAAAATTGAAGATAGAGATTTTTCTTTCAAATGAAATATATTGTATATAAGTAGTTCTTTCATTAAACTCATATACATTATTTAAACTTTAAGTAGTTTTTGCGCAATATTGCGTCTAATATTTGCAATTTTAAACAATTACAAGAATAAGATTTTCTCAAAAACAGCTCCCGATGTTTCTTTAAACTTTTGGTAGGGATAGTGCCTAATGTACTCTATGAGATGACAAATTCATCATATTGCTTTATTCTTTTGTTTTTTTAAAAAATTACAAAAATGTAATTTTCTTAACTTGTCGCTCACGTCGTTAATATTTATATCAGCAGCGATTTGTACACATTATTATATTAATGAGTACATATGCTTTAAATAATCGTATATAAAGTTTCTCCAAAGTTTCTCTCAAGTTTTGTGTAAAAACTAGCTCAAAATTCCGCATTTTCAGAAAGGCGCAAACGCCATTTTCTCAAAAATGGCTCCAAATTATTTCTTCACATATTTCGAACTCGACACTTTTCGAACGAAGAGTGCTAATTTCACTCTTTAATATGACGTGAAGTTCATTTTGAGGTTTTTAAAAAAATACACAAATGTAATTTTTTAATGATCTGTCAGTATGCACTTATTTAGTAATTTGTAAACACTGTAATTGTCCCAGTAATAAAAGCTTGAAAACAATTGGAGTATTTTAAGAGAAAATGGCACGTTTCTGAAAATGAGAACTTACGAGCTAGTTTTCACAGAAAACGGCAGAGTTGTTACAGAAAACGGCATACATTATATGACATTATTTGAAGCACTGGCACTCATAAATACTATAATGTGAACAAATTGCCGCTAATGTAAATATTGACAATGTGAGAGACAAAATAAACTAGGGGTGCTACAGAATTGCAAAAACCATTCCGTTTTAGTTTTCTATTTCTTTGGGTCTAGGCTAGCTATTCATACTTGCCACATACTCTTGCCAGCTGGCATTATCGCCGTCCACACTACATTTTTTTCACATTTTCTTAATTTTTCGCTTTCCTAGTGTAGAACGAAATATTAATTTTAGAATATTAAAGAACACTAAAACCTCCACCTAAATGGCAATTTTCTTTCAAAAATTTGGAGCTGTTTAAAAAAAATAGTATTAAGCAGTACTAAAAATGCGAAATGTGCCATTTTTCAGAGAAAATTTAGAGTTTTCGAAAAACTTTATTTGAAGTAATTTAAAGCACTTTAACTTACAAATACAATAGTGTTTACAAATTGCTGGAAATGTGCATATTAACGGAGTGAGACATTTTTCAAAATAATTACATTTGTGTAATTTTTGAAAATACCAAAAAATATCCCATATTGAATTTTACGTCATATTAAAGAGTATAACTATGACTATCTATTCGAAAAGTTTGAAGAAAAAATGTGGAGTCATTGACGAGAAAATGGCGTTTGAACATTTCTTAAAATGCGGAATTTTGAGCTAGTTTTCACAGAAAATGTTTGGTTCACGAGAGACATTGGATGACATTATTTAAAGCACATGTATCCGTAAATACAATAATATGAATAAGTCACTGCTAATGTAAATATTAACGACGTGGTATACAAGCAAAAACAAATGTAATGTTTACAAAAACAAAAAATATAGGAACATGACGTTTATATCTGTCGTAGAATACATTAGCCACTATCCCTACCAAAAGTTTAAAGAAAAAATTTGGACCAATATTTGAGAAAATCATGTTTTGACAATTTTTTAAAATTGCTCATGTTGCACGCAATATTGCGCGAAAATTACTAAAACGTTGCAAAACGTAGCACATGATCTTAAAGAGAGAACTCACTTTGGAGAACAAATTTTATTTGAAGGAAGTATCTCTATCTACAATTTTGTAGTTGGAGGAAGATGCCGAAAAAAATCTGCAATTTTCGAAAATTCAGAGTTAACCGTGAAAATAGGACCTATGCCACTTTAATATGTGAATTTTACTCTATTCTAACAACAAATTTAAAGAAAAAATTTGGAGCCGTTTTTGAGAAAATGTTGAAAATGTCCGGGAGGCTTTATGTAGAGTACCCCCAAATTTTGAAGAAAGTTTTTTAAAACCTCAACGCTTCGATTAGAGCCAGATGAACGGGAGGGTTCTTCAATTTGGAAAAAATTCTATGAGTGGTTTGGGTGCTAGTGGTGTTTACAGACGGACGGAGAGACGGTTGTTTTCCTTTCGATTGGTTTTTCGGTATCAAGATTTTACAAAACAGGGATTCTGGCTACACCACGTGTTAGGTTTTTTCCTTAATTTAGCAACTGGTTTTATCCTTTTTTTCGTTGTCAGGGCCCGGCAGTGAATTTTTTCCTGCCGAAAATATGCCGTTTTTTCGCGCAGCATTACATAACTTTACCTATACTACGTATATTACTCCGCATATACGTATGTATACGGGAAAGTAAAAATTACATATTTGTATTTTTTTAAACAAAAGAATATAACAATATGGCGTTCATTTCATCTCGTAGAGTACATTTAGCACTATCCCTGCCAAAAGTTTAATGAAAATATTAATAGCCGTTTTGAGAAAATCTTGTTTTTGTAAGTTTTAAAATGGCAAAAATTTCACGCAATATTGTCCGAAAATTCCAAAACTTTTCAAAAATATGTACATAACCTAATGAAAGAACTCACTATGGAGAACAAATTTTATTTGAAGTTAAAATCTCTAACTTTAATTTAGTTGTAGGAAGGGGCTGAAAAAAAGTAGTTTTGCAATTTTCGAAAATTCGGAGTTAACCGTGCAAATCGGACGTATGCCGCTTTAATAAGTGTATTTTTCTCTATTCTTACTCGAAATTTAAAGAAAACATGTTGAGCCTTTTTCGAAAAAATTTTGAAAATGTCTGGTGGCTTTCATGTACTGCAAATTTTGAAGAAAGTTTTCAAAATCACTGCGCCTCTAGTGGTATCAGATCGACCGAGGAATATTTAATTTGGATGAAATCATACTTTTGGCTTAGGCGCTAGTGTTCACAGACCGACGGAGGAACGGCCGGTCGACTGGACGGGCGTTAAAAAAATTTTTTTTGGTATCAGAGGACCCAAAAACCTGTTTTTTCGTTGAAATCTCGAAGTCGATTTTCCTCAGCTTTTTTTTTAACTTTCTCTTTACTACGTATATACGGACAATATGTGTACGGGAAAGTAAAAATTAGAGAATGTATCTTCCCGGCGTTATTTTTCGACGAAAATACTAGCAACGTTTGCCCCTTCCTCTCCTAAAATAGGTGAAGAGTTGCACATTAAAATTCTTTTCAGTTACGAAATGATAGCAAAAATATTAAAATGAAGAATAATTCAAATATCTATGACATTTCCCTGATTTTTAGCTATTATAAATGTTTTTAAGTACGTGATGATAGGTCAATCGGCGCAATTATTAATTACCGTGCCTTTACTAATTTCAAATAATCGGAAAAAATAAAAAAAAATATTTATTGCGAAAATAAACATACCTATTATAAACAGTAACAAGGAGAACGTGATGTTTATATGTCACTTCAGGAATAAATTACTTTTCATTTATAATAATAATACTTTTCATCAATAATCTTCTTTTCATCCATATTCACACAGTAAAGACAATGCAGATTATCTGAATTTCTCGATTGACGACAAACGAAATACGTAAATGGGAATATTAAATATTTTTGAAAAAATAATAAATGCTTCTAAAATGCATTATTTAAAAAATGCTTCATTTATCTTTTTGAATGACTTATATTAAGGTGAGTTTTGTAACTAGCTGCATTTAAAATTTCCGCGAACTGGTGTATGAAGCTCATTGGCTGAAGTCGGGTTCGATGCGTAAGAGCTCCCCTACCCCTGAGGCTGGCACAGTTTCTCTATACTTGGGTTTTAATTTTTTTGGCGGGTGGGGGCTTATCTTGAGGATAGAATATCTCACGGTGTATCGCGTCGTTCTCGATCGTCGCACGATCACCAGCGCTGCTCGGTACTGTCGCGATCATGCGACTCGTAGCGGCACGACTGAGAACGACGCGAAATACCGTGAGATATTCCATCGTGAAGACAACCCCTACACGCGCCCACGAGCCAAGAAGCAAAAATCAAGTATCCCACACGGTGCTGGAGTTTGGTATTTCACGTGGAGTTGAGAACAGAGTAGTGTATAAAGGGTTCTGCCGAAATTTGCTTGACCCACGTGCTGGGTGGAGTAACTCCACTGAAGTTGATGAAAATAATGGAAGAATTGAACATTTTAGCAAAAACTGAAGTTGGAATACAAGTAAACAATTTTATTACATTTACTGCTCAGATGTGTTTTGGTGGATTATTATAGAATGCAAAAATCGAGTTACTTACATCGTGAGGTGCTTGTTATTACTTAAGTTATTCTTAATGATTAACACTTAATGATTGATTTCTACCTTGTTTACAGATTAAAGAAGAAGAAGTAGTGTACCATGAAAAACCGAATTCCAATGTGAGTTTTAGTTTCTTGTAATTTTAGTATTATAATCTAATGACAATAAGTGCACTGAGTGGTTAGTCACAAAGAAGGGACTAAGCTCAAGGCAAGAAAGTATTATGTGGATGTAACTAATTGCCACAAATGAACAGTATAAGTTACAGGTTTTATTGAAGGAATTTATATCTGTGCATGAGTGTGTAAACTTCATTTGCTTGCAATTTTAGAATCTTTTGAGTAGGTGTCAGTGTATGCTACTTCAGAACTTAATCTGGGTCTAAAATATCACATAGAAAACAAAATGATTTCAAGTTATCAGGTGGTACAGTGATCAGGTGATCAAGTGGTACAGTAACATTTGAGTTTGGTGGGAAAGTAGAGTTTGTAGTTATGATTTCACTGAAGTCGCTATACACTGCAATATAAACACCAAATAATTATATTATATATTTTATTATTCACTTATAATTCCAAGTACTGAAAGGATAATCGATTAATGATTGTTAGTAAATAAAATTGTTTTCATGAATAGATCTTTATTAGGTATAACAGGGCCTTGTATCAGGGCCTAGATCATTAACCAAAATTAATACATTTTCTCTTAATTCTTTATTAGTACCTGTTTGTCTAATATGGTGTGGCAATTCATTAAACTTTTGTAGGCCTCCATAAAAAATTGTTTTCCGCTGCTTATTTGTCTGAACCTGCCTCCTGTGAAATTGTTTATTGTCTAGTGTTACGTACATTGGTGACTTGTTTTTCTTGTGACCTAAGATGTATATATCTCAGCAGTAACTCTTTATAAATTGTCTATAACTCTCAATTCTTATAATCCTCTATAAATGGAAGTGAAAATATTTAATATTAAAGTGACATGTGTTTTGCCTACACATGTTCGATACTTACATTGTTTACATTGTTATATTGATCTTTTTAGCCATGAAGGGAACCGTAAAAAATTAATGTATGTGTGGCAACACTAGCTGTAAATAGCATTTCTTTCTCATCTTGGATTATTTTTCTTTTTTTTCCCCCCAATTTATGCACAATATTTTTATTGATTTAATTAACTAGTCCGTGAAAGAATTGAGTATCTTTTATCACATTAACCTTTTGTATTACTTGTATAATGTTCTTCACTTCGTGTGCCATTCCAACACTTTCTGTTAATCTCTGCTTATCCACATCTTTCCACTATGTCTTGCCACTGTCCATGTTTAATACAAAATCTGTCCTCTATGTTTAACTTTTAGTTACTCGCTGTTTTGTCACATGAGTTCCCGCATGGAGTACTTTGTATGCCCACCTTATTTTATTAGGAAAATTAGCTCTGTGACGCCTGAATAATATTTGGATATAATTGTTATTTAGTTTTATTTGAAATGCACACGTTACAATTTTTCTTAAATAACAATGATTATAAATATATCATATTAGGCTTCAGAACAATTTTTGCATTTGAAGAATATTTTCATTGCATGCAAATTTGTTGCACGAGTTAGTAGTAATAATTGTAATAGTGTTTTTTTTGCTCTTCCGCAAATGTGACAGTGGTTTCTTAAATTTGTTGGTAATTATTCTTGATCATCACGACTTCCAGTTTTTGTAAATTTACTGAAAAGCTTTGTTTTATTCCACTTTGTAACCTTGCCTTTGACACTGAAAATATCTCTATACTCTAAATTGCTGCTTGAATAATCACTAGCAAAATTAAGCTCAGAACATGTGTCATGTTCAGTCTCGGCCACTACGTCTTTCTCAGAAACGCTTGCAGCATCGCAAATTTCTTCTTCTGACGATTCCTCATGTAATAATACTTTTGTAATATGTAATAATTATTTTTCAAAAAATTATATATCTCTGTATTGTTCCTAATGTAAAACAAAATGAATTAAATCACCGTATACTTATTACTATTATACATGTATTGTATATGCCATGCATAGCCAAGGTGGTCGCAGTCGCTAAATAGCGAGCATTGGCACAGTGCTTCCGAGGGAAGCTTCGCTGGTTCAAGTCCTGGTCGAAGAATATTATTTGTCAAAATTCTCTTGTCACAGGAAATAATTGAGAACTCTAGAAACTTTGAAAACCATTTGAAACCTTTTGAATCAAAAATATTGATAATTACCATAAATAAACTGGAAGTGTCTGTTTGTAATTTTCGAAATTTTAACTTTTTAACAATTTTTCAGATCGCCTCTTTGATTTGTTAAACATGTGTATCATCATATCTTATGTCTCTGTTCGATTCTTTTTATGGCTCTGTTCGATCCATACAGTGCTGGCGTGTGGCGTAGTAGTATAAGTGACAGAACGTTTAACTTTGAGGATCTATATTTCGGGTCTCGGAACGGAGAAAATTTGCTGGTTGAAAACTCTTTTGCTGTTTTATGCAGAAGTATAATATTGCGGGGCATTTAGAAAAAGTTTGCTTTGGTAGCGCCACTATTTGAATTTGAATGAGAAAGCAAAAAAAATATGTCTATGCTGAAATTTTGTGTACCATGTCCCAATTCTTTTTTATTTTTATTTATATATTTTACATGAATTTGGCATGTATTCTTTTATACCTCTGCCAGAGTTTGACCCATAGGGGTATGAGTGCCGGCTTGTTGGCTCTGAGGATCTGAATTTGGGTCACGGAATGGGAAAAGAATTTGCTGGTAGAAAACCCTTTTGCTGGTTTATGTAGTAGTGTAATAGCATTTAGAACCATGTAGGAACCGCGAGAAAGTATATGCTTTGGTAGCACCACTAGTTTTTTAGTGGAATTGTAAACAATACTGATAACAATTTGATTTCTAACATACTTAGTAAATATTCTGTTCCTTTCTAACACATTCTGTTACAAATGTACAGTAGGTTTATATTGGATGGTTACTGCAAGTTTTGGCATTTTCCTTGTGCAGTACTTGACATGTGTCTGCATTTATTTACAAAATTGTGAGGATAATCTTAAGATTAAGCATTTCTAACAATACACAATCGGCAAATTTTATTGAACAATCTACAAGTCTGTATGTCTTCTTTGATTTTCAATGCTATGATAATTAAGAGTAAAATATTCGAGTTAAGAGTAAGAGTTCCTATGTATAGACTTCCAATACCAGTTAGTGAATGGAGTTATTGCTCCTTTCAAAGGAAATATCTAAGAATTTCTTACCTGTACGATGTGAATGGTAAAAATAGAACCAAACAGCTGTGTTGTTTTGAACATGGTTTTAGGACTGTAGCCTAATTATTGAAATTACTGAAAATGACATATCTGTCAACAGTGTTGCAGCATATTGTCTACTTCTCTGCGGTAGAACAATAGATCTGCCCTTTAGGGCTAATTGACATATGGAAAAAATAAAAATAACATGATCGCACAATTCCTTTGTTGGTTGAAGTTAAAGATGACTATTTCACTAATTTACTACCAAGAATTGTTTTGTGTTCTTGTACTTAAACCTCGGTTTCCCATTAATTAGCAGCTTGTTTTTGAAAATTTTCAGTGGGTTTTGCAGTATGATTATCTGGTAACAGCTGTTCACAGAAGTGGACATGCTTAAATATTTCACTTTCTAGGAAAGAATGTGTTTGTTCAATGAAATAGTTACATCTGATAAGTAAAGAAAACATTCTTGCATGTCACAACCACTACTAGATAATGTGTTATTATGTCATATTTCTACAAACAGTAGTTCTGGAGATAAGGGCATGATGTTGAACAGTAAGTCTAAGTGGACCATATGTGATTTTTTCCCTTCAGAATTTAAAACCTATTCATTCAAGTAATTATAATGATTGCACTAACTTGTTTTGGATGTGACATAAGAATTCAATTGAAATATGTGGTGTTATTGAATCCATTGTTTTAATTTTATGTTTTATCATTATCTCTCACATATAAAGAAAAGTTTAACATTTTTATTTATTTCAATAAATGAGCTAAACCTTCTACAAAAACAAAAAGCACATGTAAAGACATATGAAGCCCAAAACACGGATACAAAATAACAAAAGTTAGAACACAAACAAGCATATGAGAAAATTATATACAGATACAAATTAAAAAATTTAAAGCATGGTTATATGATCAATGAGTAAAAAGTAGTTTAAGAGAACTACAAAATTTATTGAAGTCGTGATTGAAAAAAAAATCCTATCAGCATAGCCATAGGCAGTTCTAGGTAGTCTCTTAAAGATATAATAACTGTAGTTAGTGGTACATGCATCTACCCAGAAACAGGTAGGATTTCTCATTTTCATCTGAGGAAAGTGAAGAGAGATAAGAGAAAGAAGTTCAGGGCAATTAATGAGACCATGTAATGTTTTATAGAAGAAAATTAAATCATGGAATGTTCTCCTATCTTGAAGAGATTCTAATTTAAATAGATAGTAGAATTTTGAAAGGTCGTGATTGAATCTATTTATTGGTGTTTTATTTCTGAAAGCTAGGTGGCGTAGAAATTTACATTGTACTTTTTCCAAATGATTGACAGATAAATTAGTGTAAGGTGGCCAAATGACAGAGGCATATTGTAAAATAGGACGAATCAAGGTTTTATAAAGAATTAATAGGTTATTAATGAACTGGAAGGATTTGGTGTTATGCAAAATCAGATCCAGGGAATGCAAAGCTTTATTCACTGTGATAGTAATATGTGTAATGAAGTCAAGTTCAGAGTCGAAAATCACTCTAAGATCCCTGATGTTAGAGACAGTGCTCAAGGTTTCACCATTTAAAGAATATGGGAAGTTCACAACATGTTTCTGGGCAAAGGTCATTGCTCAACATTTGTCAGTGTGGAGTTCCATTTTGTTTATAGAACACCACTGCGAGAAGGCAGAGAGGTCCTCTTGTAAGTGGTAGGCATAATTGAAGTCAGTAATCTTGGCATAAACTTAGGCATCGTTCACAAACGATAAGATTTTACTATATTTGATAACAGATGGCAGATCATTAATGAAGATTAATGAAAATCAGACTCAAATGGGAGCCTTGGGAACATCAGAACTAACTACAAATGGCATGGATGCATGGCCATTGATAACATACTGGCCATGCACGAAAGAAATGAGTGTATCCATGACAGGAAGAGATCATTGATGCCTGAGTATGATAACTTGTCAACCAATAAATCATGTTAACACGGTCAAAGGCCTTGGCAAAATCCGTGTATACAGCATCGACTTGAGAACTGGATTCAAATGCTTTAATAATATATTTTTTAAATGTACCTAGATTAGTAGTAGTAGATCTGTTGGTAGTCTGGGATAATTGTGGAAAAGTGTGGTGCCAAAGCGTTAACTGCAAGTTTCTTGAAAAGTTTTGAGACAGCACTGAGAATGGAAATAGGACGATAATTTGAAATGTCACTTTTGTCACCTTTCTTGAATATAGGGACCACTTTACAGTATTTCCAAGCTGTGGGGGAAATCCCCAGATCCAATGATTGGTTAAAGTTATAACAAGTGGTGGTGCCAGGGCAAATTTGCATTTGCTCAAAATACTATTGGGGATCTCATCTGGACCAGCACTTTTTTCAAGAGTTCGAATGGCTTAGAGCAAGAAGAATTTCAGATATTGTGAAATCGATATTGCTGACCATAGAATGATGTTGGAGGTCAACGGTAGTAATTGAATGTTATTTAAATCTTGTTTGGTATATTGATTAAAAAAATGAGAAGAAAATAAGGTGGCAATTTCTGAGTAAGCACTGCAGCTATTCATACCTAAGTGCATAACACCAGGTAAATTGGTTTGCTGAATAGACGTGTTGATAAACTAAAAGTTCGCCAGATTTCATATCAAGGTAAACTGGGGGTGCTATAGTAGGGATTCTAAACATTTTTCATTCATCATCTCCTTTTAAAGGAATTGTTGGCTCCATCGACTCACGTTATTCTGTATAACATGTCATACTTAAAACAAAGATTTGTTCTTAAATGTCTTAAAGTTATTGATTTCTTACACCAGCATTTTTATAATAATGTAATTTACAGTATTTCAAGATGCTTCTGCTCCTGAGTTGCTGAGTTCCTAATCTTCATTCTTGAGCTATGGTTACAAAATGTTTGTTTTTTTCCTGGCCATGTCATTTCTACAAAGCATTTTGTTGGGAAGATTTTCTTCTGCGATAGAATGTTATTGTCAATGCATAGTTATAGTTTGTTGACTCATCTAAATATCCTTGCCAGCGAAACCACATTCCAAAGTGTCTAGGTGCAAAAATCGAAAGGGACCCCTCTCTGCAATAACCTTCAAATTAAGTGTTTCTAGATCTGATTCGAATAGTAATATGGCAGATGTAATAGAGAAAATAAGCATGAAGTGCATGTTGTTTTATTTTCTGCCGATATCCTCTTGTGGGTATACTTTTTGAGGGTCCCTTGTTTCCAGGAACCTGTGCAGTGCACAAGTTTAAACAGCCATGCTACACCCCTCGTATTAAGAATGAACAACGGAAACAAAAGAAAAGGAGTAAATTAATAATTTATTATTGTATGTATTTTTGCTCTAGAAAAGAATTATTTAACAAGTTCATTTAGTGCTTTGTGTAATCAATGGGATTTTGATTATACTTACCAATCACCGGTTCATGCTAGCTGTAGATCCTTAATGGACCTCTTGATCATCATTGACCACATTCAAAATTCCAATGGGCCTCTAGGGATTGATGCCAACCTTGTTGGAACATCACATACTTTCGCACATTATTGGAAACGGATACGTAATATTACAATGCAAATGCTGCTCTTACTTCAGCCATCAGCCTTCAGCCATCAAGTCCAAACAAATTCAAATGAAGAGCCTGCGGTTCATATCTGCAATTATTTTGATAGTCTGGATGGAACACTCGCTCTTTCTTACTTTTACATAAGAGCCAAACAAATTTCTTTTCCTAATTATGATTGTGATATATTTTAATGATCAAGTTTTAAATTTTAATTTTTAGGCATTCAGGTTTATTTTGAATAAAATTTAAATGTTCATGAAAAATATATTATTTATTGTTTCATTGCCCATGTTTGGTAATCCACTATAATATATTTGCATTAAACATGATAATAAATTTTCTTTAATATTGTCCTGCTTCGCCTATGCGTAGCGTAAGTAACGTACTAATCATTTCTTATCCCAAATGTTGCTCTTGTGCTGGCTAATATTAAAGTATCGTTGATTTTATGGATATTGTTGTCTCCTGGTTCTGACATACGACTACTTACCATTTACTTTGTAGTATGCTGACGGGCCTTTCACATGAAGCGACAATTTTGGAGACTTATTTTAAATAAAAACTCTGGAATTGATAGCAATATCTCTACTAAATAATCAGCCTTATTGTGGAGTAAAGAATAAAACATTCTATCAATACTAAATGACACAACATGTTAAAATTTGAGCTGATTCTAATGATTCTGTAACATACTTTTAAAAATAACTGGTTTCTTTGCACAATTTAAAATAAATGGTTATTTCTGAATTATTAAAGTTTTTGCTTCGTGTTTACGAGTTCTTTCTTCAAATATTCCTCGATTGATTTTTCCTTTATTATGTAATTGATTTTCTAACATGAAATAAATAATATGAACGATTATAAAAATATTTAATTCTTTTTTTATTAATAAGCACAACAGGCAAATTTGTCCAAATACATACAAAAATAAAAGTTGACAGTATCAATAACAAAATATACAATGAAAAATAAATACATAAAAGTTAAACATAATCAAGAACCAGAGGTTTATCCAAAGAAACTAAGAGTCCCAGAATCATAGCACAAGGTAGTAGATTTAATAAAAACATTAAACAATCTAATTAATCTAGGAATAGATGAATTATAGTAATAATTAGTGCTACAGGTTGGTTCAACGAATAAAGTATCACTATGCAAATCATAAACATTTTCATGTAGTTGGAACAAATTATTTACTTCAGGACATTTAGTAATATTTTTAATTTTAAGTGCAAATAAAAGATCATGTAAATTACGAGATGATCCAAGCGCAGCAATTGATGTCAAACTTGATAAATTACTATAATGATGAGTGAAATATAGATTTCATAATTTTAATTTAAAAGCAATATATGAAAAAAATCTTATGTTGTACACATTCAAGTTTGTTTGTTTATTTGTTGTTTTTTTTTTAAGATGATCTGCACTCGGAGACCATCCTGTAGAGCAGTACATCAGCTTAGATTTGACAAATGCATTGTATAAGATTACAAGAAAATTCACAGATTTGAATCTTGATGTTTGCCTCATTATGAAACCAATTATTAAACAAAATATTCCAAACAAATTTCACTTGCCTACACAATCATCGTTGGCAAGTACCTCAACTGATTACTTTTCCTAGCATGAATGAAATTATTTCATTATGTCCATATTAAATAAACGCTTTAATTCCTGTCATATGCCCAGAAACAAAAATCATATTTCCTGCAAATCTACTTTTGGCATCTTCTTGACTATTGCAATACAATTGTATGTGCATACAATTGTCGGTACAATGTGTAATGTTATTAAAAAAGTCTTAAATTAAAGTAATGATATTACTGTCAATGAAGTTGAACATTTTAATGCTCCTGATACTATCGCAATCCCTCCAGACTTGAAGACTGAAGACATATATTTTAGATCCTACCAGCTCAAGAGTCTGAATCAGAAAGAAAATTTTTCACTTGGCATTTGGATATTACCCTTTTGTTTTTCAAATGATCTGGTGATGAGTACTCCCCTGTACTACCTAACATTATATACAGAGTGTCCAGGGAGGAAACGTTGAAACTTTGAAAATAAGTTCTTAAGACAATTTTAAGCATATTTTGTCTAATAAACTATATGGATATTCCCAATAGATGCACCGCAATAAGCACTCAAAAGTTGGTTTCAAAATATGCTTTCTAGGCAAAAATGTGCATTATAGAAACATTTCATAAATGCTTAAATTGTTTATTATTTACAAACGAAATTAATATATTTGTTCAGAAAGAAAAATTAACCAAGAAATAAAAAAGCAGTCAAATTGTGTAAATTGGTTGGTTTTCTATTTCTTGGTTAATTATTCTTTGTGGTTAAATACATTCATTTCTTTTGTTAAGAATAAACAATTTACATATTTCTGGAGTGTTTCTATGCTTCTGCGATGCAAATTTTTGCCTAAGAAGCATATTTTCAATCCAACATTTGAGTGCCTGTAGTGATTCAGCCATTCGGAATATCCACGTAGTTTATTAGACTAAATATGCTTGAAATTGTCTTAAGAGCTTATTTTCGAAGTTTCGACGTTTCCTCCCCGGACACTCTGTATACATTACTTACGATATTAAGTGATATTTGGAGGGTAAGAAAGGCAGAAATTGTAACAATTTACATAATGGGAACAAGCAAGTATGTGGTGTTGTACCACCTGTAGTTTTCTATGTAATTGTTATAAATATTTTCACAATGTAAAAAAACAATGATTAGATAATGATTGCTTTCCTTAGTCTCCTCTAACCTAGCTTAGGTGTTTTAATACAGATAATCCTTTTTGGCAGCTGTATTTTAATGACCAGTTTTGTTTATTATAGGAAGAAAATGGACCCGATCCAGGTCCATGTTGCATGAAGACAGAAGACAATGCAAATGAAGTGAGTATTTTTTTGTCAAAATGAAGTGAATGTAGGGAAAATCAGCGAAAAATTCAATTTTCTGAGTTTAACATAATAAATGATACTGGAATCTTCCTAGTATTATTTTACCTTCTTTACATTTTTTTGAACCTGGGAAGTACCTTTTTAATATTCAGGATTGCAGCAACATGCATTAGTGTCCATATACTCTTGGCATCTTCATGTTTAATATTTTATTACATGATGAACATCAAATAATTTGAATGCTGCAGGGAACGAAAGGAAAGAAAAAGCAAGGCGACTTTTGGCCTTTTCCTGTTTTCTGGAACTAATTTTTGGGAGTTATTGGGGAGTTTGGGAGTTGATACCGAAAATGTGGATAATTCTTGTTCACTTTTGTAGGAACTAACTTCCTCCGATATGTTTAGTCAAAATCTAAATTTTGAGGGTCCTTGATGCTGAAATGTTGGTTTAGTTCCAAACGTCATTGTGTTTGTGTCTAGTAGCTAGATTGCAGATAGGATTTTCACCCAAATTGATAATTCCTGATCGGCTGATGTGATCCCTTGAATTTGAAAACAAGAATTTGATTTTGTGGGGGTAACATGATTGAATTACATGATGGCATGGTTTTTTTAAATGTTTTTAAAAATGACTTAAAATTTTGTCTTCAATTTTTTTGTGATAGAATAAGAAATGCCCTGAGTGACTAACTTTTCATTCTTTTTCACATTATTTTCTTCCTTTCCTCATCATCATCCTCTTTCCTCATCATCATCCTCCTCATCCTCATCCTCTTCACATTTTGTGCCAAAACTCTAGTGGCCTTTCTAATAAACGTGGCATAAAATTTATTCTAGATATAAGCAGAGGATTGCGAAAACTGCTATTAATAAACATGAAATAACTCGAGGATTGAATAAGTCAGGTGCAGTTTCCATATCAATAACTAAACTTCTGAGACATACTTTAAGCTGGAATAAGCTGAAAATATGAAATCATTGAGGAAAATAAGCTCCAGCTGTTTGTATGTTTCGTTTCATTGTGTTATTGTCATTTTTAATTCGACGGTGCTTCCTTTTTCCTGTTTTCTAGAATCTTTGGCAACCTAATTGCTTTCATGGGTGGTTTATTAGTGTATGTTCTCTTGGATTTTTAGGTTTGGAAACTTGCAAGTGATTTTGTTGGCTTTTCACTTGAGAAATAGAAAAGTGAAACCACATTCTTAAAATATGTGAACAACAAAGAAAGTAATACCGAGCGTGTGTGAATCTATTTATAGTGTATTCCAGTGAGTCATCTTGAAATGAACATGGATCCTTGTAGGCAGGAAGGCAGGAGATTGATAGGTGTCAAAACTGATCTGACAAAAGTTGGGAAGGGCAAAAATGCATGTTTCTGCAGAAATTCATTATTTTTCTTTTCTGGAGAAGGCAACTGTGCAGACTTGCAAGGTGTATGTCAGCAATCTGAAAGAGATGGTGTTGAATGGTGACATTAACAATAACTATTGTGGGGAAAAGGGAAACCTATCAAAATGCTTATCCCCCAAACAAAGAGAGATTGTTTTGGAAAATATGGGTATTTAGAACTGTGATTGGATGTATGGATGGCACCCACATCCAAATGTAAGTGATAAGGGTCATCATAAGAATATTTCATCATTAACCCTTCGAGGATGATCATAATGAAAACATCACAGCAAACACGTTTGAATTTGACCCCCCAACTCCTTGTGCAGTCATTGTTGACCATCGCACAGTTGTCTGGTCTCGGTGAAAGTCTGTGAATTGGTTCTTTTGTTGTATATCATTCATAAGTGAATTTTGTCACTACCAGCTTCATTTCAAAATTGACTATGCTATGCATTGTAGACTGAAATCTGGAAAGTGGAATACTAAGTACAAATATTGTTTTGTTTATGCAAAAATTCTATGATATTGATTAAAAATATTTACTTTGCAATGTACTGGGAAGTAATATTGAAAAAAAATTATATCTTCCCCTATTTCAAGACCTGTGTTTATGTGTTTGATGTATATGCTATGCTAATCTTGCTCTACTTTTTCTTGTAGTTGCATAACCAATATACATTTTTACTTAGCAATGTTGTTTTTACTTAAACATTGATTGTGGGTTTAATTTTTTTTTTAATTTGTAGGGGAGACGTACATTTTAGAAATGGTTTTACTGTTAAAGAAGTGGTGGGTGCAAATCAGGGTGGAAGGAAGAAAATGATTTGGGAGTAGTAGACATCTTCATTACTCCTCCTGAGGAAGCCGTATTGACTGATGAAGACAGTGTGGATGAGGCAGAAGGTATTTCCAAGATTATGAGGAGAAAAATCAAACTTTTAGAAATAAATTATATGAAAGATTTGGGGACAACTGCTCCACTTACATATTCCTAGTAAATTTGCCTGATCAAAAGGAGAATTATTTTCAATTTGGTCAATATTATTTAGAACAGACTTTTTTACTTTCTCGCCTTACGAATACTTCGTAAGAAGAGAAAGTTATGTAATCGTGCGGCGGAAAACGGAGAATTTTCGCCAGAAAATCTCTTATAGCAGGGGTCTGGTGACAGAAAATTTAGAGTAAAAAAATCCTCTATCTCGTGGTGTAGTCAAAATCCATGATTTGTTGCTTCTTCATACTTCAAAATCGATTGACGGCATTCCGTCCGTCTGTCCGTCTGTGGTCAACGCTAGCGCCTAAACCGTTCGGTCGATTTTCTTCAAAATTGATATTCCCCGATGGTTTTGACTCGTCTCAAGGCCTCTTGAATTTGAAACCGATATCTTAGTATTTGAGGATACTTTACATGAAGCCCATTTTGAGATTTTATGAATTAAAAAAAATGGCTCCAAATTTTTTGATTATATTTTGTTGTTGAATAGTGCGAAGAACGTTGAAGGGAGTGACGTAGGCATCATTTTCGTTGATAGGCCCTATTTTTCGAAAATTGCAAAAAACTGTTTAAAAACGGCAAAATTGAAGATAGAGATTTTCGCCTCAGACAAAGTCAGATGTACAAAATTAGCATTTCAAATAAGGTCATGTACCATTTTTTGGAAAAACGAATAGTTTTTGCGTAAACTGCGATTCAAATTTACAAAAAAAATGTATCTCAAAAACCGCTCCAAATTTTTTCTTTAAATTTTCTGCACGTGTGTAAGAAGGGAAGGTAAATATATAAATAAACTAGTGGTGCTATAGAATGGCACATACTTTCTCGCAGTAGTTATTTTCCAAATGCCGATCATCCGATAAATTATGTGGAGTAAACAGTTCACCGCTGCCTTTCTTGGTCATGTTTTTTGAAAGACATGTTTTTCGCATGTTGACAATTACCGGCTTCCTAATAGGAGAACTGATACAAGATCGTTTTGACTGAAATATGAGCAGTTGTTCCGCAAGTCGGTTTCGTAGCGCGGTTGGTTAATGCTCCTGCGGGTTGTGATCTTCAATAAGGAAGGTACCGAGTTCGATCCCCCGAGGGGAATTTTAATTTGATGAATGTGATGTTGCAGGAAAAAAACATTGAAGAGTGTAGATACTTTATTGAAAATCATTTGTAGTATTTCTACTCACGAATAGATTCAATATAGATAAATAGACAGGACTGGTCTGTGTTTTCCCTAACTGCGTTTTTTAAACAATTTTTCAACTCTGTTATTCGATTTCTGAAGCGTATGACATGTCAAATGAACAGTTGTCTAGTATATATCTGTATGAACCAATTTAAGTAAAATTATGAACATTTCGGTCGGTTCTATTCTTTTATGGCTCTGTTCGACAGAGGTGGTGTTGATGTTACGTAGTGGTATAAGTTCGTTGAATTTGAGTTTCGTTTGTCGGGTCTCGGTCGAAATGGTTTGCTGGTATAGTACACTTTTGCTGGTTTATGGAGTAGTGGAATAGCAAGGACCGTATAGAAGCAGAGCGAGAAAGTATGTGCGTTGGAAGCACCACTAGTTAAATAATAATAATTCACTTTAATGTATGTTCATTGAACTAGCAACAGTTTCAAGGTTTATTTACTTCATCTTCAGGCTAGAATACAAAAGTATTGAATAATTCATTATCTGAAAAGGAATTTTTAAGTAGTTTTGTTTTCTTCAAAATAATTAATACTCAATATAATGATATGGAGCTTACCTGATATTCATTATAAAATTTTACATATCCAAGTCAAATGACTTTGTTATCTAAATAATTTATTGCTAAGGAATGGCATCATCAAAAAGTGGTTCTGTTTTTAGGATAGGAACAATTTTACTAATCTAACCCTGTATATTGCAATACTGTAATACTCAAAACAAATTTCTGAGGAATGAATCATGTAAATTGGTGAAAACATTTGATTCAATTCGAGTATTTAACCCTTTACGGTTCTTTCACTTTTCCGTCTTCGTCTGGCGGTCCGATGTCCCGCGTCACGGGACTTCCCTTTTTCCTGGTTCTGTCCCGCGGGGCGGGACCTATATTTAACTCTGTATTATTTCACTCAGGTAAATGTCACCGGTTTCTTGTACAACTAATTATCTTCAGAAGAGATTAGGCAGTATTTTCCTTCATTGTAGCCAGACTTTGCCCATTTTATGTTGTTTAAAATCAGTTTGCTTACGAGGTTGCAGTTGAACTTATGGTGACATCGAGAATTAAGTGTTCGAGATTGTCGAAGCTTGAATTGTGTGAATCGGTAAACAATTCTGAGAGTTAACAATCTTCAGGAAAGTAAGAATTTGAAAACATTTTCTCGAGATATTCCGAGGAATGTGAAGAAAATGACAGTAATGATAACTCGGACTTCGTTCATACAATGCAATATACAGGCGTTATTGGTAATGAGGTGAAGCTCTCCACACCAAACATTAAGTTACAAAATTATTTATTATGAATTAGGCAAATAAATTAAAATGTTTTGTTTGTAATAATACGAAAAATAATTTGAAACCCGACTACAGTTTCTTACGCCGCGGCACGCCGGACCGGTGCAACCAGCTACCTGGGAATTTAAACGAGGAAAACGCTGTGTCCCGCCACACGGGACAGAGGACCGCAAAGGGTTAAACAATTAATTTTTATAAATAAAATTTCATAAATAGATAAAATTGTTTTTGTTCTATTCCTAATTTAACATTTATAAAATCAATCTAATGACCCATTTCAATGTGATGTGTCGAAATATAATTTTGTTTTTGTGAAATTTCATTTATATTTTGGATATGATCAGATACTCTCAATTTCAATTTCCTTTTAGTTTGTCCAATATATACTTTAGGACATTGTTGACAATTTATTTTATAAATTAAATGTAAATCAAACAATTCTTTCTTATTTTTCAAATTTAACACATTTTTTTATTATTTACACTATTTTTAAGTGTTATATTAAATTTTGATTTTAATTCTTTCTTCAATGAACTATTAATTTTTGGAATAAATGGCAAACAAATAAAATTTTGTTCCGAATTCATATTAGGATCCAAAAAGTTTTTAGAATAAATTAATTTTAATCTTTTTTGGATGTGGTTTTGTGCGTATTTTGAAGGATAATTATTTAAATCTAAAATTTCTTTAACTTTCAATAAATTATTCCTATGAAATATTGGTGAAGAAAGTTTTAATGCCCTGTCAACTAAATTATAAATAACAGCCCTCTTCGTTGCTAAAGGATGGCAAGACAAACTAGTGGTGCTACAGAATGGCACAGACTTGCCCGTATTGGTTTTCTATTTCCTCGAGTCTTCGCTAGCTATTTGGAATTTCCACATACTCCTTTCTTGCCAGCTGCCATCTATCACCGCACAAACTACTTTTTTTTGTCATTTTCTTATTTTTTTGGTTTCCTATTGGTAGAACGGAAATATTAGTTTTAGAATATTAAAGAACACAAAAACCTAGTCCTAAATGGCAATTTTTTTCTAAAACTTTATGTGCTATTTTAAAGGAAATTGCGTTTTAGCGCTGCTAAAAATGCGAAATTTGAAGCTCATTTTCACAGAAAATTTTTGAGTTTTCAAAATACTTTATTTGAAGTTATCTGCAGCACTTGCACTCACAAATATAATAATGTTTACAAATTGCTGGTAATGTGCATATTAAAGGTGTGAGAGATCATTAAAAAATTACATTTATATAATTTTTGAAAAAACAAAAAAATACTCAAAATAAACAAAATGTGATAATAAAGAGTGTAATTAGCACTATCCGTTACAAAAGTTTTAAGAAACCATTTGCAGACATATGAGAAAATGGCGTTTGAGCGTTTCTGAAAATGCGAAATTTTCAGCTACTTTCCACAGAAAATGGTTGCGTTTTCGGGAAACTTTACTTGACATTATTTAAAGCTCATGTACTCCTTGATATAATAATGTCGACAAATCAAGGCTAATGTAAATATTAACGACGTGAGAGAAGACCAACAAAAATTTAATGTTCAAAAAGATCCCATCCGGATTTGTACTATTATTTTGCATATTTTTGTCCGTTGGTTCAATGCATAGATAAGTGAAATCTCTTTACCTTTGGTTAGAAAATGATATACATATGCACATTTCTTTAAAATATAGACTTATCTACAAAACGTTTCATCCTTTCATAGAATCTATTTATCTGTGACCGTTCATTGATTCGAAAGAGCTTGTTACAGTTCGTTTTTTTTTCTTCTAAGATGTACAATGTATTTTACCAAGGTGAATATTTACTTTAATTATTTCTCTTGCAAAGATTATATTGCGGTAGATTGTATTATGCTGGCACAAAAGTTTATCTTTTAATTCCAAACATGCTTCTCCTGAATTTTATCAAGAAAGGTTTACAGAGGAAATGAAATACTGTTAACTTGAATTGCATATTAAAGTGCATTTTTCAGAATTTTTTGGTCATAAATGTATATTTTTAAAAGCATATTTTAAGATTTTTTAGGGCATAAAAATCCGCTCCCTACTGATGAGACCAACTCACATTCCTCAAATTGTATATTATTTACATGACTGTCATTTCTTTACTGTGCAGGAGGAGTTGGAACCACCTGCTCGAGTGATTGTAGATCCACCTGAAAACGAGGGAACTTGTTATGAAGAGGAGGTAAGAATAGATTTCTGCTCTCATTTGTTGGTAAAGTGATTTCGCGAGGCAAGTATATGTTTCTGTGGAGAAAACATTTCAATGCCGTAGCAAAACAAGTTAAAAACATCCGCACGAAGGAACGGTATTTAAAAGGATTTAAGAGTGCCACAAACCCCATAAACACCGTTTTCGCCCTTTTTAAAAAACTTTTAAAAATTAAAAAAAATTGGCGTCTCAACTACAATTGTAAAGACACGATTGTTTTTCTTAATGAAATATGCTCATCAAAAACGTATCTTCAAGGTCATATTGAATTTTTTAAAAATATTAATAGTTTTTCTATCATTTCCTGACCAGCATAATAGCCCGCTCGGAATTGTCTGCGCTTCGTTTTCGTCGTTTTCTTACAACCACAATTTTAAAAATACAATTTTTCCCAATTAAATGTATTTATCAAAACTATATCTTCAAATAAGGTCATACTTATTTTTTTTCAAAATACGAGTAGTTTTTCTATAATTTTGTGACAAACATAATAGCCCGCTGTAAATTTGCTGCGCTTCGGACAGCTGGATGCGTCGTAAATTAGAATTTGCAATTTTGTATATCATTTCTTTGTTAGTTTCTTACATTCGACCTTTTGTTATACATTTACACATTAATATTTTAGAAATTGTTTATTTTGAAATATTTGAAATAAAAATTTTAAAAAATTAATAGTTCTTAGAAGACCGACAAGATGGAATTCAGTTTGCGCTCGCGAATATCTAACTTACGTGTGATTGTTGTGACCTGACGCAGCTGTATGAAAAGGAGTTATAATTGTCTAATTTATGTTGATATTTGCATGAAAATATTTAGTTTTCGCACCAAATGCTGTACCATTGATTGTGAGTAGAGTATTTGTTGCGTAGTTTTAGAATACTCTTCTCTAACCATGGCCCTATGAATTGTATTTCTATATTTTCCGGGGTATCAAGCTTCTTTTTCCAATTCAAGTTTACAAAACTTTTGTATTATATTATTATGCAGTTGTAGAATTCATTCCAGCGCATTCTGACAACAATGCGCTGGAAACAGTGAGTTGTTCGGTTCTTGGTTGAATTGGACGTTTTTAAATAATAGCTAAGATGTTAGTTAACGCTTGAAGTTCAATATTTCAATGCTACGTAGCTGTTTCCAGTAATACGGGAAGGTATATGCTTTTGAAGCACCACTAGTTTGTACAAAATTTTTCATCCTACTCCACGATTGCGAGCGAAGATGTGCGAGAAACATGGTTTGGTTCAGTAACGAACTGAAAACAAGTGGTGGTACAACAGCACGTACTTTCACCCAAAATTACGCGAAAAGTTCTCAAATTTTCGAAATATTGTACAAGACATTACAAAATCTATCTTTAAGGAACAGATTTCATTAAGTCAAAAATCTCTATCTCCATAAATGTAGGTCTAGTTGTATGAAGACGCCGAAAATGATTTGAATATTTGCAATTTTCGAAAATTGGGGTTTTCAACGAACATCAGTACCATTCTTTTAAACATTCTTCACAACGATGGAGCCATGTTTTGGAAAATGTCCCAAGGACTTCATGTAAAGTACCCCCCCCCAAATCAAAATATCGGATTCAAGTACAAGGCGCTGCTACATCACCCAGATCGATTGAGAAATATCAATTTTGGAGCAAATTGGCTGAACGGTTTCGCCGCTAGCGTTGTTCACAGACACACGGATGGACAGACAGACGTTTTGCCGTCATTCGATTTTTCGGTATGGACTCACAAAACATAGACTCTACACCACGTGTTATAGGATTTTTTCTAAATTCAGCCGCTGTATGAATCCATTTTTACCAGACCTGTGATCAGTTTCGGAAAATTGGCAGTTTTTCCGCGCAGCATTTCATAACTTTCTCTCTACTTTGTAACCGGTAGTGAGAAAGTAAAAGTGTGTTGTAATGTGCGAAACAGAACCTACAAAATTGATAATCTCGAACTTGAAAAACCTGAAAAAAAACTTGAATTTCTAAAAGCCAGATTGCTGTCACTCTGGGAGTGCAATGAGGACTATGTTTGAAAAGTTTGGAACAATTTATGAGAAAATGTCGTTTGAGTGTTTCTGTAAATGCGAACTTTTGAACTAGTTTTCACAGAAAATTGTTTAGTTCTCGAGAAACTTTACTAGACATTATTTAAAGCAAATGCAAATGCAATAATGTGAACAAATTGCCACTATTGTAAATATTACCACAAATTAAAATTTCTTCAAGCAGTACTTCAAATACTTTGAAACAGGGAAAGCAATACCCTGACTAAACAAAATATTTTAACTACAAATTATAGCTTCATCATTCATTGGCAAACGTAGTTCAAACCAAGTACTCACGTACTTTTAGCGGTTTCACTTCCGGCAATTTAAATTCATATAAGATACAGCAGTAATATAGTATTGGCGTACACAACAGTAATATTTTCGCAACCAGAAACAGCAAGCGAAAGATTTCAGTAATAAAATTATTCGAAAAATGCACATGAAATAAACTCAAACATAAGTAATACACTACGATGACAGTAAAACCTCAACACTAATATGTATTGTGACTGACACACTTACATACAGAGTGAGTCACGTAACTTTAGCACCTCCTGTAACTTTTGAACGGTTGAAGATATTGCAATGCAGTTTTCACGGAAGTGAATGAGGGAATGGGGCTAATTGATATGTGTATTGATTTCTCTTTTATCACTTGTATTTTACGAGATATTTGAGGTAACTTTGTTTTTTCAAATGGGACTATACATATTTTTTCAGTCTATCATGACAAGCGTAAAAAGACGAATCCAAAGATATAAATATTGTCGTATGTTAGATGAGCATTTTTTTGAGTAATTGTGATTTTTTTTGCGACTAGTGTTTAACGGATATTTTCATTGTAACTGTCAGCCCCACAAGGTCATGCAGCGCTTGCCCAGCAAACGCGGGGTCGGAAAAGGGAAGGGATTTTAGTAGTTGAGGATACGAAAAATATTCCCAAAAACTGTTGCATTTTTTCCTGAACCCTCCTTTCCATCCTGATCCATTTTCAGATATTTTGTGTTTCTTAGGGATTGAAAATACGGATTTGTCTTAAGTAGTATTTATTGAAATAAGATTATTTCTATCCCTAAGTTATTATTATATTCTTATTAACATTGAAATTGTTTGCTCAAAATACGCAATATTTTTTGTACAGTTTTAATTATTTATTCTTATTGTGCTTTGTTTCAAGATCCCATTAATACGTATCTTATGAAACCCCATTAAATGGAGTTGAAGTTATAAACAATTTTAATACGTTACAAACTAATGACAAATCCTTATTTTCCATCCTTTAATTCCTTCAATCAAAGAAAGTCGAAAATCTGAAAATGCGGAAGGATGGAAAGCACAGTTCAGGAAAAAACTGCAAAGGTTTTGTGAATATTTGGAACATGTTTCGTTTCTTCAAATCTCCCTTCCCTTGCTCGGGCGCGCGTTGCTGGTGGAGCGCTGCGTGACCTTGTGTGGTAGACTATTCAAAATGTCAGTTAAACCCCAGTCGCAAATGTCAAAATTAATCAAAAAAATGCTTATCTAACATGACAATATGTACATCATTGGATTCGTCTTGATACGCTCGTCATGATCAAAAAATATGTATAGTTCCATTTGAAAAAACAAAGTTACGTCAAATATCTCGTAAAATACAAGTGATAAAAGAGAAATTAATGCACGTATCTATTAGCCCCTTCCCCTCATGCACTTCCGTGAAAATTGCATTGCAATAACTTTAACCGTTCAAAAGTTACAGGAGGTGCTAAAGTTACGTGACTCACCCTGTATACTTAATATTCTTTCTAAATTTCAGTGATAAATTTTCTATCGTGTTCATTTTTCTGAATCGAAACACACACACACACACTCACACATTGTTTAATAACAACCTTGTCATGGTAACCAGTTTACTTTTAAAATCACTGTCCATTTCCCTTTGCGAGCGAATAGAACAGGTCGAAAAAATCACATTTGCGGGAATTTTTACAATAATTCGAGAAAATGTTACAAAACAAAATTATTTAGAAAACTTTTGAATTGATGCGATGGTTTACTTTTCGTTTCGGTGCAACAAATACTTTTCATTCTGTGTGATTAAAAAACAGCTACATTTTTCAGCATTATTTTGATTGTTGAGCCCCAAATATCTTGGACGAAATCAAGCTTCCGGAATATGAGAGGAAATGGAACTCTCTTCCATTGTTGAGACTTTCGGCGAAAAATTTCCTATAGTTTTTGAGAGTTCGAACATTTCAGAAAAGTTGCCAATTCTGTTCCCTTGTTATGGCCCACTTATGGACATTTCAAAAACCATTATTAAAGATTCTTAGAAGCTTGTGTGAAAAGAAACGCACTGAACAATAAAATACATCATTAACGTAAATTTGGCGACGTGAGAAACAAGTCAGAAAATTATATTTTTGTAATTTTTGAAAAAAAAAAACAACGTATACAGCAATATGACGTTTACTTCATCTGATAGAGTATATTTAGCATTATCCCTGCCAAAAGTTTAAAGAAAAAGTTTGGTGCCGTTTTTGAGAAAGTCTTGTTTCTGTATTTTCTTAAAATTGCACACATTGCACGCAATGTTGCGCGAAAACGACTAAAATATTAAAAAAAAATGTACATGACTTTAATGGAAGAACTCTCTATGGAGAACAAATTGTATTTGAAGAAAAAATCTCGATGTGCAATTTTGTAGTTGTAGGAAGACGCCGAAAAAAATTCAAACTTTTGTAATTTTTGAAAATCCAGAGTTAACCGTGAAATTAGGACCTATGTCACCTTTGTAGGTGTATTTTACTCTATTCTAAAAAGAAATTAGAGAAACATTTGGAGCCGTTTTTGAGAAACTTTTGAAAATATCTGAGGGGCTTTATGTAAATTACCCCCAAATTTTATAGAATCTTTTTCAAAATATCAAAGCTTCGACTCGGGCCAGATCGACAGGCGTTTCTTTAATTTGAAAAAAAATCTTACGTATGGTTTAGGCACTAGTGGTGTTCACAGACGGACGGAGGCATGGACAGACGGACGTTTTGCTTTCAATTGGTTTTTCGGTATTGATACCGAAAAACCAATTGAAAGCAATTTCGGTATTGATACCGAAAAAACCTAACACCTGGTGTAGCCAGAATCCCTCTTTTGTGGGTCCTCAAGGACCCACGAAAGAGGGATTCTGGCTACACCAGGTGTTTGGTTTTTTCCCTTAATTTAGCAACTGGATTTATCCACTTTTTCGTTATCAGGGTCCGGCAATAATTTTTTTTGTGTCGAAAATCCGCCTTTTTTTCGCGCAGCATTACGTAACTTTTCCTATACGTACGTATTCGGGAAAGTATGAATCTATGCATTTAAAAAAATCAAAGATTTTTAAATTTCTCGAAAATTAAAAATATTTCAAGCAATATCTGTACATATCGCTTGCCGCATGATTCCTTATTGTTGAGCGAAAACTATTTCTATTTCAGGAACCCTTTAGAAGTTATGACGCCTCGGTACGTTTCGCCGGCACTTTTGGAGTAAAAATGATTCCCCTTTGATTCGTCAAGGAACATACGTTGGTTTATGTTCCTCGTACAGAGGTTTGCGACAATGCCACTTGGCGGTTCCGCATTGGCCGGTGAATACCGATGCGTAGAGATGGACAAACTGCAATGATTCCCTCTCGTATCCCGCCTGAACTGTGAGTCATTCTCGCTGGCCCAAGAAGGGGAAAAGGTCGTGGAGGGAACCGCGCAGCCAAGGCCCAGAGAGGGCTCTGGCGAAAGAGAGTTTCTTTCTTGACGGGAGGCAGAGAGCCGCCGAGCACGAGATTCTCGGAGGGACAGTGTGTTCTCGTAAGCAGTCCAAAGTAGCTGAGGACCGGAAGAGACTCGTGATTAAAACTGCTTGGTGTAGAGCAAGGATTTCCTCCTAATTAATTGATTCAAATGAAATACAATAATTGCTCCCTAGCGCAATAATGAAACGTTCTCGTATACATTCATAATATTAAAGTAGTACATATCGTTGGTACCCAAGAAAAGTATATAAAAGCTCCGATGGCTCACAGCAACAATTGTATTAAAGTCTATTCTTTTTATTATCAATGTTTTGTGTTCGTTTCCGATGTTTTGTTTGTAAATGAAAACCTCTCGCAATTACAATTTTGGAAAAGATAAATTATGAAGTAAATTGTTGATTCCATTGAAGAGAAACTTTTCGTAGTGTCCTTCATCGAGCTATCTGCCATCTGACCTGAAAGATGACCTACGCCCATCTTCGTATGTCGCGCTTGGAGGTACTGTCACTACTCCGCACCGTGGACGTAGGACCGTTTCTTCCCGTCTTCTCTTCCGGCGAACTGAGGAGTCTGTGGCACATTGAGCGTTCAGGCTTACAGGCCCAGTTTTGTTAATTATTCAAATATGATATCCCTTTTCTTCGACCGGGAGAGATGGCTCAGTGCATCAACCTGATGTCACTGCAGTCCCTCTGACCGGGAGGTCCTAGGTTCGAGTCCGACGGCGGCAGGATTTTCGACACTAGCTTGTCAAGTAGGTCGAATTCAGTCGCTGTCTGGAGGAGAATTCTAGCGGCCGGCTGCTCTGATCGGTAGTTTTCCGTGGTTTTTCCGATCAACACCAGGCGAATGCCAGAGCAGTATCCTAACAAACGGGCCACGGAACGCGCGCGACCTTTCCTTCCTCTTCCTTGTCCTATCCTTTCCTCTTACACACACACTTACACCAACATGCACTGCACTACCACACATGCCGGGAGACCGGTCGGGAGCTTACAGCTTGTCCCGGCTGGGGCGCTGCTCCCTCTTGGGAGATACCTGTTTGGGGAAAACCTCGCTAGTTGACGGTAGGTCGGCGCCAGATCTCACCATCCAGCGGGGAAAAGATTATCGCCACCTCCCGACGAAAAACACGCACTACACTGACGAGACTAATGACCAAAGTAGTTGACGCGCCCGGAAACACGAATCAATCAACCTTTTCTTCGTTTCTCAATTAAATCTTAATTCTACATTAATAAACGACTACAATTAAAATGATTTATTGTAGTTTTAATGAAATAGTAAAGTATTTATTAAATCTATTTTGACATTCGTTGCCAACTTCGAGAAAATCTAAAATATAAAAGTCAATGTTAGTTGGTTCGTGCTTAATGCGCTTCCGTATCATTCATCCGATTGCGATAAAACTTCGTCAACTTATTGCTTGCAATTGCGGGAAGAACATAGACAAAGTACAATTAGAACAACTCCATTACGTGGCGCTGCTGCTCAAGATGACGCTTCAGTTAAACGCAAAGTTACATGCACTTCCCGATCCACCTGGGCTTCATTGTTGCCAGGCGTTGCCTTGTGCCGTGGAGCGAGGTCGAGGACAGGAGGAGCGGACGGCGCAAGTTGATGAGAGGAGAGGGGAAAAAGTGAGATAGGGAAGGGTTCTTACGAACCTGGAAATCCTGGAAATGTCAGGGAAAAATTAATTTCTGGAAAAGTCTGGGAATTTATGAAAATACCTGGAGGTTTTTTTTCGGTCAATAAAAATTTGATTGTTAAATTTTTCATATTTTATGAGAAATGTTTATATATAAAAAGACACAATTATGAATTTTAATTGTTGTTAATACATTTTGTAAATATTTCATATTAAATATATGTACTCAAAGTGACGTCATCTATTAGATTTTGTTACACAAATATGACATCTTTATCTAAAATTATGAAACAAATAAATAATACTTAGTACCTTATTTTGATAATAATCACACCAATAGAAACAGTGGTATTATAATTTTAAACGTATTTAGCTGTTTAAATTTATAATTACAAAACAGTTATAAAAATTGCGTATGAATGACAAACAATTTAAACTATATAAGGTGCATTCTAAATCAGTAAATAATAGCGTTTGAAACCATTGGTATTTTCCTCAACCAAGAATATTTTGTATTGAAAATGGAGGGACAATTCAGTCTATATAAATGGGTCCTTTTTCAATAGAAAATTTTCTTAAGCAGATGTCGAAAGTTTAGTTTCCCGAAGTTGGTGTCTCTTTAAATAACAATTATTTATTTTAACAAATAATGACCAGAGCGCCATTCCTTGATTATGGGAGAATGTATTTAGTAAAAAAATATTTAGGTTTCAACTGAAATTATAATTTATTATTATTATTATTTTCCATTTCTCCTTTTCGAAAGCTAGAAACCATTATATATCAATATTATTTAAGACCATTTTTATTAAAAACACGTAAAAATTTAGAAAATGGCGCTCTGATCGTAAATTATGTGCAACGTTTATTTCAGAGTACAGTAGAACTCCAATTATCCGAACTCCGACTATCCGAATCGCCGATTATCCGAATCACAAAAAATTGTCCAAAAAAAGTCTAAGTGCGCTATTATTCTTCCCCCCGCGAAGCCAGTGTTTGCGCGTCAAGTTTTGTCTTGACTTGTCTTAACTTGCCGTTGTGCCTACACTGACTTCCCCCCGCGAAGTCAGTGTAGGCACAACGGCAAGTTAAGACAAGTTCCGGCGCATTGCAGTCACGGCGCACCAGTCATTGTTTGCTTTGATTAGCCAGTGTGCTATTGACCTTGCTCGAGGACGCTACTCTTTCGCTACGGCTTACTTTTGTTTGTGCGTGTACAATACTGTATTGTTTTTATACCATGGCTTCGAAAAGAAAACGTGTTGTGCTATCGTTAGCGGACAAACTGAAAATTATAGAGCAACTCGATAAAGGTGTAACGGGTAAGAAGTTGTCTGAGATTTATGGTGTTGGACAAGCAACAATTTCTCACATTAAAAACAGTAAGTCAACACTTTTAAACTTTGTTTCGGTGCTTGAAAATGAAGATGGAAGTTCCTCCAGGAAAACAATGAAGACAGCAACCAACAAAAATTTGGAAGATGCCGTGTTTAAATGGTTTTTGCAGCAACGTTCTATGGGAAATCCGATTTCAGGTCCAATCCTTTGTGAAAAAGCCAAAATCTTAGCAGAAAAGCTTGGTTATTCATCTTTTAAGGCTAGTAACGGCTGGCTAAGGAATTTTAAATTCAGGCATGGTGTACGCGAGTTAGATTTGGCTGGTGAGAAGCTTTCAGCAGACTCTGCAGCTGCTGAAAATTTTATTGAAAAATTTAAAACTGCATCAGAATCCTATGATCTGGAGTTTGTTTATAATGCCGATGAAACTGGCCTTGTTTGGAAAGCATTACCAAAAACCACTTTGGCTTCTAAAAGGGAATCTAGTGCCCCTGGACATAAGGTCAGTAAAGAACGTGTTACAGTGCTTAACTGTGCCAACTCCACTGGAAATCATAAACTGCCACTTCTTTTGATAGGAAAATCAAGAAATCCAAGAGCATTTAAAAACGTAAAAAAACTTCCACTCTTCTACAAAAGTCAACCCAAGGCCTGGATGACTGCAGCTTTGTTTACTATGGTATGATGAAGTGTTTATTCCTGAAGTGAAAAAGCACCAAAAATCGGTGGGAAAAGAAGACAGTAAGGTGCTTTTAATTGTTGATAACGCACCCACTCATCCTACAGCAGAACTGTTGGAAAGAGAGAATGGGCAGTTTAAAACGACGTTTTTTGCCTCCCAATGTTACAAGTTTGCTGCAACCCATGGACCAGTCTGTTATTGAAACAATGAAGCGCCATTACAGAAGGCAACTGCTAAGAAAACTGCTGATCGAAGGTGCTGAAGATGAAGAATTGGTTTTGGCAAATCATAGCAAAATAAATTTAAAGGACTGCTGTTACATGGTAGCGGAAGCTTGGAGTTTGGTTACGGCAGTGACGCTAAGACGTGCGTGGAATAAACTGAAAGGCCTACCGTCTGAGAAGAACAAAAAAAAAAAGAATCTGAAGAAAATGAGAAACAAGAATATGGAGAGGATGATGATGATGAAGATGTGTTGTCACTAGAGGAAATAAGAAAAACGATTGTAAAAATTCCTGGTTGTACAGAAGTAAGTGCTGAAGATGTAGGAGAGTGGATGGCTTGTGACACGTCTGACCCTGGTTTTCAAATTCTCAATGACGATGAAATTGTTGTAAGTGTGAGAGAAGATGTTGAAGTGGAAGTGGAAGAAGAACTTTCTGCTGATGTTGAAGTAGACGCTGGACCTTCAGCTAGTGAAGAATTTGCCGGCCTCGAGACTGCTTTGAAGTGGATGGAGCGTCAGCCCGAATGTGACCACTTGCAACTGCTCACCGTCAAGCGAATGCGTGACCTGGCTGCCCGAAAACGGTTGAAGACCGCAAAACAGCTTACATTAACGGAGATGTTTAAAAAACAATGATTTTTATTTCTAAACTTGTACATAAGTACATTTTATTTATATTTAAAACATGTGAAAATTTCATGTTTCTTTCATTTAATTCAATAAAAAAATAGTGCAATATCAAAACGTAGCTTTTATTCTCTCCAATGGCAATTTTTTTAAAAAAAATCCGATTATCCGAATATTTGATTATCCGAATGGGTCCCGGTCCCCATTAATTCGGATAATTGGAGTTCTACTGTATATTGAAGAATCTGTAATGTCCGTAATTGTGCGTTCGACATGTCACTAATATTGAAACACGTCACATACAGGATGTCCAGAAGCTCCCGTTACAAAACGTAACTCCAAATTCTGTGTTATCGGTCATGAAGAATGGAAGATTCAGTTTTTCCGAAAAAAAAAAATGAGAAAATTGAGTTTGAAAATCACTCCCGGGCGCGAAATTCAAACCGCTACGACACTGCAGATGGCGGCGTCTCCTGCGCGGAGCATTTCCTCGTTTCTCCGCGTAAACGGTGAAACAGTCGAGTAATATTTTGGAAAGCATTGCGTGGCTTACACTAGAATATGTTAATAGTACCAAATGTTTGTAGGTTCTGTTCAATAAATATTTTAAATGTACCTCCTGAAAATCCAGTTTTGTTTAAAATGATAGCCACGAGGCACGGTGGCGTAAACATAACTGATGAATACATCCAACATTTAGAAAAAGTATTGAATCTCCTGGAATGCTCGAATTGTTATTTTTAGAATTGTCATATGAACTAGTGCCTTGGGCTTAAGATTGCCAAATACGTGATTACTCTAAATATTGTGATATACTAAAATGCGTTTTGGAAATGAAGTATTTTTTCATGAAAATACTATGTTTATTGATTATCTTTGGAATTTGAATTGCTTTTCCCGGCTGTCATTTTTTGAATTCTTAGGCCAACAATAGCCAGACTTATTAGGCTTCTGGATAAATGACTGCACGATTTATCTCAGGTGTAATTGTTAGATATCAATATTTTCCCCCTCAAAAAGATTGCATCTTTCCTAAATAAAACTATCTGTCAGTACAGTAAAAGATCCTTGAACTTCCTTAATACTACCCGTCAAATTATTCTCGTATAAGTAATATGTGGTACAGAAAGATGCACTTTCTGTTGTCGCAAGAAATGATTTACGAAGTAACTGTTATTGCAAAATGTGCTACACTGTTGTGTAGCATGTGTAACTTCGAAGTTGGCCCCGACTACTCATTTCTCTAAGTTGAAGTTTCCCCTAGTTTTCCTTTTCCACGTGAAAGATGAGAGCGTGTGTCTGTCCCAAATCTTAGGGGTAAATAGGTAGGCGCAATAGGTTGATTTGAGGCAAAACTGACATGCGGCTGATGCACGGATCACTTAGCGGCAGTAGCAGGTTCACATGCCTGTTTGCCATACGATATAAACCACGATGTGACGCGACCTAGCAATAGACAAATGCAAGGACACTGACCATAATACGGGCTGCGAATGGAAGCGGTCCGGTACCGTCAGTGAACCTCGGTGGAACTTTTGCGGGCGAGAATGTTTGAGTTCTGTTGAAGTATTTGTACATCACAGAATGCAGCATCACATTTTCTCTCAGTTTTTTACTTTTTCGCCTTACGAATACTTCAGAAGGAGAGAAAGTTATGTAATCGTGCGCCGGAAAACGTCGAATTTTCCCCTGGAAAACTTTTATAAGCTCGAGTCTGGTGAGGAAAAAGTTGATAAAACCTGTTGCTAAATTTAGGGGGGAAATCCTCTAACTCGTGGTGTAGCCAAAATCCATGTTCTGTTGCTTCTTGATACTGAAAAATCGATTGACGGCAAAACGTCCGTCCGTGGTCAACGCTAGCGCCTAAACCGTTCAGCCCATTTTCTTCAAAATTGATATTCCCCCATCGATTTGGCTGATGTCGAGGCTCTTGGAATTTGAACCCGATATTTTAACTTTGGGGGGTACTTTACATGAAGCCGTTGGGCATTTTCAAGGTTTAAAAAAAAGGCTAAAAATTGTTTGATTAAATTTTGTTGTTGAATAGTGCGAAGAATGTTTAAGAGAATGATGCAGGTATCATTCTGGGATGAATAATGTAGGATTTCTAATTACAATATATATATATATATATAATATATGTATAATATAATATATATAATATAATATGTATAATATAATATATATAATATAATATATATATATAAATATATAATAATATATATATATATATAAATATATAATATATATATATATATAAATATATAATTATATATATATATAAATATATATAATATATATATATAATATATATATATAATATATATATGTGTGTGTGTGTGTGTGTATGTATGTGTACACTTTGTGAATTCAGTGACATGTGTTATAGGTAAGCTGTTAATTTTACAAATTGCCATTATTTTGTAAATCTGTATTAGGAAGTGAAACACTTGATATCCAAATAGATGTGTCGCCATTCCTCGAAATTTCTAGCAACGTTAATACAAATTACTAGTGGCGTTGCATTAAATCAGGTGACGAAGTAAGCTTTCAAACCATGTCTTTTACATACAAAACCAAATTTTTAAAATATCTTGCTTCAGGATCCTCTTGCTCCAAGCAGTGGAAGTTCTTCGGTTGCAGCAATAAAACAGGAAGATAGTTTATCATCAGGTCAGTGATTAAATTTCGTTTTTATTTTGTAAACGAAGGAATTGTACATTGCATTTTACGTGAATAATATTCATGTCACATAAGCACCATGTGCCAAATAATATTTAATTGTTCTGACAACTGGGGTGAATAATGTAGGATTTCCAATTACTAGGGGAGACTGCTCTCTCGGAGTGATCTGGAAGTTCGTTCAATTGTTCCTAATACTTGGGCAGTCGTGTTTTCTACACTGGACAGCACGCGTTTATGTGATTTGTTGAAGTAGTGAAGTATGTCCCCAAGTGATATTCTCACAATAATGTTTGATTGGAAGAAATGTCTTTGATAATGCCTGTTACTTCAATTTTTAAAAAAACAGAGAAATTTCTGCTTTCTCCCAGAATGGAGGATTCGTTCTTTTTGAAATCACTTTGGCACGGTTCGATTATCTTGATCATGACATTTTTTTTTCGTAGGAAACACGATAAAGGCCTCTCAATCCCTATAATTAAATACACTGAACAATCCAACATTGCAATCTTCGTAAAATGCAATGAATAATCCTCACATCTTTTGGCGACGAGAGCTTTTAAGGAATAATTGTAATAATAGAATAAGTAGGATACAGGTTTTAATATTATATTGCGCAATCGTTGCAAAGAACTTGAAATGGTATATGTTGCGTCTCCAGTAGTTTTCTATATCGCTTATTGTCATTAGTTTTGCAAGCGTAAGTCTACAAGCATGGCGAGAAAAGTAATGTGGATTCTTGAGTCAAAGAGACATTCCGGATCTTCATTTTAACTTTCAACCCATGTCTGGTAGCTCATACTCTTGTTTTGGCAACGCGTGAAATACATTCGGCGTTCCTTCTATAGTCCCATCTGGAGTCGCATGCCCTGAAGTTTCGGGAAGGGGCAATGCGGCTCTTTCATTTAGAAGAAACAAAGCACTTTGTTCTTGGGCAAATCAGAAAGCGGAGTCGCAGTTCCACTTTTCATGAGGACGAGAAGTTTCTAGACATTCAAGAGGTTTTGTGAGACTCGTGACTCTCCGCTATTGAAATTGCATCAGCACCGCACGTGTTGTAAGGACTAAAATGAGAATGTGGTCTTACAAATCAGGGTTGCGCATGTGCATTTCTGCTATTGATTTAGGAGCTGATAACAGTGAATTGATCGTTTCATCTGGACGGAAATGTAAACAAACAACTGTCCGTTGTCATACTTCGCCGGTGGATTATCGGACCAACTTTTTTTCAAGGAGACAATTACTTCAGAAAATAATAAAGATACTATTCAATGTTTTGTATCTTTTGCCAGAGGAGAGGTGCTGTTGGTTTCAGTAAGAACGCTCCATGTCACATGGTGCACAAAAGTATGAATTTTTCGGAGAACGAATTGTTTCACAAAGTCTGAGGCCACGTTCCCCGGATGTAACTCCTTTGGACTTTTTATGTGGCGTGTTCTTCAGAATACTGTTAATGCAAATAAATCAACTTCTCTTGAAGATTTCTGTCGAAAGCTGGGCAAATTGAAGTTACTTTTCAACGTATTGCAGCCATTACATTGAAAGTCAATTTATCGTCGTTGTAAGGTAAAAATTTTGTTTCGTGAGCATACTGGACAGAATCGCGTTAAGAAACTCTTCGATTGCCCGCTCTAATCCCAGCCTCCCATCCCCGCCCACTGCGCTCAGCGTGAAAAGATTTCGGCGTGAGAGCCGCGAACCTGGCCGCCCAAACCCGTGACTGGGAAAAACGCAGAAACAGGAACGTTGCTGCAGCTTATTGCTTGAAGCTCACCTAAAAAAATAATTGAAAAATTGTTCTATTATAAATTATAACAAGATGAGAGTGTACCACCTATGAGAATTTTGTACTTTTGTTAGGTGGAGAATAGCATACCTACAAGCGCATGAGTGGTGTGTGAATCTTTTCTCATATTTCTCTGGAATAAACTTTTTCATTGTCCCTCATTTGCAATTGAATGTATTAAGGCAGTAATGAGTAGTTTATTGTAAAAGGTCCATATCCGAAGTAAAATTCGTGTTGTGATCACGTTTTTGGCTCAAGCAAAATTTTTTATTCTCCGACAATTTTTTTTTTGCTTTTGATACGTTTCTTTTCTGTTAACAGATAGTGAATTGAATCCTTTGGAATTTACCACAGGCGAGAATGCCTCTACTCCGAAGGGACCCTTGGATGCAAACAAGCGAATCCACACTGGTGAGAGACCGTTTGAATGTGCCATCTGCCAGAAGAGGTTTGGTACAAGACAAAACTTGCGAATACACATGGTTTTCCACACTGGCGAGAGACCGTTTGAGTGTGCCACCTGCCAGAAAAGGTTTTCTCTTAAGTCAAATCTGAAAAGCCACATGCGTGTCCATACTGGTGAGAAACCTTTTGGGTGTACCATCTGCCAGAAGAACTTCGCCGAAAAGAGACACTTGATTTCTCATATGCGCAGCCACACTGGCGAGAAACCGTTTGAGTGTTCCGTATGCCAGAAGAGCTTTCCTCATAAACCTACGTTGCTTAATCACATGCACGTCCACACCGGTGAGAAATCTTTTGAGTGTGCCATCTGCCAAAAGCGCTTCGCGGCAAAGATACATTTAAAGCGTCACGTGCGCATTCACGCAGGTGAGAAGCCTTTTCAATGTTCATCTGCCAGAAGAGCTTTACACAACTAGCACATTTATTAACTCACAAGCGCATCCACACTGGAGTAAAACCTTTCGAGTGTTCCATCTGCCTGAAAAGATTTATTCAAAAAGTAGGGTTGGATAAGCATATGATCGTTCATACCGGTGAGAGGCCTTTCGAGTGTACCACCTGCCAAAAGTGCTTTACTCAGAAAGTACACTTAAAATCTCACATGCTCCTCCACATTGGTGAGAAACCTTTTGAATGTGCCATCTGTAAGAAGAGATTCTCTCATCCGTCGAACAGGAATAAACATATGCTCATTCACTCTGGGGAGAAGCCCTTCGAATGTTCCATCTGCCAAAAAAGATTTGCTGATAGGCCGTACTTGAATAGACACATGCGCATTCACAGGCGGCGAGAAAACGTTTTGAGTGTTCCATCTGCAAGAAAAGATTCAGGGAAAAGAAAATCCTAGACTGCCACATGCGCGTCCACACTGGAGAGAAACCTTTTAAGTGTACCGTCTGCCAGAGGAGCTTTAGTCAACAGACCCCATTGCGTGATCACATGCTCCTTCACACTGGTGAGAAACCTTTTGAATGTAATGTTTGCCTTAGTAGATTCAATAAAAGGGCTTCTTTGATTGTCCACATGCGCACCCACACCGGGGAGAAACCTTACGAGTGTTCCAATTGCCGGAAGAGATTCAGTGTAAAGTCATCATTGAATACCCACATGCGCATGCACGCTGGTGAGAAACCTTACCAGTGTGCCATCTGTCAGAAGAAGTTTTCTCAAAAGGTACACATGGCATCTCACATGCGCGTACATACTGGTGAGAAACCTTTTGAATGTTCCGTCTGTCAGAAGAGATTCTCCGATAGTCGGGGCTATAAATTCCACATGCGCATTCATACTGGAGAGAAACCTTTTGAGTGTGGCATATGCCAGAAGAGCTTCATTAAGAAAGAGGAATTGAAGATTCACATTCGCTCACACAGTGGCGAGAAACCTTTTGAGTGTTCCATCTGCCAGAAGAGATGCAGTCAGCAAGGGGCCTTGAAAGTCCACATGCGCATCCACACTGGAGAGAAACCATTTGCGTGTTCCATATGCCAGAAGAGCTTCACTATGAAGATGACATTGACTAACCACTTGTGCCTTCACGCTGGTGAGAGACCTTTTGTCTGTTCCATCTGCCAGAAGAGCTTCCCTGCAAAGAATACCTTGAATAGACACATGCGCCTGCACGATGGTGAGAAAACTGTTAAGCGTTCAATCAGTGTGGAGAAATTGCGTAGGCAGAGCGTTGCATAGGCAGAGATTCGTGCACTAGCGAAAACCTGAATGTTATCTCTCAGATAAGCTTCACCGAAAATGAGCAATTGAGTACGTGCGAATTTTCTGTAGTTAAAAATCTGCAATGTTTCATCTGTCGGAAAAAGTTTAATCAAAGGAGTAAGTGAATACACTTAAGGTTTCTCACCTTCAAGCAAGAAACCTGGCATTGCATATGTCGGAGGTACTCGCAAAGCTGTTTTTGCAGGTAAATAGATGCATCCACAACAGTAAGAAGGGAGGGGCCTCTTTCTGTTCATTTTTCTTAAGCAGTTCAATTGAATCTATAAACACATTGGCATCCACTTTGCTTAAAAACATGTTTAAGGGTTTTTCATCTGAGAGACGAGATTCAGAGCAAATAGCAACGACTGCATTGCCTCAACTTCAATCAGGTGACAGGAAATGTGACAATTATATATATATATATATATATATATATATATATATAAAGGAGCGGTAGTGCGCTCGTGAAGAAGGCCCGGGTTGGAATCCTGGTCGGGCCGACCAATTCTTTGAACAAATTTAATTATTTGTATTTCTTGAGAAATAATGAAGAAAATTACCAGCTTTGGCAAAAAATCTTTACACGTGTGTTTTTCTTTTTCCTCTCCCCTCCTTTTCCTTTGCCTTCTACGTTACCCATTCCATGAAAAATACTGGAATACTTTTAGATTGACATACTTTCAATATAACACAAACAGCTTAAAAAAATCGTTCGCAGGGTAAAATTTCCTAAGTGAGTTTTTGACCAAATTGAGTTAAGTAATACATTAAAAACTGCTTACAACACCTTAGTGTTAAGTAACGTCTGCTGTAACACTTCATAAATAACGACCCTGGATCCGCCGATGGTTAACATCTCTGTGAAACTGGCCTGCCCCAAGTCAGTAGGGGTCCAAAACGATAGATACCAACAATTAGTACTAATTAACGACGTTTTAATTATCACAATTTTAAAATTAAATTCGCCAGCCATTGTCAGAAAAATCGAGAGACTTAACATTATCCCAAGAATTAGAACAAAATATAGCAAAATACAATCGGAGAATCACAGATATTTTTGTCCAAAATGTTTCATGAAAATATTATCATATAAGCCAGTCAAATGGTTCGTATCAGACACAGGAAAAAATTCCTGAAGTTTTTTCTCAAGGCCTGTGTTTTTTGAGGGTGCTGAATTCGAATTTGATGTTTGCCACCTCAAAAAAGTCTGCTTCATAGAGAAAATTGCAAAAACCCTAAAAATGACGCTCTTTTTTAGTTTCAAAACTATGCGTTGTATCGAAACAATTATTTACAAAATTAAAGTACATAAAATTTACCTCAAAAAGCATAAACTTTAAATTTGTGGTTGACGGTTTAGGTGCTAAAGCGCGCTAAAAAATGTTGGGCCTCTGACCAAAACGGGAGAATAGCTTTCCAGCTATCCTACCTCGCGGCGGCGCTCTATTTTTACTTTATCATGTTTGAAACATGCTATTGTGAACGAATGATTGGCATTGTTACACGAATAACACTTCTTTATTCACGGAATCAATAAGGTCGTGTTTCCATGCGTACAGTATCTGTAAATCCAAGCCCTAGGTAACAAAAATAAGAGGGAATTTAAGAAAATTATTACGACGGTACGCTCTGTGCATTACAATATGTTCATCAAAAATTTGTACCAACAATATGTTTTGTCAATATCTGCAAAATTATAAGTAAAAGTAACCCTAAGAGGAAATTTTAGGCATTAAACAAATATTGAACCAGATAATTTTATAGATGTTTGGAAATCCAAAATTCAGGTTAAAACTAATGCTACAGAATGGCACAGACTTTCCCGTATTATTTTTCTACTCGTATTTCCTTGGGTCTGGGCTAGCTATTTGGAATTGCCACATACTCGTGCCAGCTGCCATCTATCGCTGCCGAAATCATTTTTTTAAAAACATTTTCTTAATTTTTCGGTTTCTTAAAGCAAGAACGGAAATACTAATTTTAGAATATTAATAACAGTCAAACTTCGTCCTTAATGGCAATTTACTTTGAGAAATTTAGAGCCGTTTTTTGAAAAATGTCATTTAAGCGCTACTGAAAATGCGAAATTTGAAGTACCTTTCACAAAACTTTTTTTGAATTTTCCAAACACTTCCTCTGAAGTTATTTGTAGCAACCCTCCTAATACCATGGGGTCTCTGGTGACCCCCCACAACATGCTTCCCTAATAATTTTTCTAGTTTCGAATACTTTAAAAAATCTGAAAAAATTGACTTTTCCTGATTCATTTCGTACACATAGATTGGATATGCAAGTGTTACATTGTCGTTACTTTCATTGTTACTTGTACTTGCAACACTGAGTACCAGAGTGGTCTTATGTGACCCCACTCCCATTGTTGTGAAAGTGATGGCTAATTTTCTTTTGTTGCTATAGTAAATGTTGACAACTCTTTCGTAAAATCCTTAGGTTTGTATCTATTGCAATTATTGTCTTTGGTTTTGGGTATGCTAGTCGGGTTTTACTTGGAAGTTGGTTCTTCACGAAATATTGTTGCTGAGGTTCGCGACGTACTACAATAAGACATGTCAGAGAGAGAGTTGGAGAAATATATTCAATTGACGAGGCTGAGATTGAATCAAACGATTGTGACCAAAGTAGTGAAATAGTTTCAGGAAGAATATTAGAAACTGGTTTTTAGAGGTACGCATTGCATTATATAACAAAATTGTATCCATTTCTTGTAATGTATTGTGAAAAAATCGAGGTGTTAATTGTCATCTACACATCTAGAAAATTAGGAGGAAATATGGTGTAAGGATGTGTAAAGAGAATCGGGTGGAAAGGTTCGTGGATCTAACATTACATGAAAAAGTCTAGGTCTCACAAGATATGCAGAGAAAAATGTGGGTATAGAATCAGCCATCCAATTATTTACGAAACAAAATATAATTGCTGAAACTTTGATGTTGACCAACATGAAAGGGACTCTTGTGTATGGTTCAAAATTGACATAACTGAATACTACTTAGTTGAAATGCTTTCTAGACCTTTTGCTTCTAGCTAGTGCATACGAATTCACGATGAAGCAATGGTTAGAAACATTTCACACAAATTTCTAGGTGATTTCGATTTGATGTTGCAGAACACAGGCGTGGTAACCGAGCTAAGGTAAATTGGCTATTATATATTTTTGGAATGTAGGGTAATACACTTCAAGATGCCTACATACCGCACACCAACATCACAATTTATGAAACATTTGTGATCTCTCATGATAGATGTTCTTTTCGGCAATACAATATGCCTTCAAATTTTAATATATGTGTATATATAGCCTAAAGTTAAACGCATGTGACAGTACCTCTAGTTATGCCTTTAATGTTCAAGTATACATATGTCCTCAGGCAAACCAACCTCGTGAAATAAAGGAAGGTGTGTTGTTTTAGATGTGATGAATATGTTTTAAAAAAAACTAGAAGGAACGTAACAACTGACTTCTTCGCTGGCCTAAACCTAGCAAGTGATCTTCAAAACATAGATATTACAATACTAGATACTATAAGAATACCAGTGTAACTGCCAGAAGTTTTCACTAATCCACAGGGCCGAAAAAAATTTATATTTTTTCAGAACGAATGAATAGAAGATGGGCAATGATTCTATTCTATAATATTATTGACATAAGTGCATTCAATGCGTTCCTCTTTTGTGTACATTTCAATCCAAATTGGAGACACAAATCTGTCTTCGCACATTCAATAACAAAATTTAATCACAAAATTTGGAGCCGTTTCTTGTAAACTTTGAAAATGACCGATGGGCTTCGTGTGAAGTACCCTCCAAAATTAAAATATCGGTTGCAAATTCCAGGAGCCTTGACATCAGTGAAAATGATGTGGGGATATCAATTTTGAAGAAAATAGGCTGAACGGTTTAGGCACTAGCGTTGATCACAGACGGACGTTTTGCCGACAAACGATTTTTTCAATATCGGGAAGCAACAAAACATGGATTTTGGCTACACCACGAGGTAGAGAATTTTTCTTTCCCATGTACGTAGAATAGGGAAAGTTATGTAATGCTGCGCGAAAAAACGGCGAATTTTCGGTAGAAAAACGTATTTTACCTGGTAACGAGAAAGTGGATGAATCCAGTTGCTAAAGTAAAATAAGTCCTCTAACATGTGGTGTAGCCAGAATCCCTGTTTTGTGGGTCCTTGATACCGAAAAATATTGAAAGCAAAACCTTCGTCTGTCCGTCTGTGAACACTACTAGCGCGTAAACCATAAGAAGGAATGTTTTTTCAAATTGAAGAAACCTCTGTCGATCTGTCTCGAGTGGAAGCTTTAAGATTTTGAAAAAGATTCTATAAAATGTGCGGGTACTTTACATGAAGCCCCCCCGACATTTTCAAAATTTTCTTAAAAATTTCCATTCTCCAAATTTTTTCTTTAAATTCGTTGTAAGAATAGAGTAAAATACACTTATTAAGGTGGCATAGGTCTGATTTTCCACATTAGCTCTGCATTCTCGAAAACTGCAAAAGAAGGTTGAATTTTGTTCGGCGTCTTCCTACAAACCACAAAATTGAAGATAGAGATTTTTAGTTAATTTACAATTTGTTCTTGAAAGTGAGTTCTTGCATTAAGGACATGTACATTTTTTGAAAATGTTAGTATTTTCTGGCAATATTGCACGGAAAATTTGCAATTTTAAAAAATTACAAGAACAAAATTTCTCAAAAATGGCTCCAAATTTTTTCTTTAAACGTTTGGTAGCGATTTTGTAAACACTATAGTGTTTGTGAGTGTGAGTGCTTCAAATTACTTTAAGTTTTTCGAAAACTCAACAATTTTTTGTGAAAAAAGCTTCAAATTTCTCATTTTTAGTAGGGCTTAAACGCCATTTTCTTAAAAATGGCTCCAAATTGTTCGAAGAAAATTTGCCATTTAGGACGAGATTTTATTGCTCTTTAATATTCATAAAATAATATTTCTGTTCTACTATTAGGAAACACAACAATTAATAAAATGGAAAAAAGTGTCCTTTGAGCGGCTATAGATGGCAGCTGGCAAGACAATTTGGCAAATCCGAATAACCAGCCGAGACCAAAGGAAATAGAAAACTAATACGGGAAAGTGTTCCATTATTTAGCAAGACTAGTTTTTCTAAATTTAACAACAGGCGTTATCCACCTTTTCGTTAGCAGTCTCCAACTATAAGGGCCGGTTTCACCAAACTCGTTTAAGTATCTCGCTAATCGTGTTTAAGTAATTACGATTAAAATTAAACTCGCAATAGAATCGCGTTTACATTTGCATCTGTTTCACCATGGAATATATAAACTTGATTAAGTTAATCGAGTTTTCGTGCTGAAAATGAGATGTTGGTACTAGTCGCGGAGCATTGTGGGCCTAAATTTTCTGTCGTATACTCTTTGCAAGCACAAAATTGTATAATATTCTGAGCATAGAGGTTAGAAATCACGAAGTCCATACAGATTTCTTATTAGAAACGATATATTTTAATCTTCTTGGTTCTCTCAGTTGCTAACTTGCAGAAATAAAATGTTGTAATGGTTGTAATGTAATAAATGAATTATTTTTTGTTAAATTATATCTGTAATGTTTAAAAGAAAAAAATATAGGTGTGATAACACTGGTCGTCAAGGTTTTCTTCACAATAAATCTGATGAGTGATTATAGTGAGTTTTTTCATAGTGAATTCAGATATGTATATATATAATTTTTCCATCAGGTACAGTTTTGTTGTGACAGCTACTTTTTACTTTCCCGTATACGTACGTATACACGGAGTGATATACGTAGTATAGGGAAAGTTATGTAATGCTGCGCGAAAAAATTGCCAATTTTTAAAATATGATTTTAACATTCTCTTTGACAGTCGTAGGGACCGGCTACCGTAGGGCTACATTATAAATAGCGATTTTATTCAAGCTTTTTTAAAGGAAAATATGTGTAATATCCTACTGAAACACCAACAGGCAATACTATGTGGGTTCATTTATGTTTTGACATGATCAGACCAGTTACTGGCATTGTGATATGTTGACACATTCTTGGCATAATGAAAATACAGAACACATAACACACAGTGCACTTCTAAACACTGTACTGTGTAAGCTATATGCTAGTGTTCTGTATTTTCATCATGCCAAGAATGTGTGTAAATCATGCAGATACTTTCAGGTGTATTTGTAGTGATCTCATATGAAAGACAGGCAAAATTTAACAACTCTTGGGAAAAATGTTATCAACATTACTTGGCTGTCAAGTTGGTAGTTTTAAAAAGAGGTGGGCCCCAAATGTATGTTTTATATGTTAAGACTGCTGTCTTGATAGAAAAAATGGTACATATCATATGTCATTTGCAATTACTATGATTTGGAGGGAATCGAGGGAACATCCAAGTGATTATTTTTGTTCGACAAAAATTAAAGGAATCACATATCCCTGTCATGAGAAATGTGTTTCAATCCTGAAAATATATTTACCTCCATTGCATATTAAATTAGGAGGAAAGAAACATTTTGTAAAAGCTATGGATAAACTTTTTGATGGATTCTTGTACTTGAATCAAAATTCCCTGAAGTAAGTGATGCTAAATTGAATTGTTTAGGACCACAGATGTGGTCATTAATAGCTGATGAATATTTTTGAAGAACTGTTACATCCGCTGGAAAAAGCAGCCTGACAGTCTTTCAAAAATGTATATTGCAATTTCCTTGGAAACCATAAAGCAGAAAACTATCGGATGCTAGTAGCTGATCTGCATTCATATAAAGGTATGGGATGAAATAAGTCTTTGAAAATTCACTTCTTAGACTCTGGCTTAAGTCTTCCTCCTGGAAAATCTTGGGGTTGTCAGCAATGAGCATGGAGATTGTTTTCATCAGTAAATTTCTACAACGGAAAACAGATACTAAAACAAAAGTGGTTGTAATATGTTGGCTGGACTACTGTTAGAACAAGAAGAGAGATGTTCCTGGTACAATATATGGCCAAAACCATCATTAACCACTTTCTAGCTACAGAATGAGAAGTAAGAATATGTCAGAACGAGTAGTGTACCATTTAAAGTTGGATAGCTAATTACTGATTTTATTGAAATTATAAAATGTTAAAATGCATATCACACAAAACTTGTGCTTGATGGGGAAAAACTGAAATCATATTTCAATTCAGTATGAAAAATACTTATTGCATCTGTTATTTTCATTCTTGTGAAAGAAGTTTATTTTTGTAAACCAGTGTAATATAAACATTCCCTAAATATATGAGTATTATTATTTAAACCAAAAGTAATATTTTCATTTCCAACAAGTGAAACATTCCTATTGTCTCTCATGAACTGTATAAAATTTTTATTTGTAAAAAAAATATTATTTTGAATTAAAAAAACAACTGAAATTCAAGCTTCTTCTCAAATTAACTTTTCTCACAACAGAGAAATAATGAGTTTAAAAAGTTCCTATGACCATAAATGTAATAATGGAAGCAGCTTCGTCATAGGACTTTGTCAAATTTGAATTATTTGTTTCCCAATGTTTTCGAAAACCTATTTGAGGGATATAGCACATTCATAAGATCAAAAAGCCTTGTGTTATTAAAACATACATAAACACAATTTTACTTATACATACTATACATTTCAAGCGACTCAAAATTAACACTCAGAATTTAGAAAATAAATTGAGAATACCTTACACACAACAAAATATAATGGAGGTAAATACACATGTTGATTGGTGAGCAGATGTAGTCTATGGCCCATTGATATGGCATCACTTCTTACTTCACACCTTACTGTATTTATGATTTGCTGAGTGTTGAAAAGAATAGGAAGCTGGCCAAGCTTGTACTTCACAAAAGAAAACATTTCTGCTAACAAATACTATTGTATAGGTGAAAACTCCAATTACAATGAAAGATGAAACAATGCTCAGATATGGTTAATAAAAAAATTAATATTGAAGTTATGATTATTGTTACTACTTGCAATATTAGCCTCATTTCTTGTAACATCCATAAAAAATATCTACACATTGTATACTGATTTTACTACTGTAGATATTTATTATTGTAATACAGTGTCTATAGAATTCTCAGGTAGAATAAACATAGTATCGCCAACATATCTGAGATATAATTCATATTTTATGTTTTTCAGAATTTGTTGATCACGTTTTCTTATAACAAACTCTGCAAAAAGAGCACTTTTATGGACCACCAATAGGTGTACCCTTCTTCTGACTATAAATTTTGTTATTAAATTTAAATTCAATATGATTTAAGAGAGTTCTCATTGCAATAAGTATTTTCAAGCTCAGTCCTAGAATATTATTTTTAAAGACAATTTTATAGGATTGTTCTTGAAACATTATACATAAAAACTAACAATTGTGTTAATACACAAGTTGAGTCCAATGTTTTTATCAACTTTTTACGATTCACTCCTACATAATTTCTGTATTGGCTAAATTTTAAAAATTGATTTGTTATAAATAATATTTCTTTGCCATCACGTATACAATTGCCTTTTCTTTGTTATAAATTATAGTAAATCTATTTATCCATTACACAGTCCTGTAGGTTTCTTATTTATTCTGTATATAATAAAACAGAGCATGGTTGTTTATGATACCATGGTTCCCTGCCATGGCACTTCAATTTTTAAATACCATAACAGTTTTATTTGACTTATTTCGAATTTAAAGTTTTTAATAATGAATATTTTAGGTAAACTTCACATGATTTATATTGAGTATTCATGAATTGATTGATTGAATTAATTAATTGATATATTGAGAATTCATGACTTGGTTTCTTTGTTTATTTTTAATTATTTTGGATTTAGAATTATGTTTTTCATATCTACTGCTCTGATGTGTGTCTAGATGAACATGGTAACAAAAATATTTATGAGTGTTACAAGCAATGAGTTGCCAAGCATTCTTTCCAGTTTATTTTTTTATTTTTTTTATCAGAAACTGAGCATTGTATTTTCATCTTTATGATAAAGTATATTTTGTTTCAAATAGTACCTGCCTGGCCAATTTCCTTTCCTTTTAAACACAGCTAATTGCAGGCATGGTATGGCGTTGTGAGGTACCATCATAGAAGAACCACAAATTACTTCTGGTTATCAATCAGCACGTGTATTTAGCTTCAATATTTGTTGTTGTGTTTAAGGTATAATTATATATTATACCTTAATATATAATACTTTTATACACGTTTATAATAGTTTTCTTTCAAACTCTGATTGTCATTTTTGTGAAATTGTTTATAATGTAGATGTGTAAATAAAATTGATATGTTTTTTAAACATTGCCTGTTGATTTTGTCTACTTATATGATGGAAATACACTTCCAGGAATGTAGACAAACGAATAATAATCAAAACTATATTCTATTGATCTAGATGCAAGAACCTGCTATCATACTACTATAATACTGCGCTTAAATAACCTCAAACACCGTGGAAACGAGGATGGATAGCAGATAAACGCGATTACCTTCGCTTAAACGGCCGATCTCGGGCGTTTAAGTCCTCGTGAGTTTAACTTCCAGTAAACGCGTTTAATATACGTGGTGAAACTCGCCAAGAACCTTAAACGCGATTAAACTCCAAGATAAACGAGGTTAAACACTATTCGAAGGTGGTGAAACCGGTCCTAAGAGTTTTTCTGGCGAAAATTCGCCGTTTTCCGGCGCACGATTACTTGAGACAGGCATTCAGGATTTGTAGAATATCTTGTACCGCTTCGAAGGAGAATTCTTAACATTTGTGTACTAATTTTATCGGGCCATTTGCTTGGTTGATCTAGAGATTTTAATTACAGATGAAATTTGTTCATGTGATATGGATATTTGTTAGAGACTATCGATATCTACCGATTTGTCTTCTTCGTTTTGAAAAGGTCTTGATTTGTATGTAGTTTCCGGCTTTTTTCATGTAGCATTTGATTTGGTTTGGTGTGGATCTGTTTTCTATAGTTATGGCAAATATTTCTTCTTTCATTGTTGGATCGTATGTTGTCGTGTCTGAGTTACTTAGTCCAGTAATTGGGTATTTTGGTTTTTACTTCCTCGCCTAGCGAATACTTCGTAAGAAGAGAAAGTTATGCTATCGTGCGCCAGAAAACTGCGAATTTTCGCCAGAAAAACTCTCGTTGCCGAGCTCTGGTAACGTAAAAGTAGATAAATCCTGTTCCTAAATTTAGAAAACAATCTACTTACTCGTGATGTAGCCAGAATCCATATTTTGTTGTTTCTTGATACCAAAAATCTATTGACGGCCAAAACGTCCGTCCGTGCGTCCGTTCGTCCGTCCGTGATCAACGCTAGCGCCTAAACCGTTCAGTCGATTTTCTTTGTAATTGATATTCTCTAATTGTTCTGGCTGATGTCGCGGCTCCTGTAATTTGAAACTGATATTTTAATTTTGGGGTATACTTTACATTAAGCCCCTCGGGTATTTCAAAATTTTCAAAAACTGGCTGCAAATTTTTTTGATTAAATTTTGTTGTTGAATAGTGGGAAGGACGTTTAAGATATTGTGTTAAGTTTCAAATGAGATAAACATAAATAAATATTGATACCCTGAACAATATAGAAATGCATTCCATAGGGCCGTGATTAGAGAAGAGTATTTTAAAACCACGCAACAAATACTCTACTCACTACAAATGGTACAGCATTTGGTGCGAAAACTAAATATTTTCATACAAATAACATAAATTAGACAATTATAACTCCTTTTCTTACAGCTCCATCAGGTCACAACAATCACACGTGTTAAGGCAGCCAAGTAGCTTCAGATTCAGATTGGGAGAGCTATGAATTGGGTTATGGCGAAACGAACATTCTGGAAAAAAAACTCGCTCGCTCGATCTCTGGAAAGACACTATGTACCCCTCTTATTAGAAGATAATATGAAGAAATAAGCAACCATTGAATAAATCGTTCACCTTTTTACCCATTTCTCGCGTGAAAGCAAGTTCCTTTTTGTTAATTTGACTGCAATAAGTTAGACGCTTTCTGCCTGCTTCGCGCGCAAACGGCGGTTACTCTTTGGCGGGGAGCAGAGCAAGACGACTAGTACCAACTTTGAGAGCTTAACCTGTTCTCATGGAACGTTAATACACGCTCATTGCAAATTGTTCCCCGTACGAAAAACAAAACTGCTGTGAAGTGCCTGTTTCGGCGTTTGAATTTGGCGACAATGCTGTCATAGGTTAAAAAACGGAGATCTGGTGTGTCTAAATAATCCTTTATGTACACGAGTGCTTTGCGGCGGAGCCCGGTAGGAGCTGCCATCTGGTGAAGGGAGATAAACTAATAAGTAGGCCCGCCAGAACCAATGCAAAGACGTCGAAAGCAAAGAAGTTATATACCCGCTTTTCTTCGTGGCTAGCACGCGGTTTTGGAGGGAATTTTTTAGGAGGGACTTTAAGTCCGACGCGGTACGTTTAAAATGCAAATTCTGAACTGGGAATTAAGGCCAAAAATTGTTATTAAAAACCAGTCTCCCGCCATGGCGCCAAATTTGAATAATTTTTGATGCCAATGTGCCATCAACACGTAAGTCAGATATTCACGAGTGCAAAGTGAATTCCATTGTTGCAGACCCTGCATTGTCGCTCTTCTGGGAGCTATTAATTTTTTTACTTTTTATTTCAAAATAAACAATTTTTAAAATATTAATGTGTAAATGTATAACAATAGGTCGAATGTAAGAAACAAAGAAATAATATACAAAATTGCAACTTTTAATTTACGTCACATCCTAGCTGTCCGAAGAACAGTAAATTTGCAGCTGGCTATTATGTTTGTCAAGAAATTATAGAAAAACTACTCATATTTTCAAAAAATTCAACATGACCTTATTTGAAGATATGTTTTTGATGAGCATATTTCTTTAAGAAAAACAATTGTGTCTTCACAATTATAGTTGTAGAAAGACGCCCAAATGTTTTTAATTTTAAAAAATTTTTGCAATATCAGGCATTTCAACGAACATGAAACCTGCACCATTCTCTTAAGCTTCCTTTATGCTATCTCAGGTCCCAATTTAACGAAAAAGTGCGGTTTTTATGAAAAAAATGGTTTAAAGAAAATTAAAAAAATTGTTTATGTTTGACACAATTTTTCGAAAATAATACTTATGTTTTTGAAAAATTGAACATGACCTTTCAAGAACTGTTTTTTATGAACACACTTCATTAAGAACAAAACTTGTATCTTCATAAATGTAGTTGAAGGATGATGCCGAAAAATTTTGAATTTTTTCAATTTTAAAAAAATTAGTTTTTAACCAACATAAGACCTATGCGATTATCTTAAATGACCATCAGACTATCCAACAACAAAATTTAGTCAAAATTGTTGTCGCCATTTTTTTGAAAAGTTTGAAAATGTCCTAGGGGCGTTATGTAAAGTACCCTCCAAAATTATAGTATCGATTTCAAATTCAAGGGGCCACGAGAATATTCAGATCGATCGGGGAATCTCAATTTCGGAGAAAATCAGCTGAACGGTTTAGTCGCTAGCGTTGTTCACAGACGGACAGACAGAGTTTTGCTATCAATTCGTTTTTCGGTATCAAGGACCAACAAAATAACGATTCTGGCTGCACCACGTATTAGGAGATTTTTTTCTTAATTTAGCAACTAGATTTATCGACTTTTTCGTAACCAGGGCCCTGTATTAAGATTTATTCTTCCGAAAAATTTTTTTCGTGCAGCATTACATAACTTTCCCTACACTATACGTACGTACTATACTATACGTACTATACTACGTACGTATAGTATACGTACTAGAGTATACGGAAAAGTAAAAAGTGTGCGTGGCCTTAAAGAAAGAACTCCCTATGAACAAATTTAATTTGAAGGAAAAATCTTTATCTGCAATTTTGTAGTTGGAGGAAGATGCCGAATAAAATGCAAACTTTTGCAATTTTCGAAAATTCAGTGTTAACCGTAAAAATATGATCCTATGTCATCTTAATAAGTGTATTTTACTCTATTCTTACAAGAAACATACAGAAAAAATTTGGAGCCGATTTTGAGAAAATTTTGAAATATCCTGGCGGCATCATTTAAGTACCTCCAAAATGAATGTTTTTCAAAGTCTCAGAGCTTCGACTCAGGCCGGAGCCTTCGGTCTCAAAAGTTTAGTTTTTAAGGCACTAGAGCACTTCGTTTAGGAGTTATTTAACGATATAGATTCAAGAATTCTGATATGCATTGCGGGTTGCATTTGACATGAATATTTAGATGCGCGTTTTTTAAGCAAATTCTTCATATTTTTAAAGTGAAAGTGCAATTCGTCGCGTCTCCGTGAAATTTTCTTTCTTTAGAATCCTTATTAACAAAGATTGGTTTGCATATGAGGGCCGAAATGGAATGGTATACTACTGAAATACAGGAGACGATGTTTACGGCAAGAGCCGGGCCATCTCCAGCTAATACTCATTAGAGTATAAAGAAATGTCGAAAATTGTTCGAAACATGAACTCAACATTGGCGCTCGGATTAATGACAAAGATTCTGAGCTTTACAGGCGTGTGTATAACTTTTGGAATACATATGCGCCGCACTATTTTGCGCCCGCGATAACTAACAAAAGAACAGCAACGAAAGACACTGTTGATATTGCCACCTGCTTACCGGCGACTACCACCTCTTACCTCTGATTTGCGGCTGCCCGGCTGCTCTCGGAGATGTGTCGTTGCTTTTCACAGCTGAAATTCTGACGAGCCAACAGGACGCATGCATGACAGAACTTTTGGTCTGTCGACCAGTAAAAGAGTTGCTGGATTTACTTAACATTTAATTATAACTAAGGCCAAGTTATTCATTACATTGAATTATTATTTATCACATCAATATCGGCGTAATAAAAGCGGATGACCCAGCAACGACAGTCTTTAATAATTAGGCCATCCGGCCTTCTCACCAATCTCTTGCGTGTTGCGCTGATGCTGAGGCGATGGCGTCCTTATCGATGTCGCACAGTTTGGCCCGACCATGCACGGGCGTACCATCGGAGGCGCGGGGTCCAGCGTCGGCTTCCTGCGGGCGTCTCTGGCAGCGACCGAGGTCCAAATTTGCCCCGTTCACCGGAACGTAGACTGAGCGCCGTTTCACCCCAACGACCCGTCGAGGCCAGAATGCAGCTAATGCTCATCGCAATAGCGTGAGAATACGTCCTCAAGACACGTTAAGTTCTATCTAAAAAACCTCAGAAGCCACGGCAAGTCAAGTTCGCTCTATCTTCCGCATATTACAATCTTTGTATCTGAACGTAGAATCTTAGTCTCTGAATGTTAGAAAACCTCATCATCAAAGACCAGTCAAGTTCTCGTGTGCCGCTTATTTAAAGTCTCGCGGTCTGTCCCCACCCAAACATTCGAGGGCACCCACGTGACCCCCAGCATCCAATTCTCTTCGGAGCGCCCGAAGACAGTCTCCTTCCGCCAGGATCCTGGCGCGTGTCGACTCGCTGATTAGTCAGTGATGAGGCCATAAACCGCCCACGCAGTAAGAATGTTTGGGTACGGGTTGTCCAATCGCCTGACAAAGAAAGTCGAGAGGCTATTGAGCTAAAAGGGCCCTTCCACATTCCCGAGGAAGTGAACGATCTGTTTTCTACAAACACGTTTTTAGTTCTAAAGATTTCCTTCCCCGCTCGCACTAGCTTTCGCAAACGTAAGGGCTGTCTCCCATTGAATATATGACTTCATTTTATAGCCCTTCCTTGACCGTCCCACGGTCACGTACCGCACAAGCCGTGCCGCATGGAGTGCGAGGCCTTCGACGCCTCCGGAACAAACACCAACAAGAATCCTTCACCCTCCCCCGCTGTTAGCGGAGCGCGATCCCCTCATTGTCAAGTTTTCCATTGAGAAGACGTTTAATGCAACCCTTCGACTGTCCATTATCGCCAAAATCTCTTTCCGGCTCCGGTCACCCACGTCAAGTCGCTTTGTAAATGTAACGGAATTCTTCCTGTCCCCCTCTGTGACTCCGCGGCTGCAACCACCCACATGTGCTGTTACAATATACACTAGCGCCACTTGGATGCTCGTGGAGGGTATGCTTAACTACATCAGCATGTCATCTGGGAGATAGAAAATGGGGGTAACATATAGACCATTATATAGATGCTGTACATAAGTTTCCAAACAAGTGAAGTCAATTGTAGAAAATTAGCACTTTAAATAATGCAATATACGATTTTTTAAAAAAACTAGTTTTCGCATAATTTGCGCTTGAAATTTACGAAAATTTTGTTTAGCATGAACCCCTCCAAATTTTTTCTTTAAATTTTTTTCACTTTTGTAATTAGGGACGGTAAAAATATGGTGCTAGTCCTATGTTCGGGTATCGCGCGGTTTTTCGGAAATTGCAAAAAATGTTTTAAAACTACAAAATTGTAGATAGAGATTTTTGCCTCACAGTCTCTTGCACAAAATTAGCTCTTTAAGAAAGGGTATGTACACTTTTTTGAAAAAAAACAACTGTTTTTGCGTAATTTGTGCTTGAAATTTACGATTTTTTTAAAAAAACGCTCCAAATTTTTTTCTTTAAAATTTCTTCTCATAAGTAATAAGGGACGATAAAAAATATTGTACTAATAAAATATTGTATAGCTCCATTTTTCGAAAATGCCAAAAGGGCGTGAATATTTCAAAACTGCAAAATTAAAGATAATTTTGCTTTAAAGAAAGTGTTGTAAAATAATTCACCTATTTAAAAAGGATTGTGTGCAATTTTATTTAAAAAATGAGCTGATTTTCCTTATTTATTGTCTGAAATAGATGAGATTTCTAAAAATATTTTCTGAAAATTCGCACGAAATATTTTCATTTAAGTTTCTCCTCCTATGTAAGAGCTTTTATTAAATAAATAGTGGTGCTATAGAATGACACTTTCTCACAGTACTGAGTTTTCTAAGCACTTTAGTCTGAACTAGGTTTTCGTTTACGAATGATTCTCTTCCCAGATACCTTCTTAGGTTGCCCAACGGGCATTTTTTCTCAATTTCTCGATTTTGCGGCTTCCTAATGCTAGAACTGAAACCACCATACACGTATTACGATTGTACAAGCGTAAATGCCACGTGCTTCGAAATGGTCGAGGTGGCTAATTGTTGTGCACAGATTCAGCTCTTTGGAGGGAAGCTTCGCCTGTTCGATTCTTGGTCGAGGAGTATTATTTGTCACAATTCTTTGTTGTCGCAGGAAATAATTGAGAATTCTTTTGAATTCTCGCAGGAAATAATTGAGAAATTTAATTGAAAACTATTTGAAGCAATTCTAATCGTCAATATAAGCAAGATTAATAAACTAGAAGTGTCTATGTGAATAGTCGCATTTTAAACTTTTTCAATTTTTTGCAACTCTTGTTGGATTTGTAAAACGTATGTACCATCATATTAATTTTTTACCTATTGTGCAGTTACCTTTTATGCCTCTGTTCGAATCCGACCCATACAGCGCTTATGTGGCGTAGTGGTATAAGTGTCGGCACGTTAACTTTGAGGATCTGAGTTCGTGCCTCGCAGCGGAGAAATATTTGCTGGTTGAGAACTCTTTTGCTGATTTATGTAGTAGTGCAATATCGCGGAGCATATAGAATCAGTACGAGAAAGTATGTGCTTTGGTAGCACCACTAGTTTTTAGATTTTTTGTACTTTACAGATGTCCGTCCAGTCCTTTATGTCATCTTTCTTGACGTATTCGTCCCATTTGTCTGCTCGGTGTGTACTTAGTAGTCTGGAAACTTGCGTTATAAAGTGGCTTGGTCTTCTGGGTTTCTGGTCGCGTAGAAGTTTCTTTGCACTTGTCTCCTAGCTTGAATTTATGTAATGATAAATTATATTTTTGCGGCATCTGTTTTTTCGGTAAATCTGTTGTATGCTGATTTAATTTGGAAGGTGAATTTTTCTATTGCGAAGTAAATTTCTTCTCGCGAAGCTGAGGTGTGGTTTTGGGCGTGTAGTTTGTGATATTCTGTTCCAGTTTCGGTATTCCTTCCAGTTTGTTGAGGTGATATTTTGGTTGATTGAGAATGGGTAGACACCTAGGGTGTGAGGGGAGGTGGTCTGAGTAAAGTTCGGAAAGTGGGTTTGAGACTGTAGGATTTAGTGAAGAAGAGTGAATTATGTCCAGGATGTTGTAAGGAGTGTCTTTAAGTGGTGAGTTGGGCCGGAAGGAGGTTGGATGAGAGATGCGGAGGAGTGAAGAAATTGTTGAAACATGTTACCTGCTTGTGAATTTCGTCTACAGCCCCATTCGATTTGCTTCAAATTGAGATCGCCCGCAAATAGAACTGTATCTCCTAGAGAGACGAGCGCAGATAAGTCTGTTGTAATTAAAGGTTTGGGGGACTTTTGTAAGATACAAAGTGACTGGACCTGTTCCGATCTCTAGTTTCTGTAGTTCACTGTACTTTCTAAATTTGGAGTGATGATTCTCGTGTGTGGGAGAGCTCTTTGACTGATATTACTTTTCCTCGTCCACTGGTGATAAGTCTGTCGCGAAGATATGGTAGCCTCGAAGAGAAAACGATCTATTTGGTTGCGGAAAAGTTTCTTAAATTAATAGGATGGCTATGGAGTAGTTGCAGAATTTCTTTATTTCTAGTTTTGTGGTTAATATTGTTCCGCTTGCCTTCCATGACGCAATGTGGTATATTGTTCTTTATTGCCGCCATTTAGAATGGAAAAGCGACAACTTGTATTGCATTTAGAAGTTTTCAGAGAGAGTCGCCAGCGCCTTTCATTATAGTGATTGCGGGTTTTAGGACGGTGATGATATTCTTGATGTTTAATTGTTTATAAACTAACTTGTTGGTTTTGGAGTCGGGAAGAGACAAACTTAAAGTAGTTGGATATAGACTCCTTCAATTTAAAAAGTGTGAGAGATTATATCAAAGTCAAAACGTATATTTTAATAGGTCTTGAAACTGCACTTCTTGCAAGAAATGAAATTTCGCAATTTAAACTATTGAAGAGGGTCAATCAGATCAAAACGAACATACCATCTTTGAAATTTGATTGGATAAAACAAATCTTTTAGAGATTTATCCTAATTTATTTAATGGGTTAGGCAAAGTAAAAACAAAATATAAGATAAATCTTGTAGAGAATGCGAAAACTTTTTCTCAAAATGCCCCCCGAGTTGTTCCTTTACCTTTAATGCAAAGCCTGAGAAAACTGGACAGGTTAGTAGATTTGGACATCACAGAACCAGTAGATACTCCAACAGATTGGTGCAGTCCTTTAGTTTGCATTCCAAAAGATTGTTAGAGGAATTAGATTATATTGCGGCTATTATTCTAAACAAAAGTGTTAAAGTAGCCGTTTCTTATACCGAGAGTCGATGTAATGTTTGCCAAACAAAAATGCCAAAGTATTTTCAAAACTCTCTGCAAATTCGGGATTTTACCAAATTCAGTTACAGCATGAAAGTAAACCGAATACATCACAACTATCTCAAGTCCTTCCAAAACGACCACACAATCGCAAACTGCAGAAGAAACTGACAGTAACAGTTCGAATACAGAGAAGAAGAAGACCTACAGGTACGTGTCTGTGGTAGTGTAAATTCAGCCAATTCATCCAAGCCAAAAGTTTTTTTTGTTTTTCTCAACTCGTGATGTAGCAAGATGGGAATGGACTGCGGTGCTCTTTGGTGTCATGGTGGTGGTTCTCTTTAAGGTCATGTGCAAATATTTCAAGCTGCTTTAAAAACATGTTCCCGGTAGTGAATAGCACAGAAATTTCAGCTCGGTAAAGATAAAATCTCTTACATAATGCACTGTTCATTACTTTAGTGAGAATTCACTTGATTTACTTAAGAACTGCACTGATGTTGTCATGTATTTTGATGAATCCGTTAACAAAGTAGTTCAAAGAGGTCAGATGGATCTTGTAAGATTTTAGAATGACTGTGAAAATATGGTACACCCGATGTTCGAACAGTGTCTTTCTTGGTAATACTACTGCCAAAGATATAGAGAAGTTTCTTGATAGTCTGTCGGCTTTACTTTTTTGGCAAAGTTGTTACAGGACTCCATGGACGGACTTAATATCATTCTTAGTTTCCTTGATAATTGCAGTATCTTATGAATGATATTGAACTAAATGGCAAAATCTTGATTCAGTTTGGCACATGTGGTCTTCGTGTAATTCATGGCGCTGTGAAGACTAGTTTCTTGAGTGTTGATTGGGACATTATTTCCATTTTGCGAAGTATTTATTACTTACTGAAAGATCCTCCTGCAAGAAAAGCACAATACACTGCAGTTACAGAAAACTCTTTATTTTCCAAAGGAATTGTGCTATTAGGTGGCTGGAAAATAGCTCGTGTATTAAAAAGGCAAATTAATTGTTGATTCTGTTAAAAACTACTCACTGGCAGCAAAAATGAAAGACAGCAAGGTTTCTCAAAACAGTTCTTCATGACCCCCCGTTGAAATGTAAAGTGCCATTTCTCAAGTCACTGACGTCCCAAAGTGGATCATTTCTAAAGGAAATTCCGGAGCCAAAAACCACTGGTATCATTCTTATATACAGATTGATGTTGGTTTTGGAGCAGGATAATTTTTAAAAGAGGAGAATGCAACAGAGAAAGAGAAGCTGTTATTTTTTACTTTCCCGTATACGTACGTATACACGGAGCGATATACGTAGTATAGGAAAAGTTATGTAATGCTGCGCGAAAAAAATGGTGAATTTTCGGCGGAAAAAAATTCATTGCCGGGCCGTGATAACAAAAAAAGTGGATAAAACCAGTTGCTAAATTAAGAAAAAAATTCCCTAACGCGTGGTGTAGCCAGAAACCCTCTTTTGTGGGTCATTGATATCGAAAAACCAATTGAAAGGAAAACGTCCGTCTGTCCGTCCATCTTTGAACCTGCTAGCGCCTAAACCATAGGTACTAATTTCTTCCAAAATGGATATTTCCTGGTCGATCTGTTCAAAGCTTTGAGATTTTGTCGAAGATCTAGTCGAAGCTTTGAGATTTTGAAAAAGATTCTTCAGAATTTGGGGGTACTTTACATCTAGACCCCCGGACATTTTCAAAATATTCTCAAAAACGGCTCCAATTTTTTTTTAATTTCTTGTATGAATAGAGTAAAATATACTTATTAAGATGGCATGGGTCCGATTTCCACGGATAACTGAATTTTCAAAAATTGTGAAAGTTTGAATATTTTCGGAGTCTTTCTCCAACTTAAAAATTGAATATAGAGATTTTTCCTTCAAATAAAATGTGCTCTCCAAAGTGAGTTCTTTGTTTAAGGTCATATAAATGTTCTTCAAAATTTTAGTAGTTTTCGCGCAATATTGCGTGCAATATGTGCAATTTTAAAAAATTACAAAAACTAGATTTTCTCAAAAACGGCTCCAATTTTTTTCTTTAAACTTTTGGTAGGTATAGTGCTAAATGTACCCTATGAGATGACAATCGTCATATTGCTGTAGTGTCTGTTTTGTTTCAAAAGATGCAAAAATGTAATTTTTTTGACTTGTCTCTCACGTCGTTAATATTTACACTAGCGGCGAATTGTTCACATTATTATATTTATGAGTACATGTGCTTTAAATAATGTCAAGTAACTTTTATCGAAAAGACAACCGTTTTCTGTGAAAACTAGCTCAAATTTCCGCATTTTCAGAAACGCTCAAACCCCATTTTCTCATAAATGGCTACAAATTTTTTCTTCAAACTTTTCGAACGGATAATGCTAATTGCACACTTTAATATGACGTAAAGTTTATTTTGAGGATTTTTTTGTTTTTTCAGAAATTACACATATGTCATATTTTTAAAGGATCTCTCACATCTTTAATATTCACATTACCAGAAATTTGTAAACATTATTATATTTGTGAGTGTATGTGTTTCTCTGTGAATCTTCTCTGTGAAAATGAGGTTCAAATTTCGCATTTTTAGTAGTTCTAAAACAACGCAATTTTCTTTAAAATGGCACATAATTTTTAAAACAAAATTGCCATTTTGGGCTAGGTTTTTGTGTTCTTTAATATTCTAAAATTAATATTTTCGTTCTACCAAGAGGAAACCGAAAAAGTAAGAAAATGACAAAAAATGTACTTTTGGCGGTGATAGATGGTAGCTGACAAGAAAGAGTATGTGGGAATTCGGAATAGCTAGCGAAGACCCAAGGAAATAGAAAACTAATACGGGAAAGTCAGTGCCATTCTGTAGCACCACTAGTTATACATTGTGTAGTTGTGTTTGTATGTACATTGTGTAATATGCAAGGAGTGTGACATTGTGTAATTAGTGTATACATCTAACCGTGTTGTAAATGTATTCAGCCATGAAAATGGAGAAATAAAACTCCGAAACGTCGGCTAACGGACATTTATTTTTTTCATTTATTGGACCAATACCCATGAACCACGCAATGGATTCCATTACAGATGGTCATGAAATACAGCAGATAAAATAGCTTTGTCTTCCACGATAAAGCAAGAAGATATTCAACGGATATTGGTTGAGTTTTTCCACAGAACAGGAGAAAATTAAATGACAAAAACTGTACATTTCCGTCAAGCATTTCAACAATGAAAACGTGTTGTGCGAAATTTGGTAAGTATACAATACACATACTAATAATTCAGCTTACACTGTCAGTTAATTATAAAATAAATGCATAAGCAGTGTAAAATCATACACAATTAATATTGTGAAAGATAAAAACCAAAGTAGTATTTATTATTTATACATCAATATGGAAAAAAATCCAGGAGTTAAATATTGTGCAACGAAAGAATATAAATGTACATTTAGCTCTAAATTAGTGCAAGGTTTGCCGAATTTGCACGCAAAAAACTGAAAATGGAAGCTAATCGAAACCATCTGCATTTGATGTATCTAGGAATGTTTACAATGGTAAACGTGCATTTGATTGCATGTTTTCAATCGTAATAAAAAATTAATAGGGTAACTTGTAGAGGATATGATTTACTGACAAGACCTGAAGATAGAATTCTTATAATTAAAATGGGTAATTTTTAAGATAAATGTAATATTTAATTTGTTTATCTTATTTTTTCGTTCTTGTTTAATCTTTTGAGAAAGACACAGACTCTACCATTGGTACACAATGCCCGTTCATCAAACATATCTGACGTCTGAGGTTCACATACAGAACATATTCTAAATGTTTGTTTTGCTTATTGTGTACTATTTTTTAGTTCATATTAATTATTGTTTTTTTCTAATAATAGGAAATTACATGCTTTGTGATGAGTAATTTACTACCTAAGAAGTAAAAATAGTGTTTTTAAAATTTAAATTTTCAGAAGAGGATTATAAAAAAATGTTTAGGGAAGCAACTATATTTCTTGAAGAAGATTTATTGAATCTATCCAAAGGGTGTAAGACAAACTTATAGATGTTTGAAAAAAAATCTGGGAATAAACAAATGGTTAGTCTTCTTTGAAAATCATAGAACATGATTGTGAAATGTGAAACAGAGAATGTGGTTTTTTGGACGTAATGTTGCCAAAGATGTGATTATAAAAAGGCAGCTGATGTTATTTCAATACAGGCATAGAGTTTCCGTATATAAATATTGTAGCAAGAACACGGTTTAACTACTTATTTTAATGTGTGTAGCTTTAAGCACTAAAAGCATTTTCTTTTAGTCAAATGTAAAGTATACCAAATTTAGCGTCGATGTTTGTTATACATTATGTTTACCCTTGTTACTGCATCAACAACGGAGGGCGTGCAATGATTCTCAGAACTTTGTTCTCTCGCTCAAAATGCGACTAGTTAACACACCTATATATCATTCATCGTGTCTTGAAGCCAGTGAGTTGCGCGGTGGCCATATTGGTCGAACCTGACCCTTCTCTGCTGTGTGTCGTTGATAATATAATGACTAAATACGTTCTCCAACAGAGTATATCACTCAAAAAAATCAAGAACACATTGAAGTTCATAGATATTAATTTTAGTGACAAAATGAAGAAAAACAATTTTTACCATTTATATTTCATTAATTTATTCAGTTAGTTAACAAAATAATAATGAATTATTTTTAAACTTTGGAAAACACAGATCTGCCATCAATCAAAAATATTTACCTTGTAGTACGAATGAAACTTGGTATGTCTATAAACAAAGAAAATACGATGTTTTCTTGATCATTTCTTTCAAATAACGTAAATTAGTTTTTGTGATATCTTTACCAACAAAACAGGCAACGATCGTCGCGATATTACCCTATATTGAAAAGGCGCAAGTCACTTCCGGCCTCAGATAGATACAAACCATCTGACTTGTTTATTTAATTGAAACCATCATTAAAACCAGGCAAAACATATCGCAATAACATTGATTCGTTCCAAAATTCTCCACTGAATGAATTCAAACTTTGAACATGACAGTGATAAGAAGTGATAATGACAAAAAACGCATCGTCTCAATTTCTGTATTTCAAGTGGGTTCACTTCTTTATATTCTTTAGTCATTTTGGCAGTAAACAAAACCCAAACGTTTCCTTGAGACACTTGAAAAATTCATTTTCAGTGTAACAATAACTGAACTCTGCACATTGAAGTGTATTATCATATCACGGCAGTAAATCACACTGTTATGCTGGTGATTTGAGAAGATACAATTTCAGTCATTACACTATCTGACGAGGAGTGCGTTTTGGCAGAATTTATAACCAGCAACTGGATACGTCGTATCTATTACAATCACTGGTGTCCCAGAGCTTGCTGCTTGCGCGCGCCCCGCCGAACCAATTAGGCTCCGCTTGCTTAGTTGGCACCCGCCCCGCCGAACCAATTAGGCTCCGCTTGCTTAGTTGGCACCCGTCCCGCCGAACCAATTAGGTTCCGCTTGCTTAGTTGGCGCGCTCCTCGCCGAGCCAATGCGGTGTCGCTTGCTTAGTTGGCGCGCGCCCCGCCAGAGGCCTCTGCCGCCGGCACGAGGTCCGGGTGGCGCGCCAGCACCTCCAGCAAGAAGGCTGCCTGCGCCGCCTGCTCCTCCGCGCTCGGCCCCGCGCCCCGCGCCGCCGCCCTGGGGCACATACAGCTAAATTTTTCTGGGGTGGCCGCTGGGATTCGCGAGTAGAGGGGGAAACTGAAAGTGGTGGGGAGAGAGCCAGAAGACGACGCTCGCTCGCGCCTGGCTCGTCTGCCCATTCCAAAACATTAGCCTTTCGCACATGCTAGCGAACGGTCTTGGAAATTAATTTGCGAATGTGACTTCGCTCGGTAATGGAGAAACACCAAATTCACGGGATGGCCTGGCTCTGTCCTCATCATCCGTATGTTTTCCACTGTCACTGATACTCCTTTCCTCACTATCATAAGTAGTATCACTGTCTTTACTACCGTTCGCGTTGTTACCTGTAAGAATAACGATTTCTTGATATGGTGCATTAAATCAATGTGCGGCAAAGTACACTCTCATTGAAACTATCGAGAGCTGATTCCACGACCTTTCTCTTCTTCTCTTTACTAGGAGTAGAAAATGAACATGATTCTCCCGATTGACTAGAATTAATTTCCTTATTAATTCTGCAAATAGATCTTTCCTAAACACCCGAAGCAGCAATTACTGCCTTAAGAACTGTTTTCATATTTTCAATGCCTTCTTTTGCTTCTCTTTATTAATTGATATACGTACTTTGGCGACGACTTCACGCGTCTCACTGTGAAGGACGTCCTTATGCAAGTTGCTCTGAACAGGACGCATTGCAATGATCACAACAGAATAATAATCACTTATACAGAACTTCATACAAATAGCTTTACTCTGTTAGGGAAATGCAACTGAAAACTGACACTTTGCGGAGACGAATAGTCAGGGTCAATGTTTACTGAACTGAAGTAGGGCTGTCAACATGTCCTGGCAAGGGACGTGCTCCCCTCTAAAGCGATAAGTTTAAGGAATGGACTCTTCTGGCAGCTCTGGGGCCCTGACCTTGAGCGGCCACGTTAAAATAATTTCACTGTATACAACTAGATTGGCAGACTGCGCCTGAAAGCCAAACGGGAGAAGTTAAGATGGCGGCGCGCGCAAATATTGACTTCACTAATACGATTAGCTTTGCCAACATAGCCTTAGTCCTCAAAGTGTATTTTTTGCTTGATCTTTATTTCTGTGCCAATGACAATACTTTTATTCTGCAGACTGAGGAGATCAAAACATTTATTTATTCGAGTAATAATTACTCTACATTTGGCTTCACCGGCTAGGAAATAACGATCTAGTTTAATTATGTTACAACCAACAATTAGTACATACAATGTTTTTTTCATTTAGCGCACAGAAATAAGAAAAGTGAAGTTTTGAACTAAGTTAGCTGCAATGAAGTCTTAAGTTGTTTTTGTATTGCTCAAAAATATGTCAGGTATTATATAGAATGCAATTGAAGTTATAGAGGTACATAGTTAAGAATACAGAGTAATATTTTGAATGTCATCCGTTAAAGGACTCTTAAAATGTTGAAAATTAAACTCAAATATCCGACAGTGGTTCAATTTGTTAAGAAATTTACAAACTTATAAGTTAAACAGGTACGGAAAAAGAACTCAACTTCCTTGCACGTATGTACAACGACTTAGAACTGGGTGATAGTAAAATGGCGTCATGCCTTGTTTCATGGCTTCAGTATTTTAGAGTCCAACGTAGACACTGCCAATCCATAAATCTGTGGCGCCACCCCACGCACACACCAAGTACTCAATTCATCGGCCCATTCAGAATGAAGAGGTGGTTGCCAACACGACCACCATTCTACAGGAAATTCCGAGGGATATATTTTCGGCCCATACAGAGTGAAGAGACGCCGAGGCAATCATCGCTCTATAATCCTTACAGGAGCGTACAAATGTCGAGGCAATATTTCGTTTGAGAGACTTGAAGTGCTGAGAGTAGTATCATCACCTGCTCAAGGGCATGATGAGCCCCAGCTCGCTGGCCTCCGCCCACATGCTCTGCTGGGCGGCGTCTGCGAGCGGCGCCTCCGCCTTCGCCCTCGCCCTCGCCACGCCACCTGCAGGCCACCGCGCGCTCGCAGCAGGACGCTCGCAGGGCCGACACGAGACACGGGCTGACTCATGGTGACTTTCTGATAGGCACTGCTTATACTGCGATTTCTCGATCGGTCTTGCCGGTAGAAGTCGCTTGATACGGTCCCGATCATGCGAAATCTAGCGATACGACTGAGAAAGATGCGAAATACCGTGACATACTCCATCGCGAAGATGGGATTTGAGTGGTCTTGAGGGGCAAAGTTAGAGAAATCGCAATATAAGCAGTGCTTATCAGAAACTCACCATGAGTCACCCCGCCTCAGAAACTCACCAAGCCTTACAGGACCTCATCTGCTGTGGTCGTTAGTCCTGTACATGTTATATTAACCTTTAAAAGACTAATGGGAAAGAGGTTTCCCAGAGCATTTCAACCCAGCGGTACCAATGGGATATTTTTCGCTTGACCTCCGGAGGCGTCCGACGGCTCTTATCTATCGCTTGCTGACGGGTGACAAGCAGCGGCGCGGCGATTCTCACGTTCCGCGTTCCGGCCTACGCCATCCGGCAGGGATGTGTTGACGGAATACGGTCTTCCGAGGCGCGAAAGGGAGCGTGGGCTGCTCTGCTTCTACAGTGCGCCGCAGCTTGAGAAACATAGGAGAATGTTGATCGCCATTCAACATTCGCCTGGAGACGCCGCTCTAACGGCAATAAAATTATAATAAGTTCACATACCACAGTAAGAACAGAAGAGATGATTTCTGTGTGCAATTTATAACGGAATTTGGGTTTCATGGGGCATGTACATATAACTTTCACAAATTTGTTCCATAATATATTCTTTTAACTTTGTATGTAATAATTAAATTGTATTAGAAATATATTTTTTCTACAGTAGCAGATAACAATAGGGTAAAATCAAGTTTATATCAGTGCAATAAATATATGGTTTTCATATTTTGTTATCTATTGTATTGTATATTTGCAATGTCTTAATATTTTATTGTATTGGCATAAACCAAAGACGTGGTTCCATATAAATATCTCTTCAGCTCATCAAAGCTTTTCTTTTGTTAGGGCGCATTCTTCTTTAGGCCCTTGTACTTATATATAGCGCTTCACTGTCTACTATCTCCTGTCACACACCCCAGTCATAACAAACCCGCCTCGGCCCACGCTTCTCACGGGCAATCGCAGTCGTATTCTGCTAATAGTTGCTGCTTGCGCTTGGGTCCTGTGCTTTTTGAAGTAGAAATGGCTTGTCGAGAACAATCGCTAACAACTCGCAAAATTGAGTTACTTTTGGACAGTGACAGTGACTGTGCATCTGTGTCCAGTCTGGAAGATGATCCATGCCAATATAATTAAACATTTTCACCTCCGATCAAGCTGTCCATCTTCGTGCATTGATTACGTTCAAGATACTAAATCACTACGATTTAGCTTTATCCCTGGTGTACGAAATACATTTCTTACGCATTTAAAATTAATTTAAGAAAAATAAAATACTTTTACATTTTTAGAATTAATTTTTATTTTTTTACTTTCCCAAATCACTTAGAAAACTTTGAAAAAATCATACTTTTCATAGTTTTATATAGATTTAATATCCTAAACGAATACTTTGAATATGTTAAACATTTTTTTTTGAAAATAGATTCTTCAAATTCCAATTATGTAATTAATTTTAATAAAGTATTATGTAGGTTACCTCTTTGCAAGTGGGAAATATTTTTTTAAATTTTGAAACATACTAAATTAAAAAGCAATTTAAATATCAAATGCGGAAAACTTCGTTGCACAGGCTGGGTGGGTGGAGTAAAGAATGAAAATTAGTAGAAAAAATTAATAGGATCATTGCTCAAAATATTACTTAATTTTGCAGAGGAAAAGTGGATACTGTCTTACTTAGTTAAGCCCTTTAAATCTCTATCAACAAGGACTTTCAACACTTGGGGGTAGCTGTCATCACTCGCCGCAGTTAAACCTCCACCGGGGTCAAGCAAATTCGTCTATTTAAAAAAGTCGGTACCGCACGGAGTGCAGAAGGAAAAAAACTCGGTCGCTAAAAGGTTAATACTTTGTCGCTACTGTTTACGCAGTGTAGAGAAAGTATTGTAATGCTGCGGGGGAAAACGGCGAATTTTCTACACAAAACTCGCTTTGCCGGGCCCTGGTAATGAAAATAATGGATAAATTCAGGTACTTAATTTAGAAAAAATCCTCTTAACACGTGTAATCAAAAGTGTTATGGGTCCAGGATACCAAAAAAATCAATTGACGGCAAAAATCAATTGTCCCTTCAATGGTGAACAGTGCTAGAGTCTAAACCGTTCAGCGAATTTTCTCCAAAATTGATATTCCTAATTGATCTCGCTGATTGCAGCACCCTGACTTTGAAACCGATATTTTAGTTTATGAGGAGTACCATACATAAAGCCCCTGGAATATTTCGAAAATTTTAAATAAAAGCTCCCATTTTTACTTTTTTGCTATCGCTTACGCAACAGAGAGAAAGCTGCGGGGAAAAATCGATTTTTCGTAAGAAAAATTCTTATTGCCGAGCCCTGGTAACGAAAAAGGGGATAAATCCAGTTGATAAATTTAAGGGGGAAATCCTTTAACTCGTGGTGTAGCCAGAATACATGTTTTGTGGACTTTTCTTCCGCCAGACTGTTTCTGAACAAAGCTAGCGGCTAAACCGATCAGCGAATTTTCTTTGAAATTGTTTCTCCCCAGTCGGTCTGGCTGATGACGCGGTTCTTGAATTTGAAACCGGTATTTTAGTTTTGAAGGATACTTTTCATGAAACCCCTGAGTCATTTTCAAAATTTCCAAAAATAGGCTCCATATTTTTTATTAAATATTTTTTTTGGATAGTGTGAAGAAAGTTTAAGAGTGCAGGTCTCATGTTCGTTGAAAACGCTGATTTTTAGATTATTGCAAACATTTTCAATTTTTAAGCGTCTCCATGCAACTAAAATAATTATTAAAGATAGTAATTTTTCTCTTAATGAAATCTGTTCCTTAAAGATAGATTTTGAAATAAAATCATGTAGAATTTTTCGAAAGCTTGTGTCTTTTTCTTTTTCCTGTTTGTGCGAAACAGGAAGTTTTTAATTGTTTATAATTTTTTTCTAAAAAATGCACCAAATTTGTTGATTATATTTTGAACTCCGATAGCTTAACAGACGCTTAAGAGAATAGTGTTTGTCTCATGATCATTGAAAATTCTGCTTTTTTGAATATTGCAAAAATTCAAAAATTTTCGGCGTCTTCCTACAACTGCAATTGTGAAGAAACCATTTTTTTCTCAATAAAATGTATTCATCAAAAACATCTTTAAATAAGGTTTTATAATTTTTCAGAAATATTAGTAATTTTTTGTGTAATTTGGCGTCAAACATAGTCGCCCCCTTCGAATTTTCTGTGCCATACGGCAGTTAGAAATTCTTAGGATTTTTATCATTGTGGCCGTGTTGAATGTAATAGATGTAGCTTAGAAATACACTTCTGTTACTTTAACAAGTTCTGATCAAATTCAAAAATTAGATGCTCATTTCGATGTAATCACGGCAAGCTTGTATCAAAATATTCTTGCGTATGGAATTTAAAGAATTATTCAAGAAGATTTCTAATGTAAAAGCTACTCAATGAAGCAAAAAGTAATATCGAAAATAGTTAATCGATTGAGTTAATAAGTCAATCCAAAGAATGTTATCCAAAGGTAATTATAGGAAAGCAGGCAATTATTAAGTTAATGTTTAATTATAAATTATTGATTACCATAACATTATTCAAATATCATATAATATTAAAACAGATGATAATTATATTAATACACTGATAGTCATAAAAAAAGCTGCACCCCGATCCGCTTCAAACTCGGTGGGTATTTTGCACACCATTCGCGATGCCAATGATTTCGTTTTCACGGTCGACCGCGCACTGGGGGGTTGGGGATAGGGGCGTGACGTTGCACGCACCGGCCGAGATAAGAGTGCCTCAAACGGCCTCGCCGGCTATTGTGACATCGGGTAGCGTCGCCAGTGTCACCTGAACATACATTATGCCTAGACGACGCGTTCGACAGCCAGTTGTCCACTTGGACGCGTTCTAGAGGTGCCGCATCGTGGGTCTGCGGGAGGCTGGTTGGTCCTTTCCCCGTATTGCCCGCCACACCGGTCGTACGGACCCCACCATCGTCCGCTGTTGGCGCGAATGGATTAAGGAAGGAATGCACATACGACATGAGGGATCTGGCCGCCCTCCAGGCACCACTATGAGGGAGGACCGACGCATTGTCCGCCACGCGCGAACAGATCCAACGGCAACGATAGGTGCTATTCAGCGGGCTGTGCAGTCTGCACATGCAGTAAGTGCGAGTACCATTGGCAGGCGATTGTATAACGCAGGGCTCTCCGCACGCCGACCGTTACGAAGCCTGCCCAGAAGCGTATCTACGGTATGGCAGGCATGGCACGTGGCATGGGCGCCACTTACAAAGGGCACTATTTGGAGTATACCCGCCAAACCAAATAACAAGAATCCTTATCCGAAGTATCCTCACAGGGGGCGCAAATTCTATGCTTGCCATGAGCGCCTGAATAACTAGATACAGCTCTGCGCCTGCCTCTCACACCCCAGCAACGTCGCGACAGACATCTGTGGCCGTGTAGCGCAATAAATATTGGTCCTACAAATGTGAAAATATAATCATTTCGTTTGCAGGGTACCCTCGTCCTGCCTGCCAAAAATGATTGCAATCCGCCTCGTCCTTCTGGGTGCAACGTTTTTTATGACGATGAGTGTACATGAAAATGTCATTGTTGAAAAATATATCTTATCTTACTAATCATTCCTCCCCCCTGGTTCAGTATTTTCTGAAGTGATGTCCGGTCATCGTACCCGCGAGGCGTGCGCCGAGGGGCGGCATGTTCTCCCGGAAGGCGCGCTGCAGCGAGGCCAGTGCGCGGCCGCGGGCGCCCGCGCCCACGCGCGCCTCGCAGGGCGGGCAGGGCTGGCTGTGCGACGCCGCCAGCGGCGCGGGCGGGCGGCGCGGGGGGCCGGCGGCGGCGGCGGCGCAGGTGGCGGCGGAGGGGCGCGCGGGGGAGCGCGGCGGGGAGCTGCCCACCCTGCGCACCACCACCATCCGTCGATTGGTGTTTCTGCGCGTGGCAACTGTTCAAACCCGTGCGGGTTCAAACCCGATTGACCACTGTGGATCCGTCGTACGCCCTCCGTCGGAGGGGAAGTAAATCCGGTTGTCCCATGTTGTAGATTTACTTGCATGTTAAAGGTACTCAAACCTAAAACAAGACTCTGAGCTAAATTCAAATCGCCTGTTTCGTCGCTGAGTAATACTTTTTTATTTATTTATTTTAGGTCGCTTCAAAAACATTTGAGTAACACTTTCTTTATCCGCTAGATTTGCGCGGTCAGACTGAAGAATGGGCTTGATGGCCCCAGTCTCGCCACGTAAAATAAGGCATTAACTCATGCAGTAATTAACCCCGTAAGTGTAGTGTATGTTGTCGCTGGAGTTTGCGGCGATCTTCCCCTGCTGGATGGCGAGATCCGGCGTGGACCTACTGTCGACTGGCGGGGTTTCCTGCAACCGGGTATGTCCCACCAGCAGGACATCGGCCCAGCCAGGACAAGCTCTAAGCCCCCCGACTGGTCTCCCGACAATCCTGGTAGTGCAGTGTGACGAAGTGGGTGTAAGTAAAGGTGAGATTACAAGGAAGAGGAAGCGAAAATCGCGCGCGGTCCAATGCGATTCTTACTTCTTTACTCTGAGATCGTGCTGATGTTAATCGGAGAAACCATAGGAAACACCCGGTCAGAGCAACCGGTCGCTAGAATTCTCCTCCAGGCAGCAGCTGAATTCGACGTTTTTTCTAAGTGTCAAAAACACTGTCACCGTCGGGACCTCAACCCTAGGATTCCCCGGCCAGAGGCACTGCAGTGCCATTACTTGATGCCCTGAGCCACCGCACCCGTATCGCACACGCTTCGTGTTCTGTTAGCGCATTGACCGGAAAACCATTAAAAGCTATCTATCAGCAGGTCATGTTCAATTTTTCGAAAATATAAGTTTTGTTTGCGTAATGCCACGTGAAACATTTTTAAAACAGGCAATTTTTAAATTTTAAACAATTATTTTCTCAGATAGGCTACAATTTTTTCTTTAATTTTTTTCCACGTATGTAGCAAAGAACGGTAAAGAACGTGGTCACATTTTCAGCGCACTTACTGTTTTTTCTAAAATGGGAAAAGCGCTTCGTTTAATGGTCTACCAGTTCGCAAAATGGCAACACGACAGTTTCAAATTGTATTCGAATGCATTTCATTGTTGTAGGTTGTGATTATCGTATGATACAGATAACATTCTTACAAAAAGAAATAGATTTAAGGTAGATAATACATTTAACGTAGAACTAAAGAATACAATATTTATTTGTGAAGTTTTGAGCGCTGATTATGGTATTTCGAAATTAGTTAGTTCGCTTCGACGTAATCAAATAAGGTAATATTCAATTTTTCACAAACTTGAGTATTTTTTGCGAAATTTTGTGTGGAACAGACATTTTTTTATTTTCTTTAAACCATTTTTTCTTAAAAACCACACAATATTTTTTATTAAATTGGGACCCTAGATAGCATAAATGAAGCGAAAGAGAATGGTGCGATAAAATTATTTTACAAAATTTTTAAAAAATTAAAAAAATTTCGGCTTTTTTCTACAACTATAATTGTGAAGATACATTTTTCTTAATGAAGTGTGATCATCAAAAGCAGATCTTCAACTAAAGCAATGTTGAATATTTTGAAAATATTCTATAATTTCGTCACAAACATCACAGTCCGCTCGGAATTGACTGCGCTTCGTTTTCGGCGTCTTCTTAAAACTACAATTGTGAAAATACATTTTTTTCTCAATGAAATGTATTTATCAAAACTACATCTTCAAATAAGGTCATGCATTATTTTTTGAACATACAAGTGGTTTTTCTATAATTTCGTGACGAACATAAAAGCCTCCTAAAAATTTACTGCGCTTCAGACGGCCGCATATGTCGTAAATTAGAATTTGCAATTTTGTATATTATTTCTTTGTTCTTTTCTTGCATTCGACCTGTTGATATACAGTTTACACATTAATCTTTTAAAAATTATTTATTTTGAAATATTTGAAATAAAAATTTCTAGTTCTTTAAGGGAGTATCAGCAATGCAGGGAATGCAACAATGGAATTCCGTTTCGCGATCGCGAATTTCTGTGAATTACGTGTCATTGTTGTGACTTGAAGTAACTGTACGAAAAGGAGTTATAATTGCCTTTATGTTGATATTTGCATGAAAATATTTACTTTTCGCAGTGAATGCTGTACCATTTGTTATGAGTAGAGTGTTTTTGCATGATTTTAGAATACTCTTCTCTAATCATGGCTCTATGAAATGCATTTCTATATTGTTCGGGGTATCAGGCTTCTGTTTAGAATGCATGTTTACAAAACGTTTGTGTTATATTTTTATGCAGTTGTAGAATTCACATAGTTCTGACAACACTGCGATGGAAGCAGTGAGTTGTTCACTTCTTGGTTGAATTGGACGTTTTCAAATAACAACTAAGATGGTAGTAGCGCAGAAAGTGCAATATTTCAATACTACGTTGCTGTTCCCAAAGTATGTGCCGTTGTAGCACCAAAAGTTACAACTGAGCTTTTACTATGGCAGAAATTACAATACTTTAATATTATGTAACTATTTTCTATAATTCGGGAAGGTATGTGCAGATGTAGCAGGTCTAGTTGTTTAAATGAATGCGCATTGTAATCATTTGATGAGGCACTCACCCCACAGACACCCGCAGCGTGGGCTTCGGGCGCGCGTCGCCCTGCGTCGCCGACTGGGAGGCCCACAGCGGTGGGCACTTGGGGGGCTGGAACACACGTTGCAACACAACGCTAATTAATTATTAACAGAAAAATCTTTCATACCGTTTAATAAATGTATTTAAAAAATATTTCTGCATGAATTTCCCTCTTGCGTTATTTCTTCCAAATCGTCAATTTATTTCACAGTGCAGTGTTTCCTGCTTTGAAAACAAAACGGTCACGTTATTTTGTATTCCTTATCCCCTTTAATTCTTTTTAGTTATTTATGCACCAAGAACGTTATGATGGAGGGCCTTTGAACTAGAGGTTTTTGTTGCCCGTGATCATTAAAACCAGTTAACGCCCTTGGTAGATACAAATATTTTTAACGTAATTTTAATTATTCTGATTTACCAATTAACCAATGTTAACTTAACTCTGTCTTTTCATATTTCTCTTACATAATTCTTTGTGAAAACATGCGTCATCATTCAACTGTTTTCATATTTCTCTCGCAACCACAATGCAGTTATACGGTGTGCATCAATTTCCATATCGAAGGAAAGAACACACCAGTAAAAAATTAATTTTTTACCTACTTTAAAATTGAAAATGATTTTTCTACGAATATTTACGGACGCATTAAATACGGGAATTGTGAGAAAAAAAGTTTATTCGAAAATTTGGAGTCACTTTACTGGCGGCTCGATACTCAGCTGGTGCAAAAGTAAGTGGACAGTTGGTTAAAAGAAAATAAAATAAGCAACAGCAAGACGTAGTGCAAGACGTAGTGCAATAATTTTAGTCCATGAAGTTGGTATTACAAAATTGATCTCCTTGTCAAACTGGCCTACAATGAAAAGACAAACACAAGGAAAGGGTGAGTTGTTGAAAGCGTGATCTGTGTGACGTATTTAAAGCTTTAGTTTCCGAATTAGTTCTTTTTTGTTAAACACTTGTCACTATGCTAACGAAAGACGAAAGGGTTTTACTCCAGTGACATGAGTTGAAGCCCTGAGCCTGTTTGTCGGAGAGCATCTTCGCCAAACACGGAGTTAGTGTTTGTTGTGGGGCGCGTGAAGGCTGCGGCGTGGGGCCGCCTACCGGGGCGGCGGGGGCCGGCTGAAGCGGAAGCGGAGGCGGGCGCTGCTCCTCCGCGGGCGGGAACTGCTGCACCAGGTAGCACGCTCGCAGCGCCGCGGCGGTGGCGCCCAGAGGCTCCGGCGCGCGCCGGCCTCCCGCCGCCTCGGTCCCGCGCCAGCAGGTCTCTCTGCACCAAGTGGCCGTGCAGCGACCCGCACCGGAACAGGGCGCGTGCCCGCGAGGGGCTCTGGTGGCACCTGTCCAGCGAGGCCGAGCGCCCCGGGCCGCCTTGCGCTTGCTGTGTGTGCGCGCTCAGCGCGTCTCCGCGCCCTCGAAGGGTCTGCTCGTGGCAGGAGAGCGTCCGTTGAAACGAGGCATTGCCAGGCAGGGCAGCCGCACTGCGCTGGGATGCCAGTGATGCTCCCGACGGCCTGTTCATCCCGCTAGGAATCCTTTGGACCTCCGGAAACAGACCCCGCGTGTGTTGCTCGTTCATTCCGCTGGGAATCTTTTGTACTTCCGGTATCAGGCCCCGCATGTGCTGTCCGTTCATTCCGGTAGGAATCTTTTGTACCTCCTGGATCAGGCCCCGGATGTGTTGCCCATTCATTCCGCTAGGAAATCTTTTGTTTCTCTGAGATCAGAACCCGCGTTTGTTGTTCGTTCATCCCGCTAGTGAATCGTTTGTACCTCCGGGACCATGCCCCGTGTGTGTTGGCCATTCATTCCACTAGGAATCTTTTGAACTTCCGGGATGAGGCCCCGCGTGTGTTCCTCATACATTTCGCTAGGAATCCTTTGTCCCTCCTGGATCAGACCCCGCGTGTATTGTCCCGCAGGTTCCCATTGTGCGCCTCTAGTGGCATTTCGTCCGTCTTGGCGCGGGCCGCTCGGGGCCGCCTGGGCCGCCCCTTCGCCGCCGTCCGGGGGCCGCGCGGCGGGTCGGCTGGCGTCGCGCGCGTCTCTGCTCGTCTGTCTGTCGTCCAAGGCCACCGCCGAGCCGCTCGCCTCGCACGACGGCGGTGGCCCTCCGTCGTTCAGGGCGGACGCCTTTCTCCTCCGCTCCCGTCCCTGCGCGCGCCCCACGGCGCCTGCTCCCCCAGCGGGGCCACGGGGCCGTAGCCTCGCCCCGCGTCCGCCGGCCGCGCTGGCATCGCTTGGCACGGCCCGTACGCGTAGGGCCACTTGCGCCAGGGAAGAGTACGACCCGGCACTAGGAATCGCATCGATATATTAATGTTATGTTTGATTCTTGTTCACATTGATATATTTTTCCACAAACATCGATGTTTCAAAAAAAAATCTCATAAGTATAATAAAGATTTCAAATATCTTATTTTTTGTGAATTGCTCAAAACCAACAACCACTGACATCTAAGACTATAAACTGATGTCGATGCTTATATTGGGGGTTTCTCAGGGATGGTTAACTTGATTTTAATTTTACAAAATATTTATTATGTTTCCTGGGTGTGTATATGTATATATATATATATATATATATATATATATATATATAGGGTCTTTAGTTTATCTTGCAACCCATCATTGCTAGCGCCTGTTCTTATTTCGGCAATTTGGCAACCGCGAGCCTCTGCCTTCTTTCAATATTGCCGTGGCTAACTCGTTGTGACAGCAGAGAAGGAAGTGAGCCGCGCGCCATAATCTTCAACTTTCCTCTTTCTGTGTTTTCCCATTCAAGGGATTCAGCGGGCAGGTATGTGGCTTACAAGCCGGAATCTTTTCGCGCTGCGCAGGGTGGGTGGGGTGGGGTGGGTGGAGGCATGGGCCAGCAAACAAAACGTCTCTTCAGGCGAGTCTGTCTGCTTAGGAATGGCAAGTCTGTATGCTTCAGAATGCTTAAGAAACGAAACTGTAACATAGAAGATGGGGAGGGAAGTTATGACTGATTTATCGACTTATTAACAGCAAAGTAACAATAATTATTATTTAATGAACGCCAGCTCGGAGACAAATTACAAAGATATCTCGTGAAACATCGCCGCCAAGCTGTTTATTATTTATAACAATAATTAATTATGGTACCTGGAAATTAAACAAATTATAAAATCGTAATAAAATTAATAAAAATATTAATAAAATAAATCTCTTGAATTTTCTAATAATTTCTCCTCCTTTAAAACAGGCACTGCGACTGCTTCCTATCCATATCCGCCGTGTCTCTGAAGCGCTGGATTAATCTACAAATTGTTGATTTGTTGGGGACTGGCGTTTCCAAAAAATTTCTTGAAACATTTCCGGGCTCTTTAAGAAATATTTAGTGCCAAAATAAACTTCCACCAGAAATACACGTTGAACCTTCGTCAACATTTTTGAAGCGATTCTTCTTTCCTAAACGCGAGTTCCTACGATAATGAATGAAACGTGAAGGAATGACTGCCCTAGTGCTTGCACTTTCTTCCAACTAAAATAGCCCCGTTCTCCTCCGAAATATGCGACGAGGGGTGGGTCGTTAAAAGTGAAAGGGAAGCCAAAGGTATTTCACGCGTTGCCAAATTACTAAAACAAGTGGTTGTGTTTTCAGATACGGGTTGCGAGTTAGACTAAAGACCCTTATATATATATATATATATATATATATATATATATATATATATATATATATATATAAGGACAAAGATAAAGGTTCCTTCTTTATGGTCTATAAAGAAGGATTTTTAACGTTTTATTTATACGAATCCAAACAATAAAATACAGTAGGGACGTTGATTATCCGATCGTCAATCATCCGAAATGTCAGATATCCAAACTTACATTTTCTCTGAATAATTTTTAAAAAAATTAGATACCATATACTATATACATTCATTTTCTTTCGTAAAACTGAATACTGAGAATGATTTCCGATATGATTGACAGAGATAAAATATAAAAGCTATTCTGTACTATAGTCAATCATCTGACAAATCCCACAACTCGAAATGTTTATTAGAAAGAAAACGCTTTTCACCACCTTTAAGTGAAAGAGAACTAACGGTACATTGTCAAACAACCGATTGTAAATGCTTAACAGCCGTCACTTCATCGAAATATTCATTGTCGTCAGAAAACCCACCGCCTTTTAGTGCATACAACATTTTATGTACTTTTGGCATTTTTATGTTCGGTTATCCGAACTACTATATCTCGTCCCAAATACTTCGGATAATTAACGTTCCACTGTATAACTCATTTAAGTACTTACAATAATTAAAACCGAAATATGATGGGAAAATACCATTTGTTTTATAATATTTAAAACATCGATGTTTTCATCGACATGGAACACCTTTTGGTGATGTATGGAAATACGGATACCCGGCGGCCAGGGGCAGCGGGCGAGGCGGCGCGAAGGAGGCGTGGCTCATGGCCAGCTGCAGCCCGCACAGGCGCATCGTCTCGCCCAGCAGCGCTGGTACATGGACGACAGCGTGGAGAGCGTCGCCTGGTTGTGCAGGGCGAGGGCGCGGAACTGCTCCAGGCACACGTCGCCGGGCCCGCCGCACGCCACGGGGGGAGCCTGTGGCATCACAGGCCAAGCAAACGTTTACAGCACGACGGGCTCAACGAGTGGGCTACCAAAGCACATACCATCTCGCGTTGTTCCTAAGTGCTCCGGAATATTATATTACTTACATAACCCTGCAAAATTTGTTTTGACTTCGAGATGCGAATCCCAAATTCTAGGATTTAACTTGCGGGCATTTATGCCACATAAGCGCGCATGGGTCGTACTCGGGCAAAAGCATAACCACGTAAATATCCGATTCATGAAAAAAAAACAGGACAAGGTATAAAAAATTCCACCGTTGATATATTTTTTTCCTTTCTCATTCATATTCAAATTCTCATTCACTTTCAACTCGGAGTGCTACCAAAGCACATACATTTGTGATTAATTTAAATTGTCCACAATAACATACACCTACATAAAACAGCAAAAGTGTTTTCAACCAACAAGTTTTTTCTTCCATTCCGACTCCTCAACATAGTTCCTCAGAGTTTTTACTTCCTCGCCTTACGAATACTTCGTAAGAAGAGAAAGTTATGTAATCGTGCGCCGGAAAACGGGGAATTTTCGCCAGAAAAACACTTTTATAGCAGGGGTCTGGTTACGAAAAAGTGGATAAAATATGTTGCTAAATTTAGAAAAAAAATCCTCTTATCTCGTGGTGTAGTCAAAATCCATGATTTGTTGCTTCTTGATACTGCAAAATCGATTGACGGCAAAACGTCCGTCTGTGGTCAACGCTGGCGCCTAAGCTGATGTTCTTCAAAATTGATATTCCCTAATCGTTTTTACTCGTCTCAAGGCCTCTGGAATTTGAAACCGATATTTTAGTATTTGAGGGTACTTTACATGAAGCCCATTTTAAGATTTTCAAAGTTAAAAGAAAATGGCTCCGAATTTTTTGATTATATTTTGTTGTTGAATAGTGCGAAGAACGTAGAGGGAATGACGTAGGTATCATTTTCGTTAATAGGCCCGATTTTTCGAAAATTGCAAAAAACGTGTTTAAAAACTGCAAAATTGAAGATAGAGATTTTTGCCTCAGACAAAGTCGGTTAGTACAAAATTAGCACTTCAAATAAGGATCATGTATTATTTTTTGGAAAAAAAACGAGTAGTTTTGCGTAAATTGCGATTCAAATTTACAAACAAAAATTTCTCAAAAACCGCTCCAAATTTTTTCTTTAAATTTTCTGCACGTGTGTAATAATGGGACGGTAAATATATAAATAAACTAGTGGTGCTATAGAATGGCACATACTTTCTCGCAGTATTTATTTTTCAAATGCCGATCAGCGGATAAATTATTTTGAGTAATCCGTTCACCGGCCTTTCTTGGTCATGTTTTTGAAAGACATGTTTTTCGCATGTTGACAATTACCGGCTTCCTAATGATAGAACTGATACAATTACGTTTTGACTAAATATAAGTAGTTAGCCCGCAAATCTGTCCCGTGGCGCGCCTGGTTAAATGCATCTTCGGGTTGAGATCTTCAGTAAGGAAGATGCCGAGTTCGATCCTCAGATGGGAATTTTAATTTGATGAATGTGATGTTGCAGGAAAAAAGATTGAAGAGTGTAGATACTTTATTGAAAATCATTTGAAGTACTTCTACTCACGAATAGAAGCAATGCAGATAAATAGACAGGACTTGTCTGTGTTTTCCCTAACTGCATCTTTTAAACAATTTTTCAACTCTGTTATTCGATTTCTGAAGCGTTATGACATATGAAATCAACCGTTGTTTAGTATATATCTGTATGAACCAATTTCAGTAAAATATGAGTATTTTAACGTTAAATTGTAATACAATATAACCAGAAGGCATGCGATGAACTTACAATCCCTAACGGTTTCGAAATTATTATTACTTTCTCGCCTTACGAGTACTTCGTAAAGCGGTTCAGCGCATCCTTTCTTGGTCATGTTTGAAATGACATGTTTTTCGCATGTTGACAATTACCGGCTCCTAATAATAGAACCGATACAATTACGTTTTGACTAAAATTTAAGTAATTGCGATAAATGTACTGGAAATGTCTATATATATTAGTTCAAATTTTTAACTTTTAACAATTTTTTACTTCTCTTCTTGGATTTAAAAGTGTATGTACCATTGTATCAATTGTTTCTTTATCATGCATTTACCATTTTATAGGTCGGTTCTATTCTTTCATGGCTCTGTTCGACACAGGCGGTGTTGGTGGGGCGTAGTGGTATAAGTGCCGGCTCGTTGACTTTGAGTATCGGATGTCGGGTCTCAGTATGGAAAACGTTTGCTGGTATAATACACTTTTGTTGGTTTATGAAGTAGTGGAATAGCAATAAGGACCGTATAGAAGCAGAGCGAGAAAGTATGTGCGTTGGAAGCACCACTAGTTTTTAACGTGCTAGCGCTGATGCCACTACGCCACACAAAAGCAGTGCACTGGAAAATTAGTTTTCCGGCGCACGATACTTCTTACTTAGTATTCGTAATGCGAGAAAGTAATAATAATTTCGGAAGGGTTCGAGATATGTAAGTTGTTCGCATAGGTTCAGGTTAAATTGTATTTCATTTTACTGTGGAAATACCCATAATTTTACTTTATCGGTTGATACAGATGCGCAAAAGACAACGATTGATTTGACGTGATATAAGTTTCAGAAATCGAATATCAGAGTTGAAAAAATGTTTAAAAGATGGAATGTGTGAAAACAGACAAGTCCTCTATATTTCTATGCATTGATTCTACTAGTGAAGTAAAAGTACTTCATATGATTTTCAATAAAGTTTCTACACTCTTCAATAGTTTTTTCTACAACAACACATTATCAAATTAAAATCCCTGTCTCGAATTCGAACCCGACATCTTCCGAAGATCAGCACGCCTTAACCATCTTGGCCATTGGAGTAAGTTGCGGACTGAGTACGTCTGTATTAGTCAAAATGTAATTGTATCTGCTGTAGCATTAGGAAGCCGGTAATTGACAACTTGCGAAAAACAAGTCGTTTTGGGCGACAAAGAAAGGAAGCCTTGATGGGCTTACTCCAAATACTAGATCCGTCTAACGAGATTCGAAAAATAACTAACTGTGCCGTTCTATAGCACCACTAATTTATTTATTTATTACCTCGTACGTCCCTTATTACAGATGTGGAAAAATTTAAAGAACAAAATTGGAGCAGTTTTCGAGAAATATTTTTTCGTAAATTTCAAGTGCAAATTACGCAAAAACTACTTGTTTTTTCGGAAAATTCTACATGACCTTTTCTGAAGAGCTAATTTTGTTTAGAGTTTGTCTGAGGCAAAAATCTAAATCTACAAGTTTGTAGTTTTAAAAACTGTTTGCCATTTTCTGGCGCACGATAACGTAACATTCTCTTCTTACGAAGTATTCGTAAGGCGATACTGTTTGAAAACATACTGTGGTGTCGTTTTCATTTTTGCTCCTTCGTGTTTTTGGGGGGTTCTGAATTCGAATCAGAAGTTTGCCAAAAAGATTTCCGTAGAAATTTGAGTTATAACAAAAACAAACATGAAAAATAAAATTTTGTGCTGCCGAATCGGGTAGCCGAGATCGCTAAAATAGTAATGCCTTGGTGATCTCGGACTGAAGGATCGCGGGTTCGAGTCTTCCCTCGGGCATGGGTGTGTATGTATATTTGTGTCGCCCATTCATCGTTCCAACTACCACCACGGAAGTCATTCATCCTTCATTATCATCAATTCAGGGCTAGCAGCCCTGGAGGATTAAAATTGAATTCAACATGAGAATGCTGATCCCCTGAAAAGAGGAGTCATGTACATTCGCCATGGAATTGAGCCTCGGAAAGTGCAAGTGTACATTGGCATCGTCCCAGATGAACAATTCGCGACCAAAAGAAAAGTTTTCTTCTGATTTTTTTCTCTTCTCTCTAAAAAACTATGGAATACACAGCACACGACATACACAGCAGACGTTTTCCCCTCTGGGCACTAACTCTTTTTTTCACAACTTTTTCTTTGAGATTTTTGTGCATCGACATCTGCGCAGGGTTCGAGACAATTTCGTGGACATTGCGCGCACTTGGTCCTGCTGTAAGTAGTAATGCTCGGCGTGACAGCATTTTTTTCATGGTTATTACTCAACAACTACTATTATTTTTAAGTGTAAAACATCGTTTAAATATCTCAAATGGAGAGATACTTGTACATTGCGTTGAGAAAGAAATATCTGGCTTGGAAGTTCGAAAAATATTTGAAAATTGCAGGCTTTTTAATGAAAATAGAAAATGTCACGTATCTACAATTGCAAGTCTATTCAAGCAAATACTGTAAAGAAAAAACTGCAGCCATTTTTAAGAAAAGTTTGAAAATGTCGCTTGGGGTTCTATGAGCAGTGCCGTCAAAATTATCTGAGGAAAAATACAACTAGACATTACTTCTGATGTGATTTGAGTGTGAGCTCTAATGCTTGTAATATTACTGAGTTCCGCTTGCCACATCCCCCCATTCATTCATACTTCCCTCCACTACGTACCGTCCCTGTGTCCATAAATACCGGCATCCCAATTTTCGGGTTCAAAATTTCGTGTATGTCCTCTTCACCTGCACCGATCTAACCGCTACATTTGCATACACTCTCTCTCTATCTCTCTCTCTCTCTATATATATATATATATATATATATATATATATAGAGAGAGAGAGAGAGAGAGATGGTAGATATATATTAATTCATCATCATTAGGGCCACGCTAGTCATTTGGCAAGAGAACGATCTGAGAAAGGCCTGAACGTCAAGCCACCACGACAGAGAAGCGGCTCGTCCTTTGGGACGAGCCAGTGGTGTCAAGGTCTTCTACTGGTGGCAGTAGCACGCCTAGCGGCACCATGCCATGCCACGAGCTTCTCTGCGCCACTAGCGTTGGGAGAAGAAACTATTAGTAACCCCGCCGTTTTACAATAGTGGTGGCGTTGTCTCTTGCGGCGGGGTTCTGAACTGCGTGGATAGGCGATTTCGTCGTGGCACTCGTGCCACTGACTCCCGCTCGTGGCATCAACCTTGACAACACTGGCCTAGCCAATACAAACTCCGGAAGCCTACGCACTTGGCGCTAATTGGTCTGAATCTTGACGTGTGTTGCCTGTTCCAAAGGCAAATAATCCTAACACGTAGTTGTACCGCGTAGTGTGGCAGGGGCGCGGCCGGGGCCCAGTGCACGGGGTAGCAGTAGGGCTGCGGCCAGGGCACGCAGCGTGGGGCGGCGGCTGACCACACGGCGGGCGGCGGCGGTGGCGGCGGCGGCCTCCAGCTGCCCTCGGGGCGCGCCGCCTGCACCACACCAACGACCCTATATACAGGATGTCCGGGGAGGAAACGTCGAAACTTTGAAAATTAGCTCTTAAGGCAATTCTTAGCATATTTTGTCTAATAAACTATTCCGAATGGTTGGGCTGCAATGAGCACTCAAAAATTGGCTTAAAAAAATAATTTCTAGGCAAAAATTTGCATTATGGTCGCTCTTAAAAGCTTATTTACCAAGTTTCGACGTTTCCTCCCCGGACACCCTATATATATATATATATATATATATATATATATATATATTGAAACGAATTGTTATCACTAAGACGATAACAATGCGTTTCGAACCAATTTTGTACGTTTGAACTGCGCGGCAGAGGCTAGCCCGCCGGCGGAGTCGGGGGGGGGCCAGAGCCGGTTCAACGTGAAGAACCAGGAGCCACGAATCGAGCACGAAACCAGTAGAGCAATGGCGGAGAAAGAGAGTAGACGTAAGGTATCGTGTGGAAGGAAAAGCGAATAGTGGTGGACAGAGTGGAACCAGAGTGGAGTTGTGACGGAGAAAGTGTGGGACCAAAGTGAACGCATTAGCGGAAAAGTGAAGCGAGACAGAGAGAGTGCAAGAAAGTAGTAAAGTGTTACAGACGGTGAAACACGTTGGATGATGAACACGTGGGACGGACACTGCCGTATAGAGGGAGGGAGCATAGTATGCCAGTTTTAAACATTATCAAGCACCACTTAGGTGAACAGTTAATGATCATTACCATAAAGGTCGAGAACTGTATCGTAAAAGAACGAGAGAATAGCAGCTGGGGAGGACAACGCTCTGATACAATCAAAACGTTGGGTTACGTTTCAAAGCAGACCCCGGCGGCTACGAGTGGGGTGAGAAGCGGCGGCGGCGGCGTTCCTCTGCCGCCCTTCCGAGCACCTCCGAAGGAGACGGAATTACCCGAAGGGCGAGGTGGCGCGGCCAGGCCCATCAGGCAAGAACGCATCGAACAAGTAGCCGGCGCGGCATTGCGGGGCTCCCCTCCCCGCGCTGGCTTCCTGCGGCGCGAGGTGCCGGCCGACGGCGGACGGGCGAGTATTGAAACGGCGCAAGTCAACGGGGTTTTCGTGAGTAAAAGCGGTCGGAAGGTTGGGAGAATAGTGATTGACCAAGAGAAAACAGTGATCTTGATTTGAGCCCCCCCCCCCCAAGTAATAAAACTAGTGTAAGGGAGTAAAGCCATAAGGTGACCGTAAAATTGTAAAAAGGGATCAGACAAAGCACGGGAAAAACAGAGTAAATGCTCCTGTGAGCGCCAAAAGCAACTGACTTTGTATAGCAATGGTTTTGTTCTGTTTTTGTAATAAAAGTTTCGTTACCCCTAGTCTCCATTGTGTGGATGATTGGATCCGGAGCCCATTCCCGAAAAAGAATTCCTGCCCCCTCTTGTTTATTTATAAATTTTGTGAGAGTTAATCAACAACTCGTTTCAATATATATATATATATATATATATATATATATATATATATTACAACGCCCATCAGAGGGTTATTCATTCACAAGGTATCGACCACAAAGTATACTACAACATAAGTAAAACGGAATGTGCGCTTGTATGTCGATCATAGACACAAAAACTATTCAACCGATTTCGCTGACATTTTCATACTTTATTGTTATTGGTAATAAGAGTGTTTGAAGAGTAGTTTGAATGAAATCGGACATGCGGGGGCGTTGTTGATGGTGACTTATTCGTTTATGACGACCCAAGCGCCCCTGAACTCTACGCAACCCACCGCACACTCAAGGATTGAGCGCACCTTCACTGAGTAAAAGTCTTCTACCCCTGAGATTGGGAAATATCGTCCGGAATTATTACTTGAATTTAGGACACGTAAATCAAATGTCTCCAAGACAGTGTCATAGCGAATGCATCCTCAAACTTGAGGGAGAACGTTTTAATTATTAAGATTAGTTTCAATTTGGTTGGCACATTAATTCTATTTAAATGTCATTCAGTCCCTTGTTAAATTTTGGACAACCACAATAAATACTTCAAACGCTTAAACGTTAAAACATGAGAATGTTTTAACAATACGATACTTGACAACCGTTTCTAAACCAGGTCCCCAGGGCAAACCCAAACTTGCGACAAAGTATTTCACGTATGAGAAGTTTTGCACAATGGCGTAAAATGTGATTAACTATCACGTGACCAGTGGTGTGTGATGTGTAATACAGTACACTGCAATAGCGCAGCATTGCCGGGTCCATTAGTAAATAAATAAATATGCCCTTTGGCTCGACAGCCCGTTATGGGCCTTGGCCGACCAACGGTGGCCCAGCCTCTCGGCCATGACATAATGGTTAGCACGAAGACATCCCTCCACCGTTTATACTGGTCTTCATAACCTTAGGGATGGGCTTTCTCAACGTCAGAAAGCAAGGGATTGTGGGACATTTGTGAGGAAATCGCATAAAAATAAATAAATCTAGCTCTATATAAATAAAAGGGAATGTGCGCATGTGTTTTGCACACAGACGCAAAAATTACTTGACTAATTTCGCTGAAATTTTCTCACACTGTTCGTATTAGTATCGGAAGTATTTAAAGAGTGGTTTGAATTCAAACCGACATGGGGGCCGGGGATTTTGGCAACGTTAATCACGAGGACTTTGCTTGAAGTGCGACTTACAGATATCTTTTTAAACTACACCTTTCGCTTCAACTCATAATATGGAATAACATTGAAGTTGCTATCTAGAAGCAGGAGGTCTGAACCAAATGCTGACGGTGTACAACATTATTCGAATATTTGATTTCTAAAGTGTAGTGTAACTCATAAAAATCTTGTTAATAAGTAGCTAATATTCATTGAATTAATTCGTTTTGAACTTCAATTGCATTCATTTAATACATTTCAATAGCGAAGCACTGCTGAGTCCGCTAGTTTTAATATGAAGAATACACAACCATACACGAGTTTCGGGTTTAATTTATCATATGTTCAGTGGCTCTAAAAAGATGTAAATGAATAACAAATATAATTAGTATATGAATAAACACAGAACTACAAATGAACATTGTAATTTTTATGTAAATAGAATACATACTCAAGTAAGAAAAATTAAACACGTAAAAACTACATGCATTACATAAAAAATGTACAGTGTTCATTTATAGTTGGAAATTTCCCCGATTTTCCGCCAAGTGTCTACTTTGGAATCTGCGCTTTCCCTTGAGCAACTCACGCGAGTGAACGATTCGTGGGACTCGTTTTGCCTCCTCGAAGGACAGCAGCGCTCCGCCGTTTGTGGCGGAGCCGATCCTTGCGCGGGCCGCGCGTCATCTGTTTGGTGAAGAGAGCGGCATGTTGGATCCTAGAACAAAGACATTGTTGGATGAATTATGTGAGGTAGATCCACTTTAAAAGAATCGAGGGCTCTTGTCCCTTACCGACTAATTTAAATCTCAATGATACATGACTTTTGACGACAATCAATTCCCCTGGTTACCGGAACCAAAATACAAATTAAAATATGTTGAAAGTATTATGAAGAGCATTTGAATTCTCTATCGAAAGTAAACAGTAAATAATTAACACTTGTGAAGTACTATACAAAGCTAAGGATTCATACAAATTGCATAAATTCCGAGCACAAATTACGCAAAACTACTTGTTTTTTCAAAAACGTACATGGCCTTATTTAAAGTACGATTTTTTAGAACTGATTTTGTGTAAGAAAAAATTACTATCTTCAGTTTCGTAATATTGAAATTTTACAATTTTAAAAAATGCAGAGATTGCCGGAAATGACATTAGCACCATTTTTGACCGTCCTTTTAATGTAAAGATAAAATTGGTGCCGTTTTTGAAAAAAAAATGTTTAAAAAATAAAAAAATTCCTATCTTTCGCGCAAAATTACGCGAAAACTACTCATATTTTTCCACGCTATCCAACAATAAAATTTAATAAAAAAATTTGGTGCTATATTTTTGAAAATTTTGGAAATGTCCAAGGGGGTTCATGTAAAATAATTAAAATATCGGTTTCACATTCAAGGGGTTGCAACATCAGCCAGATCGATAGGTGAATATCCAGTGGCGTAACAATCCCTCCAGAGGCCCCGATGTATGGTCGGTCGGGGGTCGAAATAAGTAAATAAAACACTGTTTTTATTTGCTTATTTCGAACGTTTTTCAATTCCAGTTTAAGGACTATCTATTTACAGTTTAAGGATAACGTACTTAGAATCTAACCCTCCGGACTTTCGTTTTAACAAACGCATCGATAATTTCGTCCAGATTCGCTTTCAAGGAGTTGGTTACCTCGTTCTTTATGGACAAGATACTTAAGTCCGCCACCCTCTCTTGTCCCATCGAGTTTCGAAGGTAATTTTTGATCATCTTCAGTTTCGAGAGTGATCGCTCTGCCGTTGCAACTGTCACGGGAATTGTCAAGAAAAGTAAAAGTACGGAACACACATCCGGGAAACTAGCCGAGAGACTGAAATACTCAATCAGAACCAAGTTTGCCAACTCCCTGATAGAACGGATTTTCGAGAATAGGTCTTTCAGACAGCTTCGCAAGGACAACAGTTGATTTAACAGTTGGTCGGTTACGTCGTCATAGTATATTTCACTGAACTTTTCGCACCGCTTCGCAAGTTCTTCTTCAGAAAACTCCAATAAATTCTGTTGCTGAATTATGGCGAACGAATCGACAATTTGGCTCTAGCCAACAAATCTGTGTCTCAATTAAGTGACTACAATATCCAAAGACGCATAGTAAACATTTACTTGGAACCGTTTCTCGCCGTCAGACAGACGTTGGTCTTCGCAAAGTTCGTCAAAATGGCGCTTCGTCTTTTTAACCCGTTTCGCACAAAATTCCGGTTTTACACCCCATGCGGCTGCCAGCTTCACTGCATCGGATTTGGATTTGTCGAAATCACCTCCAAATTCCATTAAATCTCTCCGGGCGGTTTCAATCAGATCTCGGGCTTGCCACAGATCAAAATCAGACTTTTGGAGATTTTGTGAAACGGCATTGGTCGCGTTCAAGATATGTGAATGCAGCACAACTTGGAAACTCAAACGTCTTGATTTCTTTCTTTAAATTGCATTAAGATTTGGGGACCAGAATGTCGTAAAATAATGGAGGCACCAAATATTTTATAGATTAATGGAAAAGTATTGCATCCCTATTTTTCGTTTAAAAAAATTATACAATAAATAATAATTACTTTTTGTTTTCAACTGTAATGAGCAAGTAAAAAAGACCTCAAATGGGGGCCCTTTGAGGTCGGGGGTCCCACCGCACTGCATCCGCTGGACCGGCGGTAGTTACGCCACTGTGAATATCAATTTTGGAGAAAATCGGCTGAATGGTCTAGGCACTAGCGTTGTTCACTGACGGACGGGCAGAAGACCCTTGCCTTGCGCAGATCAGGGAATTTCCCCGATTCTCTGCCAAGTGTCTACTTTGAGATCTGCACTTTCCCTTGAGCAACTCACGCGAGTGAACGATTCGTGGGACTCGTTTTGCCTCCTCGAAGGGCAGCAGCGCTCCGCCGTTTGTGGCGGAGCCGTTCCTTGCGCGGGCCGCACGTCGTTTGTTTGGTGAAGAGAGCGGCATGATGGATCCTAGAACAAAGATATTGTTCAATTAGTGAGGGAGATCCACTTTTAAAGAATCGAGGTCTCGTATCCGTTATCAACTAATTTAAATCTCAATGACACATGACTTTTGACGACATCAATTCCCATGGATACTGGAACCAAAATTCAAATTGAATATGTTGAAGTATTATGAAAAGCATTTGAATTCTCTATCGAAAGTAAATAGTAAATAATTAACACTTTTTAAGTACTATAAAAAGCTAAGAATTCATACAAATTGCATACATTCCAAACACAAATTCCGCAAAAACTACTTGTTTTTTCAAAAAAGTACATGACCTTTTCTAAAATGATTTTTTAGAACTGATTCCCCGGATTTATCACGAAGTGTCTACTTTGAGATCTGCGCTTTCCCTTGAGCAACTCACGCGAGTGAACGATTCGTGGGACTCGTTTTGCCTCCTCGAAGGGCAGCAGCGCTCCGCCGTTTGTGGCGGAGCCGTTCCTTGCGCAGGCCGCGCGTCGTTTGTTTGGTGAAGAGAGCGGCATGATGGATCCTAGAAGTGTAAAAATTGCCAAACCTTTAATCATACACAGGCCAAAAGTACAGTAGAAACTCGTTGTGTGCGATGTTCTGATGTAAAATTACACAAATGTAAAGCTACAAAGATTTTGTTTTTGAAAAATCTTTCTCACTGTTAATACACACATTTGCAGCAATTCGTAAACACTTTTGTATTTGCGAGTTAATGTGCTTCAAATTACTGTAATAAAGTTTTTCGAAAACCCAAACATTTTCTGTGAAAGGAGCTTCAAATTTTGAATTTAGAGTAGCGCGTAAACGCCATGTTCTTCAAAACGGATCCAAATTTTTCAAAGAAAATTGCCATTTAGGACGAGGTTTTACTGTTATTTAATAATCAGATAATATTACTATTCTACTAAATAAGAAACCGAAAAATTAAGAAAATGTTTTTAAAAAAGTACTTTGGGCAGCGATTGCAGCTGTCAAGAGTATGTGGCAAGTCCGAAAAGCTAGCCGAGATCAAAGAGAAAACTAATACTGAAAAGTTTGTGCCTTTTTCTGTAGCACCACTATTACATGAACGATATTTTGGTTGTTGACGTAGAATTTTCTGTGATAATACTACAATGAAGGGATTGACAAAATAAATTATCCAGACGAAAATTCAGGCACTAAAACCAGAAGTTTGTCTGCGGAAGTGATTAGTGTGCTATAACAACAATAACGGAAAATAATCATATTGTTACAAAATTTGCATTAAAGCCCCTTTTTGTATTGGTATTTGCTTTACCGTACACCGCTCTCGGAAAGATGTGGTTTGTTTATTTCTTTAGGTTAATGTGCATGTTATTTGTGATCATTTAAATAAACTAAATGAAAGAATATCCTTCCATACAGATATCCTATTTTTTTAAAAAATTTCCTTTAATTGTTTAGAAAATATATAATTTTAATTTAGACTAGGAAAACCCGGCAGACGTTGTGTCTTTCATCTCCCTCTTTCCCCTCCCATCTCCCTTTCTCATGTCTCTCCCTCCCTCACCCTGTCCCTGTCTGTCTGTCTCTGTCCATCTGTCCCTCTCATTCACATTTACTTGCAGATTCTGCACGTCTCTGAGCAGGTGAGGTAACATTGGGAAGCGCCGGACCAGCAAAAATGTAATAGAATGTTCAAGAAGAGCTCATTCTGTAGATTATGATGTGAGAAACGTTTCTTTGAGGTCTTTGATGGCCTCAAAATTTTAGTTTTTAAGGCCTAGAACGTCTCGTTTAGGAGTTATTTAACGATGCTGCCGAGTGTGTTGCAGGTTGCATTTGACATGAATATGTAGCGCCATGTAGTGGAGTTACAACAGAATTAACAACCCATAAATCTTCTCGGTGAAAAAACAGGTAGAATTGCCAAATTTCATCGGTCCAACGGTGTTGGGGTTTTGCTCTTATATACATACCAATATCCTGTGTTACTCTAATCTATTTGAAAACGAAACTGTAACTTAGGCAAATATAAAAATTAAGCTGTAGCAGCTGACAGCGGACAGCAAAATTCAGGCCTGAAGGGTTAATTAAACGCACTACACTACCACACATTTCGAAAAACAGTCGCGAGCGTGGGCTTGTCCCGGCTGCGGGGTTTGCTGCTGGTGGGAGGTAAATTGGATAGGGAAAACCCCCCAAGACGAGTGTAGGTAGACGTCAGATCTCAACATTTAATGGGGGAAGAACACCTCCATATCCCACGATAAAACATGCACCATACTTACGGGCTGACGACGCTCCCAGAAACGCGAAATAATCATCAGCGGGAGAGGTGGCTCAGTGCATCAACTGATGTCATTGCAGTGCTTCTGACCGGGAGGTCATAGGTTCGAGTCCCAACGGCGCGGCGGCAGGTTTTTCGACACTCGCTTGTCAGCTAGGTCGAATTCAGTCGCTGTCTGGAGGAGAATTCGAGCAGCCGGCTGCTCTGAACGGTAGTTTTCGGTGGTCTCTCCGATCAACACCAGGCGAAAGCTGGAGCAGTACCCTAATAAACGGACCAAGGACTGCGCGCGATCTTTCCTTTTTCTTGTTCTATCCTCACCCCTTCACTCACACTATCACTATTCACCCCTTCACTCACACTATTCACTGCACTATCTCACCCATACCGGAAAATCGGTCGGGAGCTTGTGCCGGCTGGTGGGAGATACCTGGTTGGGAAAATCCCGGTAGTCAACGGTAGGTCGGCGCCGGATTTTGCCATCCTGCGGAAGATCACCGCCACCTCCCAAGGCACTACACTTACGGGGCTAACGTACCACACTTACGGGACTAATGACCTCAATTGTTGACACGCCCGGAATCACTAACAATCAATCAATAAAACAGTGAAGGCTTTCACGGCTGGATTAAAAATACCTTCCGTATAGCGGCGGTCTCTCAGGCATTTTGTGCCCACATCCATCTGCCCATTATGGGCACAGAATGCCCGATAAACCTCGGCTACACAGGCCAGAAGGAATTTTTAATACCGTATGAGTGCGTACCTGCGCCTTCCGCGTGCCCTCGGGGCTGGGCGGCGGGGCCGGGGGCGGTGGCGGTGGGGGCGGGGGCGGGGCCGCTTCGGCGTCGCCCTCGCCCTTGTCGTCGTCCGCCCCCGGAGACGCTGCGCGCGCCGCCGCCGCCGCCGCCGCCACTGTCGCCTGCGCCTCCGCCTCCCCCTCCGCCGCGGCCTTCGCAGGCGAACACACACGCTTTAAATAAATAAACATATGATGTTTTTTAGTTGGCTGAATTTACAAAACAATAAGAAATTTCCATATTATTTGTTTTTATTTGATTCTTAAAAAAACGTTTCGACAATGTTCATACATTGTCATCAGCAGGCTGGGAAATTAATATAATGATGTACAAAACAATTAAACTAAAACACGACAACCAATTACAATCGTTAAATATTAAAATATGAATTCCTTACTAACCTTCTCTGATGAATATTAACTATTAAAGTTCAATTTTTTTTTCGGCGTCTTCCTACAACTACGTACAATATTGAAGATAGTTTTATTTTTAAGACAGATTTTAGTATAAGGTCATGAACAATTTGTTTTGAAATTTTGAGCAGTTTTCGCATAATTTTGCATGAAATTCAGAAAATAATTTTTGTTTAAACAATTTTTTTCTCAAAAAGCGGCTCAAATTTTCTCCTCGTATCTAGCCATTCAAAGGACAGAAATAACATTTTCTCAAAAAACGCTCCAAATGTTTTCTTTAGTTTTTTTTTCACGGATAGAAGAAGAGACGCTTAAAAGAATGGCGCGTATCTCGTTTTCGTTTAACACTGAATTTTCGAAAACTGCAAATTATTAAATAATGCGATAAAGTGTCCTGTTCTAATAGTTGATATTTTTCACCAATGTATTGCAATTTTAATTTTGTAGATTATCAGATACGGAAATTGTTGGAAGAATGCTAACCATTCTTTCTTCCTGTAAATTAGGCCAAAGCAGCACATAAATATTTCGTGTAGAAAACAACTGGCCATGTTCAAAAGTCTCTGTACCTGCAGTGTTTCCTCCGAACTCGTTTGAAAGTAGGACGAATCTTCCTGGATCCACAGCTGCGACTCCAGGCTGTCCACGGTCGCCCAGCTCACGACGTCCACCTCTTCGTCACTCATCGTGTACTTTTTTCTCCCATCTATCACATTTCGTCAGATTACCTACTCTTCAGGATTCCTTTTCTTGATTCTTCGCTGTTTGTGACCGAATCGACAAAGGTCTTTCGGGCGAGAAAGCAACCAACATTTTCCTCTCGTGAAGGGAAGAATTTCGGGACACATACTCGACCACCAGTATGGAGTTAGGCCATCAGGCCTAATCACGTTTCTCGTTTGTTTACGCGTGTTACGTAAATATCATTTGATTTATGTAGGAGGCTTTGGATAGATTTCGACGACGTATGTGTATTAAGATACGTGTAAACTCTCAGGAGATTGATAATCTCTCCGGAGACATGACGTCACAAGAGATTTTCGAAGTCCCCACGAGAGAACAGTGTAAAGACTGGTGTCCATGAGAAATGGTATCTCCTGGGAGATAAATAGTATTCAAAGAGAGTTGGAAGACTTTTTGCTCTTTTGGTGTGTCCCCTTGTTCGATCAGCTATTCTGCGTCTATCGGTGTCTGTGCGTCTTTTCAGTGTGGTCCGTGGATTTATGTTCATTGGGGGAAATTGTACGACTGACACTGGGACGACTGGGACACTGGGACGACTCGTACACTGGGGAATTATAAATAAAATGACAAAGAACTGTATCTCCTGTGGCCAAAACTCGTCAAAAGCAAGTCTCTCTCCGCAAAAAATACTTTCCACATTATTGGTATCTTGCTTTTCAATTGCATGAGATAGTTTTCCTAATCAAATCTGGGCCTCAAGAAAATGTGCGCAGATAATCTCTTCCCCCATATTGTTTATTGACCAAATAAATAAATAAATAAATCCTGGAGTTGAAAACGTACGAATTTTTTGTACTAACTTTATCCTCTTTCTTTATATCCTTTATAATTATAGTAACAATAATAATTGTATTATATTGCTTGTATCCTTTAATAAATAAAAACTCCAAATTACGAATTTAATTGTGAAATTTGTTATATAAAACTACAATTAGGCCTTCTCTTTCATACGCCTGCTCTATATGGTGCAATGCCTCTATTACCAAACTTAATACTTAATAAATTCTTTCGCAAAATTTTACATGCTCCCTAATTTATATCAAATACACAAATTTACAAAGAATTAAGAAATGATTCTTTCAAATCATTTATACAAATACTTAACTTCATAAAAAATCTACAACAAATTATCAACTTCATCCGTTTTCAAAACTTTACATTCGGTCAAAACTATTTTCACGAATCTGATCACGTTTTCCAAAATATATTTTTAGAGCTCCATCAAATAAAACTTGTTTTATTTTGTCACTGAAAAATTCTGATGCAATTGAACAGGTAGCAATTTTTCTCTTCCTCCAATTCTGCCATCAAAGTTTTATAAATACTCAGTTCTCTTCTAAAAAATCACTCAAACTTGTCTCTTTCATTTCCTCAGTTTCTTCAAAATTATTAAATTGGCGCAGGTAGCTGCAAGAGTCGTCACTTTCTAACCTCAAACTGCTCGCCACTGCTATACGGGATTTCAACTTGCTTTGGTCTCTAGAATTTTCAATATGGCGGCCATTCGGCCCTACCAACTTCGAAAATGTACATGAAGCTAGACTTTGGCGCTATATTCAAACATACGCTATTCGAGAAATTTGTTATCAGGAACTTCTCTCGTTATGTTAATTTTAATTAACTGAATTTTTTGAAACATTGAAATAATTATCATTTCGACCAATTATTTTGATAATTTTCTCCTGAAACTAATAATGCTGAAATATGAAAAGTTTAATGTTTTTCTTCATTGTAAAATGCAAATATAATTAGAAAGCTTTAGAGGAATAAATTAATAAATTACATTCTTACAAAGATTGTCAATGATTAAAATAATATCGAATGAATGGAAGGAAAATAAAAAAAAATGATATCAGAGTATTTCTTAAATTTTGTCTCTATTTCATAATTTCTCAACATTCAACAGTGAAAACTAAGGAAGAAGAGTTAAACACTATTTATAATTTTTTACCAAGTAAATTTATTTCACAATAATTACAAACAAGTGTTTTTACAGTAAAGTTTTTTTGTGAAATCTTCATCTACACTGTTCCTGATCAGATGTACAATAAATTTGTTTTTACAATCTACCCCATCCTTCTCTCTATATACAACCATAATTTTCTCAGAATACTCCACTGCATTTTTCCAGTTTGTAGTTGATACCTTAAAAAATCAAATAAAGTATTCGTAACTATTAAATTTAAGACATGACCCTCATTTTCCTTTTGTTAAATATGTCAATGAATTTAGATAATTAAGATACCTGTTTTAAAGCTTGCTTCCAAAGATTTCTGGCCTTATTCATTCTGAGCAAGATCTTCTAAGGACATTCTTATTGAAGAATCCCTTTGACTGAGATCACACATTTTCAGTTAAATTGATCATGCTGTAATAGGGAGTAAGCCTTGAAACAGCATGCGTTTCGTTCCCAGCAATTTATCAACTACACACCTGTGGATAATTAAATTTAACATTTGAAACAAATTAATTTATATGATAATTGCTTAAATCACTTTAATAGAATATATGAAGGTGAATATGAAAGGATGCAAATTAAAATGCGAGAATAATAAAATACTGCATTTATCATGTATCCTGACAATTAATATGTATTTTTGTAATATTCACATTTTGCACTGAACGTTAGCAGAATTGGTCTTATTTTACTTATGATATCTACATTATAGATCTGCTCATGGGCTTTCTGGCCAGGCTTCATAAATCTTTGTTCTCATTGTGTACTACATACACTCCTTTCTTTGGGTCAGCCATGACTGTAAAATATCTAAAAGTTTGAATAAATATAATAATCATATAATTACATTAATACTATAAGAATTGCACAGTGTAATGTATAATATAATATAGGTTTACATAGTATTTACTATCTCACATTTAAAATACTAAATATATTTCCATGAGAGTGTGAAAGTATCAAAGTATGTAATGAGTAATTGCATGTTCACAGCAATGTAAATCTGCATATGATTTATTGAATATGAATTGCTAGAGCAAAGTATCTTGTCATTCATTGTTTGAAGCAATTCTCTTTGACAGATATTATTGTTATTATTATTACTACTACTAATAAGGCTGAAAAAATAATGCTTCCGGATAATTTACATCATCTTTTCCCCTATAAACAATATACTTACTTCGATTTTCCAAACAAAATTCATTTCAAAAGTCTGAACAAAGAAGGTTAAGAACCTTGGAAAAAGAATGTATCATAATTGCCTCTGATAATCTCCCAAATTTATTTTTCTGAATGAACTTTACCCTTAAAGAAAGGTTCCTATTATTTCTAAGGCTAGGCAAAATTGCTATTAGCCAGGTATTGACCGCGACATCGAGCTTGGTCAGAGCTTGTCAAGCTGCCAATCGTGCCAAAAGAATCCCCGACAGCAATGGGTTTCTTGGCCGCAGACGGAAGGGCCGTGGGACAGATGCACATCCACTTTGCAGGTCCCTTTCAGGGGTCGGCATGGCTCATAGAGACTGACGCGCAGACAAATTTCCCATACGTGACGGAAATGAACCCCATGGCGCAGGCCACAGTGAGGGTACTGCAGAGAACATGCAGCATTGAAGGTTTGCCCAGGCCGATAGTGTCAGGCAACGACCCTCCATTTACTTCGGAAGTATTTAAGAGATTTTGAGATAGAAATGGCATTAAGCACATTCTAGCATTCCCATATCAGTCCCACTCAAACGGTGAAGCAGAACTATTTGTTCAGACTTTCAAATCAGCGATGACAAAGCCAAAATCAGTATGGAGCGGGCGGTGCTGTTGTTGCTGGCATCGTACAGGGCCATGCCGGGAAAAGACGGTAGGAGTCCAGCGCAGAAGTTGCACGGCTGGCCACCTAGGACACTGTTATCATTATTGCATCCAGCGGATGAAGGCAGAAAACAGCAGTTCGTACCGAAGTATGCAATAATTTTCCAATATTTGTTAGAAGCTTCAGGGAAGACCCAAGATGGGTACCTGGCAAGATACTTAGAGTAGAGGGAATGTACTTAGTACACCCCGTACAAGGTAGTTAGGAAGGATCAGAAGCATATTAGACACCGGTCGTTTGACCTACCAGAAATAGACGACCCGCAACCAGCAAGGGAAAATGAACCGGATCAAAGCTCAGACAGACTGTTTAGTTTTAGATGTTGGCGGACTCGTAGTTGCACCGCCGCACATTGGGATGAAATGCCAAAAACGTGGTTAAAATTCAATATCTCACGCAAAATGCAAAATAATGGCTATATAGGGGCTTGTATTAGGGTTTTCGACCTCACTGAATACGAATATGACTATTAAAAATAAAAAATTCGAAATGGCGGATGACGTTTAAAAAAACGAGGAAGAATGCAACAAAAATGAGTATATAGGGCTTTTCAAGCTCACTGAATACGAATATGATATTAAAAATAAAAAAATCAAAATGGCGGATGACATTTGGAAAACGGGAAAGAATGCAACAAAAATTAGTATATTTGAGTTTTCAATTACGAATTTGATATCAAAATTGAAAAATACAAAATGAACTCCCATTGGCTATTTTACAGTCTAAATATATGCATATAAAGTATGACAAAAATTAGTATGTTGGTGATTTCCGCTATCTTGAGGACTAACTTGATATAAATACGTAGGATATTTTGAAATTGAAGGTGAAATCAAGGTGTTTAGGCGTACAGAAGTATACAGATACATTGGACAATAAATTTCAACTTTTTTGTCGTTTCTGAATCAATGTGGGTTATAATTATAGAAAATCGACTGCTGAGTATTCATGCATTTTTAGATATTTTCTATCATGTACAGTTTTCGAGAAAGTGACAACCGTATAATCATACCCCCGAATCAAGGTCCATATTAAGACTACTTACCTCTCTGCAAAGGATATTTTGGCACTTTTCCTTCTGTATGATAAGAATGGTGTTTCCCTCACTGCTAGCCTTCAGTTATCTACTAACATGGCTGGATCAAATCATCTCTGACAGCGTCTTCCAATCCCCAAAATGTTCTGGTGGAACCGCTCTCCGTGTTCGTCACTCATATCACCCAAATTGGAAAAGAAAAAAAATCCAAGTGCGAGCCCAGAAATGAAGTTTTAAAAATATGTTTCATCCCATCTCACGGACTAAGAGGTCACTATCAGTTTTTCCACATAAATTTTAAAGTCTTCGGATTTCCTATTCGCTAGGAAGGGCTTCGTGACATCTTTAAAACATCATTTTCTTTTAAGACCGCATCGAATTCACTTTCTCATCAATAGCCGTATCTGAGAACCAATAAAATAGTATCTTTGATGTTTTTTGAAAACAATTTGAAAACGTATTTTTATATATTGAAACTCTCTGCCATTTCTGTCCATACACTCTTTATCAGTAAATTTCATTGCTGATTTCGTGGTCCAAGGAGCTCAACTAGAGTTTTTAATAGAATGATCTCTAACCAGGTCATTTAATTCCTCTCGCCTCAATTTCTTCGTTTCTCAAACTATCGTCGTAGAAATCGATTTGCAAATTTTGAATAAAATCGTCAAGACGAATTTATTCAGTTCCAGATGACGCTGTAGATGGTGATGATGACGCGTCATCTTCGCCATCTGAATCATTTTGGGTTTCGTTGATGTTTGCAGCAGAGTGGGTTGGAAGGACTAAAATATCCACTGCTTCTGGTAACAAGTCCTTAGGTTTCTTGTGAGTTTTTTCTCGCAAAGAACTAATGACGGGATCTGTTGACGCCAGATGCCTTCTGAAAACATCCTCCATGTTGTTAACTCGTGAACATTTTCGAGAGAAATTTTCTCTATATCTTTTAATTAATTTATTGGTTGACTCTTGTGCATCTTCTGAAAATTTACCTATTGACAATACTGCCGCAGCTATTAGATCAGGCCCGTGGATCAGTAGTCGGTGAACTCCTGTTGGCATTCTGTACCAATCATACTCTTTAACAAAGAATCCGCTGTTTTTGATGTGTAATATCGGAACTTGTGGATGTTGATTTCATTTCCGCTTGAAATTGTTTGAAGAATTACGTGAAATCGTTTGATCAGTTCCTCGGAGACTCCTGTTATGCGAGCTGATACTGCTGTGTTTTGGAAAAAACGTCAAGCAGTATTTCCATCGTTGGTGCTTCCAAATCCTGGCTTAGGCATGTCAACGAGAAGTCCCAATTCTTTTTTAAAAGCCTTGTTGCACGACAAATTTCTTATTTCCTCTTGCTGCTTCATCTTGAGCTTTACGTGCTTGCCACTTTTGTGTACTATTTTTGTATGAAATGTTTAAGCAACACTCGAAACACCGGATCCACGCACGAAGTGTCGATAAACCAAATTTATAATTGTCTGTGTCCACTGGCAATTTTAACATTGCGTCGATATCGTTGAACTGGGTGGTCGTTGCCTTGCATAAGTAGCAGCGTTGAGCAGATGTTGTTCCTGTAATTGCATTGCATACTTTTCCGTCTATCATTGTCATTGCCAAGTCATATTTTACACAATTTTTTTTCCTGTTGACAGTTGATTTGAAAGGCGTTAGTTGTTCAGTCTGAGAATCGTTGTGTGATTTTTCCTTCAAAGACGACTCAAGGGTTTCTGCAACAAATTTTAATTTCAGCGGCCTGCAGAACTGAGAAGAAGAGGGTTTAGATTGGACCATACAATTTTTACTCCAGCAGTTTCCTGATTAACAGTTGTACGTTGCAACGGAACAAGAGATGTTAGAAATAAACTAGAATCAGAAATGTTTGGAACTTTGAATTTCATTTTGTATGGATTTTGACCCGAAGTCCCATCAAAACCCCATTTGCAAACAAAAGTTATATTTTCAAGTTCGAAAGCATTCATGTCAAAAATTTCGTTCTGCTTCAATAACAGAATTCGTTTCATAGTGTGATCCAATAATCCTTGCAACTTTACCTCCGCCTTTGCTTCTGAAAAACTGAGAAAATCTTGGTTAGGGTAACATTCATATTTGGGAGCAAACACAGCAGAATACGGTGGATACAGGTTGCTTCCTTTTGCCATGGAACAATTTCTCATTCGTTGATATGCTCCTTTGGATATCCCTATGTCAAAAATTAGAGCTAGAGCTTCGTTGCCGTTAAGTGTTCCTGGAGATTGCGTCTTGAAACTTTTCCTGTACGTAGTCCCTTTCGATGGGCTGGAAGATGATATATCTTTCACTACTTTCGAAGCGTCCAAGTTTCCGGAAGCCCGGAGGCTCATTTGTGCAGCATATGCCAGTTCTTTATGTGTATAATTGGCACAAAGTTCCTCCGTTCTTCTCCTTTTCGACCTGCTGGACAAATCTTCGAAATCAGCTGAAGGTCGGCCAGCAGATTGACGCTGTACTCTCGTTTCACTGCAACTGGCATCAGCAAGAGGAAACGACACCGAAACATTTAGCCATTTTCCATTTTTTTGTAAGAAATAATCCATCTTTCTTGTTGCCTCAAAATACTTTGACCTCAGCTTGTGACATAAACATGCAACAACATTTCTCATTTTAGCAGATACAATAATGGGACGTCCACTCTTTTCCGTTAATTGATTTTCCAAATTGTCAATTATCATCTGCAGGTCACTGGACAGGTAACTTTTAATCAAAAAGAAAATTTCTTTTCTTGAGACTGAAATTTTAGCACCACATAAACCTGAAATTAGTACGAATACTTAATATCTATTTTACATTGTTTTATTACTTTTAGTTATATATATGTATATATATGTATGTATGTATATATATGTATATATATGTATGTATATATATGTATATATATGTATGTATATATATATATTATGTATGTATATATATTATATATGTATATATATATATGAAAATTTTCATGAGGCGTCATGTAAAGTACCCCGAAAAATTAGAACATTGGTTTAAAATTCAAGAGGCCACGTCATCAGCCAGGTTGATTAGAGAATATCAATTTTGGTAAAAATCCTACTTATAGTTTAGCCTTCGGAGCTGATCACAGACGGAAGACGTTTTACCCTAGATCGATTTTTTTATGTCAAGGACCGACAAAAATATGGATTCTGACTACACTGTATGTTCGAGAATGTAATTTCCTACCGAAAGGAACACTACCACTTTTCATTACCAGAATCTGGCATTAAATTTTCATTTCTGTCGAATGATCGCCGTTGTCCAGAGCAGAATTTCATAATTTCCTCTGTATTACGTATGTAGTATGCAAGAAAGTAAAAATGACATACAGTTTTCAATTCATAAACAAATAATATTTTAGACAGTCATTGGTAAGAGCATTTACTTTTAGATACGCAGTATGCAAGTGGGACGATGCTCAAATGTTCAGACAAAAACAAAATAATTTCGTCTGATCGCGTTCTTTTCCCTTTATTACAAAGGCATCGTCTGTCAGATGACGTAACTAATGCCGAAAGCTTACCCCACCTCCTTCCCCTTACTCCCAGTTTTCAAACTCTGTGTAACTTCATTGTATGACTAGCCAGAATACACCTATCGTTGTGCCCATCCGGTATACGGCATTTTAACACGCGTCGTCCAATAAACTACGCCTTTGTAGTTAAGTCGGTGATAAATGCATATTATTCGCTATTATAGTGAATGCAACAAAGAAAACAGATGCCTACGTCTACTGTTTCATAAGATTACAATAGAATTCCCCCATATCATGTACATGTTGCAAGAGAAAGTTGTATTCCCCCATATCTTTTTAGTATGTTGTCCTTTATACGCCATTAATATCGATTTATGCACAATTTGTAAGAGCAAGGGCCGTATTTTATACTTTTAAATTAAGTTTAATAATATCAGAAAAAAACAGGATTTTGCAGCTACCGCTATAAATATGTCTCATTATCGCATTCTTGCCTATTCGTGCGGTTTTATTAATTGATCGTGAAGAAAAGACTGTAAATATCATCAAGAAATTGGAATGAACGTGGAATATTGTGGAATTTGTAACTTATCTCTACTTTTTCATTCATTTTTTAAATACATTTTCTCATTTACCGACACGAACATGCATTAAACAAAAACATGTTTAACATGAAAAAAAATTAACCAGGGCTTATAATTAAGTACATACCTTCTGTAAAATGTTCCATTTGAAAATTTTAATGATGATTTTCACAGAACAAAAATATTTGACTGTAATTCCGCACTAGAATTTCCGTCCGGCTTGGATGACGCGGTAAACACAACAGAGCCCTATGTTCAACCTGGAATACTGCTTTCACTTGTTAGTCCCGACCGTTCATATGCACGGAATCTGATAGTCCCATCAATATCGTAGCCAACCTAAGAGTTAAAAATTCTCAACTAGAAACTTTTTTTTCGAATTTTAGCCAGGTTTTAGGCATTTCATCCCACTGTGCGCCGCCACAGAGGCAGCAGCCTGCCGAGCAGTCAGAAGCCGCATCAGCAGCATCATCAGCTGCAATGGCCGTCCAACCAGCATGTGAGCAACGGCAGACAGCCGCGACTGATCGGACGGGCTCGGTTGCATGATAGCGAGATGAACGAGACAGCCGCGGAAGCAGAGGCGCATAACCCCCAGGAGCAGCAGTCGCGGCATTGGCAGCAGCCAATCGAAGGCGACGCCGAGATGCAGGAGATGGCCGCCGGGGCAGAGGGGCAGCACTTGCACCCGGAGCAGCCGCCGCTGCAGTAGCAGCAGCAACCGCACGGCAGCGACTCCGAGATACAAGACACAGCCTCCGGGACGGAGGCGCAACAGCGGTAACCGAAGCAATTGCAGCAGCTGCAGCAGCCACCGCGAGGGCGGCAACAGGAGCAGCAGAAGGCAGCGTCCAGTCACCGCAGCGCGCCTACACAAGAGCCTCACCCCTACTCCCGCAGTTAGGTGGGGAGGGTGTAGCGTCCGCATTTTCATTTTTATTTTATATTTGTTGGTAATATAAGTTACATAGATCAGTACCTTGTACTTTTCACATATGCATTCTTAGCGACTTAAGTTAACTTAATACTAACTTAAATCTAAAACTAAGTATACAGGGTAAGGGAGCTCATGAAGCGCCTTACTTTACGACTCGGACTGAATGTCTAAAAAAGCTTGAATAGGGAACCTGTTTTTAATTCTAGTTCGGTAATCCGGGATTTGAGCGAGGTTGAAATGGGATAGTTGGTCGTTTTGTTTGATGAAAGAGTAGAATTTGCTGGAGATCTTGGTAAGGAATGAGATTATGTATGGAATATTTTATTATATTATTAAGATTAAATATGGAATAATTAATATATAATTTGTGCAACTGAAGATTTCAAGGAACCATGGGGCTTGAATTATTTGTCTCAGGTACTTGTTCTGGATGATTTGGATTTTGTTTACGTTGGTTCTTGAGGCATTTAGCCAGATGGGGCATGCGTAGGTCATAGTAGGTCGGATAATATGCCTATTGGGGCTAATATGTCTAGAGGGCTATTGCGTTGTTTAGAGATAGTTTACTTTTGTGATTAATGAGTGGTTTTAGTTGGAGGATCTTTACTTTTTCTTGATGCGTTATTGCATTTATATGTTCCTTCCATTGAAGCTTCGTATCAAGATTTAGACCTAGATATTTGATGTTTTGATTGGTTGAAGACCATGGAATTAGTGAATTACTGATTTGTAGGGGGGAGGGGTAAACATTTGTATGAGAGTGAAGATTTTTGCGTTGGATTTTTTGGCGTTGAGTTTAAGTTTCCATTTTAAGGACCATTCATCAGTTTTGTCTAGGTGCCTTTGAATCTTATTTCTTAAGATGTTGCATGAATAACTGGATACGTAAATTATGGTATCGTCAGCGAATTGCCCAATGTTAGCGTTGGGTGCTACTGGTATGTCAGCTACGTAAAGATTAAAGAGTGTGGGAGATAACGGAGATCCTTGGGGGAGGCCTGCTTGTATTTTTCTGGGGTTTGATGTGTGATTATCAATGGTGACTGCAAAAGTTCTGTCCGATAAAAAACTAGTTATTGTGTTGAGGAGATATACCGGGGTGCCTGTAGATTTTAACTTGCGAACGAGGCTGTCGAAGGCTTGAGTTAGATCTAGACACGTGACGATATTATGCTGTTTTTTTGGAAAGCTTCCTGAATGAATTCATGAACCCTTAGTAATTGGTGGGAGGTTGAAATGGTGTTGATGAATCCGAATTGATGATGGAGGATAGCTTTGGCTAATGGTATTTGCGTAGTGTTTTAATCTTTTAAGGATAATTTTATCTAGTAGTTTAGGAAATGTTTTTGGAATTCAAGTCTGCTAATATTAAGTGGGGACTGGTTAAATAACCCATTGAAATTTGTTTTATGAAGCTTTATTTTAGGTGGCTTATAAAGAGCTATAAGGGTGTGAATTTGGGTACATATTGGTAGGTTTATTGCTGTGCACTCGAGGCCTGGCGTGGTAAGTAAGTAATTTTTTATGTAAGGGATAGTATAATGTATTAGAAGTAATACACCCCCGCCTGTTGAGGAGGATCTATCCTCTCTTTGTGTGATGTAACTTGATATTTTGAAGCTGTCTTTAGGTTTTAGATAAGTTTTCGTGATTGCGGCAATTTTTACGTTGTTGGCTGTTAGAAAATAGGATAATTCATTTTTTTTTGTTTAAAATTCCATTGGCATTCCAATTCATTAGGACTAAGTTACTGCTGTGTTGTTGCATTACCATCGTTACTGTTAAACGCCGATACGATGGAATTTTGAATACTACTAATTAAAGAAGGGATGATTGAATTTAGTAAGTTGATAATTAAGGTAGAGATAGAATTTACAATTGAATTGAAGAATGAGGAGTTGTGATTGTTCGAATTTATACCATAAGAGGAGGAGGCTCTATGTGTATTACCATTATTTGCCCGGGGTGAAGAATTTCTATTGTTACGATAGAGGGGCGGGTTGGAACATTGGAATATTTTCTGTTTGAGGGGGAAATGGAAAGGTTTGGTTTGAGAGGGGGAGAGGAGGATTATTGATGTTGCTAGACTTTTTTGTTCTAGCCTGACTGCTTTTGCTTGCCGACTCCAATAAGTTCTTATAATGCGAACATTCTGGAGTGCGCAAGTCAGCCCGATGAGCGCCCTTACACAGTTTACATTTATGAGTGTTCTCCTTATTCGGACAATTAACCGAATAATAACCTTCTGCACAAAAAATACAAGCAAGTTCGTGATACAACAGTTTTTGTGTGCCCCAAATCAAGATATCGAAGGCATTGAACCGGGCTCTTACTTTTGTTCCTTTTTTCCGGCTTTATACATAGGTTACATATTTGTTTAGTTTGTAGAATGGTTTCTATGTTCTGAGAGCCGTTAAATTCCGCTGCAATCACCGGTATTGGAGAATTGTTTTTGAACAGTCTAGTGACAATAGGGAGGGATGTTGTGATTTGAGATCTTGATATAAATCCTCTTGGATGATGGATACGTGAACATTCTTGAGTTATAGAGAATTCCTTGTTCCCCGGATCTTTGTAAGAGCGAAAATTCCTTTTAGTTTGAATGAGATATTTAATTGCTTTTCTAAAGTCTGTAACGGTTGTAATCTTGATTTTGAGTTTGTTGTCATTGTAATCACAGGTGAATTGGGGGGTTACGTTGGTTTTTATTTCCCTATTAAATTATGCTACATTAGAGATGAATTTCACATAAATTGGGGGGATTTTCACATTTTCCGAGGTTTTCGGGGGGTTTGCATCCATGAACGAAAATCTATTGTCACGGTTCTCTAGATTCCCTAGAGGATCGAATTTGTTGCCAACTGGCACTGAGTATTGATAATCTACGTGTTTGGTGGGCTTTTTAGGAGGTTGTTTTGTTTGATTACTATCTGCATGGCTTCTTTTACCGAAGTTACCGTTAACGGGCACATTTATTACGGGAAGACGCTGCGACCTCTTAGAATCGTTGCTAATTGTCTCGAGTTTAGACAATTAGCAATGATTCTAAGAGGTTGCAGCGTTATGGAAAATTGTTGTCCATAATTAATGTTCTTTAAAGTCATGTACATTTTTTGAAAATGTTAGTTTTCACGCAATGTTAGTGGAGTATGTGAAATTTTAAAAAATAACAAAAAGAAGATTTTCTCAAAAACGGCTACAATTTTTGTCTTTAAATATTTGGTAGGGATAGTGCTAAATGTACTCTTTAAGATGACATATACGACATATTGCTATATACTTTTGTTTTTTCAAAAATTACAAAAATGTATTTTTTACTCGTCTCTCACGTCGTTCATATTTACATTAGCGGCGATTCGTTCGCATTATTATATTTATGAGTACATGTGCTTTAAATAATGTCACATGATGTTTCTAAAAAAATCGACCTTTTTCGTGAAAACTGCTTAAAATTCCGCATTATCTGGAACGCTCAAACGTCATTTTCTTATAAATGGCTCGACGTTTTTTCTTTAAACTTTTCCAACGGATAATGCTCATTGCATTTTTATGGTGTCAAGTTAATTTTGTTTGTTTTTTAATTATAAATAATTCAAATAAAATTCACGCCGTTAATATGCACATTGTTTTGCAATTCGTAAACACTATTAAATCTGTGAGTTAAAGTGCTTCAAATGACTTCTAATGAAGTTTTTCGAAAACTCAAAAATTTTCTGTGAGCTTTAAATTTCGAATTTACAGTAGAGCTTAAGCGACATTTTCTTATAAACGGCTCCAAATTTGTGAAAAAAATTGCCATTTAAGACGAGATTTTAATTTTTTTTAATATTCTTAAAATAATCTTTCCGTTCTATTAGAAAACCGAAAAATTCAGTAAATGTAAAAAAATGTACTTTGGGTGGTGATTCATGGCAGCTGGCAAGAGAATGTAGTAAGTCCAAATAGGTAGCCGAGAACAAAGGAAATAAAAAACTAATACGGGAAAGCCATTCTGTAGCACCACCATTTACTTAAAGTAATCTGTCAGACTACGCCTTTTTAATAATGCTTGGTATTGTCGCCTTTGTAATCTAGGGTAAAGTTTACGTCAAATCAAACCTCATCACATTAATATTGAGATTTGTGATGAAATGAGAAAATAACGGGTCCAAAAAAACAGACTGAAAATTGAAATTCTTATCTTCTTATATCCGTATCTAAAAATTTACAGTACATATATTTATATTTACACTAGGAATTAGCATTTATAAAGAAGAGTTTGAACTTGTTTTGTTTCCAAATGACTTCTTCTTTCAGTCATAGTTTGGCCTGCCTTGGAAAAAATTATTTCGCACTGCACCGTGCGAGCAGGTATGCACAATCTTTTTAACACTATTGCATAAAGGTGGGGATTCATTAATTTTCTTTGTTTCCACCAAACTAAAAAGTCTTCACTTCTTGGAAACAATCCTTCAGACAAAAACTTATCCAGTTCTACAACGCTGGCAGCTTTTGGATCCCTTTTTCCCGTTAAAGTGACAACCTCTTTATCAATTTTTTCCCACATCTTGGAGGGACTTGTGCTAGAACTGACAGTTCCCGAATTAACTACAGTAGAGGATTCCAGCTGTTATCTCGCAATTGAATAAATCCCAGTACGGGAGAGTACACTGATTCAAATTTTGAAGCATTACTAGTGAATGCTGATTTTTTAAATCTAGGATCTAAGAATGCAGCTTGTTTTCCCAAATCGTATTCTTTTGAAATTAATCTTTCATTGGTTTGTTCTTTACGAATTGTGCACATATTTACAATAGCTGTAGGTAAACTGGAGTTTTACAAAAATCCGGAACATAATAATAAACATTTCTTGCTAAAATTACTGCCTTCGACAAGGTAACAGTTTCCTCGGCACTCACATCTTTAGAAACCTCATCAAAAACTTGCAACAGTGCAATTGCGCGATCAATCATATTCCATTTCTCACTAAAAATGGTCACTTCATTATATTCTAATATTGCCACAGATGATTTAATTGGTGCCTTTTTGGCAAAGACTCTTCTTAACATTTTGTAAGTGGAGTTCCAGCTCGTTGGCACATCTTGAGCAAGTTGTAATGGGGGAATCTGCAATGGCTTTTTGTATTTCATAAAGTTTTGAAAGTGCATGTGAACTTCTTCAAAAGTATTGCACCATCGTCTTACATTTCTCAATAACTGATTGAATAGGGATGCTGCTGGATTTTACAATTAGATTTGTAGTGTGAGCATAACACGGAATGCGCATCCAATCGCAATTTTTGATGGTTTTTACGACGTTGGCCGCATTGTCAGTTTCTACTGCCGTATTTTTGTTTTGAATTTCCCACATCGCACATTGAGTTTTCAGTACTTCTGACAGATTGGTGAACGTGTGCCTATCATTAAATCAAATCAACCTACGAAGGTGGACAATGAGGTATTCTCATTGTCATTAAATAATGAGCTGTAACAGCTACAAAGTTTTAATTATCTTAAGCTACGTCCACCCATCGGTCTTGAATGCTATTGCAGAAGACTTGACTAATTTTGTTTTTATTGTTGTCACGTAGTTATCATACATTTGTGGCAACAAGCTTTTCGACAAAGCGTTCCTACTCGGAGGGATATATCCAGGACAAAGAAGAGCGACAAATTTTTTAAATGTTTCAGTTTCTACCAAGCTAAAGGGGAGGTAATCATTGCGGATCATTTTCAATAATTGCTGGCCGATTAATTGTTTTTTATTTAGATGAAGAGGCTTTATTACATCTATAAATCCTGTCAAAGTAAATTGCTCATTACTAGTAATTGTCTTCACTTTTTGGCGAGTAGATGTTTCTGAAACCGAAGCATCCCTCTGAGTTGATGCCACTGATGTAGATGGGATGGAAGGTGAAGGTGACCTGTCTCTCAATTCATCTGGAACAGATCCATCTGCTGAAGCAGTGAAATTCCGTTGAAGGGGCACTGTGCGATGTTTAGATTTTAAGTGTCTTCTCAAATTTTTCAGTGAACCTCCAGTTGCATTGAGAACGAACTTGCAGTACTTGCATTCTCCTTTGTTGGTTCCTTTAAAATTAAAGTGATACCAAATATCGCTTTTTCGCCTGGAAGTCGACATTTTATTTTCAAATATTGCTCTGCAACGAATCTGTTGCGTCCACAAGTAAAAGATTGCACGATTATTTAACAAATGATTTATTTTAACTTCCATATCAAATGTAGAACAATTTATAAAAACAAGAGTTGCTCTCCTCCTGCTGTAGCTTTGCTTAAATAATAAAATGCACATGGGAATGAGTTTTAAAAATTATATAAATAAAAATGAATCGCTGTACGCGCGTATGTACGCGCATAACTTCCGAACGACTACAGCAAATTGGATAATTCTTTCTTTTTTGTGTTCGTTATTGACAGGGCAAGGTTTGTACAAAATAACATTTAAGAAAATCTAATATACAAAAATAAATGTTAGTTGCTTTGTGCTTAATGCGCTACCCTACTGTTCATCCGATTGCGATAAACTTTGTCAAATTACTGCTTGCACTATAAGTATTGTAGCTTCCACTAGATAGCGCTGCAGCACAAGATGTCGCTTCTGTTAAATGCGAAGTTAAAATCAATTCCCAATCCACCTGATCCTCGTTGTTGCCGGGAATCCCGTGTGCCCTGGGGCGAGGTCGAGGAGCACAGGAGCAGCGGGCGGCGAAGTTGCTGAGAGGAGAGGGAAGAGAAAGAGAGGGAACAAGAGAGTGAGAGAGAGAGACAGAGGGAAATAATGTTACTACAGAATGGCACATTCTTTCACTTATTAGTTTTCTATTTCCTTTGGTCTCGGCTAGCTATTCGGACTTGACACATACTCTCGCCAGCTGCCAGTTTTCGCCACCCACACTACATTTTTTGACATTTTATTAATATTTCAGTTTCTCAGTAGCTGAACGGAAATATTATTTTAAGAATATTCAAGGACAGTAAACTATCGTCCTAAATGGCATTTTTCTTTGAAAAATTTGGAACCGATTTTAAGAAAATGGCGTTTAAGCGCTACTGTAAATGCGAAAATTGAAGCTCTTTTTTACAGGAATATTTTGTGATTTCGAAAAACTTCATTAGAAATTATTTGAAGCACTTACACTCCAAATACAATGTTTACAAAATGCTGTAAATTTGCACATTAATGGTGTGAGAGATATTTAAAAAAATTACATTTGTGTAATTTTTGAAAAAACAAAAAAAATTCCTAAATGAACATTACGTCATATTAAAGAGCGTTTCGAGCGTTTCAGGAAATGCGGAATTTTGAGACAGTTTTCACAGAAAACGGTTGAGTTTTCGAAAACCTTTACTGGACATTATTTAAGGCACGTGTACTCATAAATATAATAATGCGAATAAATCGCCGCTAATGTAAATATTAACGACATGAGAGAAAAGTAAAAAACTTGCATTTTTGTTATTTCTGAAAAAACAAAAACGAATAGAGCAGTATGGCGTATATGTCATCTCATAGAGTACATCAAGCACTACCCTTACCAAAAGGTTAAGAAAAACATTTGGAGAGGTTTTTGAGAAAATCTAGATTTTGTATTTTTTAAAATTGCACATATTGCACGCAATATTGCGCGAAAACTACTAAAAGTTTCAAAAAATATACATGACTTTAATGAATTCATGAATTCACTATGGAATTCACTTTAATGAATTCACTATGGAGAACACATTTTATTGAAAAGAAAAGTCTCTATGATCAAAAAAGACAGGATTTTCATGCAGTAAAACTCTCTAAAACTGTGCAGTAAAAATACCAAAACGTGCAAAAAGATGCAATAAAAATATGAAAACTTTTCAAAATCATATTATTTAGCCTAAAAACTCCAGTTAATTTACTTATAAACTTATTTTACATTTTGCATTGGAATTGAAAGTTAATAAAATATTATTTTAAAAGTTTTATTATAATACTAGCTGAAGAACCCCGCAACCTCTCTGTGCCTTGTTTCCACCTGGAAATACTCGTGTCGTCTTCACACTACTTCCGCATTAAAAATGTTTTGTTTTTTAATTTCGCGGTTTCCGCCCCCAAACGTATCTCACTTTAAAATTAAAAATAATAATACAATCTAACCTGAAAAATAAAATACATGCACTCACATATTATTTTTGTGGAATTTTATATATTATTCCCATACTTCCAATCAGTTGCCACACTGTAAAACGCATTTTTTCATAGTTTTTTCTTCTCTCGTATTTATAAAGAAAAGTTTGAAATATATAGTGCCCCCACGTCGAGGCAATTGAAATATAAAGTGCTTTTAATTGAATTTGACTATGCGTTTTAGGGTCCTTGATAAATAGAGGCTGACAGAAACGTACCATTAACCTCTCTCCTTAAAAATCCGAGATCACACAGTGGATCCAGGCTTGGCTAAAGTTTTTCTGTTACCTAAAAACAACTCTTCTGTTCCATTTTCAACAACTTTGAAAAACAGGATTGAAACGTATTCAATTCCTTCCATTTCTCACTACTCTTTTACTTCAATTATACTTCTTTCCGAACTTACTTTCATTAATTTTAATAATCATTCCTGCACCTGCAAAGGATACACTTCACTGTAATAAAACACTTCCCTACAAAAATTTATCCGTCACAGTTTCAGCCTAACTCATATATTATTCACAATAACTTTCCTTTCACTCGTTCAACCCGCAAATACGAAATAATCATACTTAATGTACTACAACTAAACCATTAACTATTTCATGTAGAACACATGTATGCAATCATATGTACCTTCTGACCACAACATCAAATATCCGTCAGCAAAATGTTTTCCGAACATTTCATACATGAATGTTCTCTCTTGTACACTTAATACATGCACGCCTAGACGCAATTAAAATCAATATCCAAGTTACTTTTATAAATAGAAGGAAGAAAAACAGTCAGAATCATTCTTAAATATAAACATTTTGCATTAAACAATTGGCGGTATAATCTTCACCTATCCTACACGTATATGCAATTCTGTACATTAATGAACTCATCGTAGATCTCCGTAGTCATCCTCTGGTGGCGCGCATGCTTAACTATTGAATCTATTACAATGCTAGGCGAAAAAAGTCCAGAAACGAAATTATATTGTGAATATATTAAGGTTTATGGTTGTAAATTATAGCCTATAGCACTGCTGACCTTCCAAGAAAGCTAGCACATAAGTTTCATTGATATTGCTTCAGTACATTCAGAGATCATCGCGCTGTAATGCAACACCCTATACTGCGATTTTTCTAAGAGCGACTCTCAAGACCACTCAAATCCCATCTTCGCGATGGAATATGTCATGGAATATATATATGTTTACAGGTTTCCGATGAATGATAGAGTTATTGAAACAATGGCTGATTGCAGTGAGAAGGGAGAATTTTATCTCTACTCAAAACCATAGGTTATGCTCGGATCATTTCAAACCAAACGACTTCTGAGAAGGTGGTCAGAATAAAAGATTTTGACGTGTTCGGCAGTACCTTCTATATTTAGTTTCTCTGAAAAAGAGAATAGATTGCAGGTGTGTGTGCCAATAAATGTAGTAAATAGAATGAATGGAAGTATAATGTTATTTTGTTATAAGATATTTTGAAGTACATTATTTTCTATAGAAAAAGCGAATTACTATTTTGTGTGTGTTTTTGCTTGCAACAGAGGTAGTATTTGATGAAATTAGTTTTTTGTTTTTCACACCAGAAGTATTCAACCTACAGAATCTAAATTAATTTAGGAGGGAAATATACAAATTATATTTACTATGTACATTTTAGTGTATCATGCCATTTTTCAATGCAAGTGAAGTAAAGTTTCATTTCTCTTTCCTCAGATTCTCATAATACTTTTGACGAATGGGTGGTATTCAAAATTCGTACCAAGAGAAGTCTAAAAACAGCAATACTTATTGAAACACACTGCTATATTTCATTTTTTTGTGTTTTGTGAGAAACGTAGGTAAAGGTTTTTATTTTTGGTTTGTAGGGCAAGAAAAGAAGAGTGCTTCAGCAACAAATACCTTTTGCTGATCATCAGGAAGAATCCTTTGCACCAGAATCTAGTATAGTTTGTGGTGAAATTTCTAATGGGCACAATTATGCTTCAACTTCCAGTCGTTCTAAAGTGGGAAAAAAGTTGCACCTAGCCCTGACACGCAAAGAAAAGCAAGTGGTACTGCTGAGGGGAAAACGTGCAGCTTGCACTTTACAATGAAGGAGGCGGACAAAGAAGATTGATTCTCTCACCAAATTAGGGGGAAAATTAAAAGAGGAGAATCTTATCAATCAGTGGACTGCTGATGTTATTCAAGAAAACTTTGGGTATATCTTCTCTGACATGTTAAATCGAATTCTAATGCCA
>JAHLJT010005437.1:19532226-19673202 GCA_031308135.1 Acheta domesticus | reverse complement strand
AATACGTAGTCACATTCGTAGATAATACAAGTTGATGGTGCGAAGTAGCATTTATAAAACACAAGAATCAAGTACTTGGTGCATTCAAGGAATTCGTGCAAATGATGCAGAATCAAAAAGGTACAAAGATCAAAGCATTCCAACATTGACATTGACAACATAACATTGACAATGGATTAGAATATTTGAATAAGGAATTCAAACATTTTTTAGAGACACTGGAATCAAACACCAACTAACCGTTCCCGGGAACCCAGAGCTAAACGGGTTGACACAAAGGATGAACTGTACGCTCGTGGAAACGGCGAGATATTTTTTTATACAATCTGCTCATCCAGACTCTGGGCCAAAGCTGTTTCTACCGCGAACTGCATGAGGGATAGATGTCCAAGTAATTTGTTAGATGGTCGCACGCCAAGTTACAAGCGTTCTGATGTAATGTATATTCTAAACAAGATCGGTGAACATCTGGAAATTAGATCCACGAGGAAAGGCCGGAAAATGTTTGGTCCACGACGATAGGTCGAAAGGGGTTCGAGTATGTGTCTCCGAGTGGCGAAAAGTTGTAGTGTAACGTGAGGTTCAATTTTTTGGTAAGATTAGCTGTAAGAAAGATAATGTTCCAAACGTGACATTCTACCCCATTAATACATTTCCAGACAATTTACAAATACACAAGAATCAAGTTGCGACGATTAGGGTATTGATATAACTTCGTGTACAATCACTCAAAACTCAAGTAGCCACTGTGTTCGGCAAGCGATCATCTCAGTGATCGAAATGAAAAAGAGAACTTACACAACGATGGTAACAACACGAGTGAAGAGCAGTCTTCACAGGGAGCAAGCGGACCAGGGAGACCACGCGTAAGAAGATGAACGAGTGTGAAATACACGACGAAGGTAGAGATTTTGTAGCATCAATGACGGAATTTCCAATAATCTCTGCTGTCTCCGTTTCTGACAAAATGTGGTGGATGTTGGCAATGGCCGAGGAACTTACTTCCGTTTTGGAGAGTCAAACCTTGGAGCCAAGCAAAACGCCCCAGCGACAGAGCAACAATACGAAGTTGGTTTGTTCTTAGAAAAAAAATACGATAAACGGAAAAATCACCGGAATAAAGTAAGATTCGTAGCTCGACGTTTCGCCCAAAGACCAGATATTAATTGTAATGAGACGTACTTAGCTCTATTCGTTTATCTATAAGCCATGGCCGCACAGCATTTGTTTATTACACAATTTGACGTAACCACAGCATATCTCAACGGCATGGTAGATGAACTCCTGTGCATAAAACTGCCACAGCTCATATGCATAGAACTACATGCGCGAAAGGTACTGGAGTTTATAGTCGCTTATGAACAGGCATCGCCTGACATACTTGAAGAGGCTAGAATAACCTTGAAACAGTTCAAAACTATGTTTGCATAATAAAGAAAGCACTCCAAGGTTTGAAGCAAAACGGGTCGCTGCTGGCACAAACGTGTCAACGAAGAACTAATTAAGTTCGGAACGCAATCTTTACCGCTGATTCTTTTGTCTTTGTAAAGGGAACTGGACACGGTCGTTTAGTAGTCATTACATATGTGGACGATTTCTTTGTTATTTCTTATTGGCACGAGCATCCAAAAATAATTCAAATTTGGCGCCGTCCGAGTAAATAAAAAATTATAACAATCTTTGGTATTAACAACCAGCTCAGAACGTACATTTTAAACGTCGCGCGAGAATAAATTTCCCGAAATTCCGCGCGCTAATTCTAAACAAAAGAGCAGAGGCATCGCAGTATTAGAATTCTGGGAATTGCTAGAATTCGTTGAAGATCGGGCTAAAGCATTGTTATAAAATTCATAACTCCACAACAGTGATTTCATAGCCGTCGTATTCTCAGCATATGGAACCAAGCATAAGTGTGTATGTATTTTCAGTGCCGTGACAATTGGATATAACTCGAGAAGGGTGGCAGCGAACAGTTGTTTCTAAGAAATTGAAGTTTTTCCCGCAATAAGTATTGTGTTGAAAACGTAGCCACGGTTTGCTAACCGAAATAAGTGCAAAACCGCTTTCCCCACACCCAAAACAAGTAAAGCTTAACAATTTATTCGATGATCACTGATTCTTTCGTATAAATATTCTAACAGTCGTGTTTCCTTGCGTTTTTGCAGAGATTGAGCGAGAGAATTGCGTCCACTCGCCCAACCGCCCTGCAACTTACTATTTCGCTTTCCAACTCGAAGTTTTTGCTGCCTGCACATTTCTAGTCGATCGAGTGGTATTGATAATTTTTACGAATTCCAAAGAAATTCTTTCGATATTGAAGATTAACGTGAGGTTAATTATTATTTCTGAAACACTTCTCTATAAGCAATTAATGTATATCGTAATGTCAGAAGAAATCTATCAACAATATAGTGTGCCGGTTCGGCATGTCGGAGTGCAAGCCAGGTCGTTACTCCAATTGAATTGAATTGATGCCTTATTTTACGTGGCGAGACTCATGCCATGAGGCCTGCTTTTCCGTCTGACCACGCAAATTTCGCTACGCTCCTTTCACCAACTAGCGAAAAGAAGGTATTACGAAACTGGTGATTTGAATTTAGTTCAGAGGCGTCATTTAGGCTTGAGGATCTTTTCCATGCAAGTAAATCTACTAACATGGGACAGCCGGCTTTACTTCCCCTCCGAAGGAAGGCGTACGAAGGATTTTTTCGCCCCTAAAAATCCTACGGCTTCGATCGGGTTTGAACCCGCCAACTTGGGTATAGCAATCCATTACGCTAACCGCTACACCAACGCCGCCACAAAAAATTGAATCTGGTACCAAATTCGACCAAAGTAGACCAGATGGCCAGAAATTGACGGGGAGAAGTCTCCATACAGATAGCTTGTACATGCACTAGTGTACTTGGCAGTGGAGACACGCCCTGATGTATCTCACAGTGTCAGTGTTTTAAGTCAATGTAATGAAAAATTTTGGGAAATCTCATTGGCAAAAACTCAGATATTTGAAGGGCACTATCGATTTACGTATTACCTACAAACCCAATAAGGATATTAAAAATATCATTAGATTGGTCAATGCCGATTGGGCACTGTGCCTTCAGGATCGTGCATCGTTTACAGGATTTGTTTTCACAATGTCGGGGGACCCGCATCCTGCGAATCAAGGAAGCAACGAACAGTGGCGTCGTCGTCAACTGAGGCGGACTACAAGTTCCTTAGCGAGGTAACCAACTTAAACCGTTTGGATAGGATATAGGAACCGTGATACCTTCATCTGTTCATTCACCGGCAAAGTTGATGAACGACAATATAGCGCACAGAATCTAGCCATAAATCCATTTGAGAACGAAACATGTTGACATTTGAAATTTGGAGACGCTGTCTGAAGGAATAGAATTAGTCTACATGTTGACAGAACGAATGCTAGCTGACATTTTAACAAAATTCTAAGCGAAACCGAAGCTACGGAATTGCTTACAACGCGTCGGCATCAAATAACTTCAAGGTACAAAACCGAAGCTGTGGAATTGTTTGCGACGCAACGGCATCCAGTAACACCGAGATCTGCATGCCGTCCGGTCTGTGAAGGGAGCTGTTGAGGATAAATTCGACGGATGTGCTCAGACCTTACGCGGCGACCGAATGTGCGACGATTGCTGGATAGTCATGGTTAGGATGAGACCGACGAATGTTTATTGTATAGTCACATTACGTCATTTTTATATCGGTAGCCCCTTAAATTAAGACATTTGCTATTTTATGTCATTTATTGTTCACAACGTTTTGGAAACTAACTTTTTCCCATCATCACGTGTCCTCTAAAAATCAATAACACAATGTTAACAGTTATCTATGACTATTTTACAACTGTATTGCACATTATATTACAATATTTTACGTATAATTTATCTAAAATCCATTTAAAAACATTAATTTGTTCTTCCTAATTTTCAAATGAAAATTGTGATTTTATCATTTAAAATTTTTGAACATTTTTTAAAAACATATAATGCACTGTAACTATTTTCTAAATTTTGCAATTATATGTAAATATATAATATGGATGAATGTTATATTATATTATATATAAATTTATTCGGTACAAAATCCAAAGTGAGTTCCCGAAACGTGAAAAATAAATGACATATAATAACAAATCCTTTCCAGTTAGTTAAAGCCTTTATATTATTTCATTCAGTATCACTTATTTCTCGTAATTCACCACTGCTATTCTCTACAAGATCAATCATTTATGTGGCCTAAAAGGGGAACAATGAAGCTTCAATAGGAAGCTGTTGTAATAGCTGTCCAAAACCAGGCGTTGAGAACACGAAATGTTGATAAAGCGATTTTCAAAATTTCGCAAGAAGATAAATGCCGCATTTGCGAGGAACAAGTAGAAATCATTGATAATATCGTCTCAGCTTCTGGAAAAGGCCGATTACTTAAGACACGATAGGGTGTGAAGTAATCTCTATTGGCAAATCTATTAGGCCCTCGAAGATCCGAACACACGCTCCAAGTGGTTCAAACATTCACCAAAACTGGTAACTGTTACAATACTGTACGAGCAACAAATTCAAACTGATAACACGATGAAGGCAAACAAAGCGTATATTTTTATCCAGGATTTGAAGAAAAAAACGGGTCTACGTGTTGATGTGGCTGTACCGTGCGACCAAAATGTCGAAACCAAGGAGACAGAAAACCGTCTTTAATACAAGATTTTGTTAATCGAGATCAGCCGAATGTAGAGCGTAAAAGCAAGGACGGTCCCGAGGGTCATCTGAGCTCTGGGATTTGTTACGCAAACTTTCTGTTGCTGTAAGAACTGCTGGCTAAACTCCCACTTCACTCAAAGGACTGGGAAATGTAAGGTATTGCTTTGTTGGGAACAGTCATATTTTGCGCAAAGTATTGTAGATACATCGAGTCGCTTGATCTGCTCCTTAGAGAGAAGATTGCAACTTGGAGTATATTTTATATTCAACCGACTCATAAGATTTTTAATCGTGAAGTAGAGGAATAGTTATACAAATTTATTACTGCAAATTAGCGTATGAGCGGTGGCAGTTAATAAAAAAGGAGTACAAAAATAAGAATTAGAAATATTAACTGAAAAGTAGTCAACGTTATCTGCCTATGGACAAATAATTGACAATAAGCAATGCTAACCGACCAAAAATGGACTTGTCTGGAGTTTCCTGGTTCCAAAATTAAACACTAGAATATTTTTCACGCTGGCAAATTAGTGAGCAATGATCAGTCTTTCTTCTTCTAACAATTTTCTATTGTCTGATTTAACAAATCCAGGCAACATAGCACCACTGAAACAACAGAAACTAAAGACAGATGTTCATCTCACAAACGCACCCTTCGAAAGCCCATCCACGGCTATAGGAGCATCAACTATTCGTATTCACCTTCGCTGGAAACGTGATTTTTCTGCAATTTCGTATAATACCACGTATAAAATCTTCGGAGTTTTGCTTATTACCGTTTTTCAAGTATTAGGATGCATTTACTTTATTAAATAAGAATAAGCAGGAATAAACAACTTCCCAATTTTGTAGCTTTTTCTGAAAGATATCTCAGCATTAGGACATGTTTTTGGTACGGTCCTTGGGAGGATTTTTACGACAGTGCTCAAGTGTTCTCGTCTGTAGAGAAATCGACATTGTAATTTTCTTCCACACCGCAGAACAGAGATCTTCATTTTTTAGTAGACAGGAAGTTGCGGAGCAAGATGAACTCGAAAACGAAATCAGATGAAAGGGCCGACATTCTTTGCTTAGGTGCATGCTCTGCTGAACAAAACTCTCATAGCAGCACGCTGTCCCCACCCAACTCCCACTCTCCTCAAGCTTCCATTGCCTCGCAAGCACCAGCTACGGACGGACTTCCCATAGTCCACGATGCTACCCTTTCTAAAAACATTTATCTGTCGTATAATCGGGCACTTGAAACGAAATTCGTCCTCAAAATTGCGCTGGTGTTTAGCACAAATTAAACGAGTCGATTTCTTGCAAGTTTAAAACTATCTTCAACTTTTCCTGAGGTTGGGTTTGCTGGGGAGGGCGAACCCCTAGAGCCCTTAAGGAGCTGGTTTATAGTATATGAGGTTTCCAGCAGCTGGCGGTTCAGCCGCGCTGGTATCTTCTTCCGAGCCTTGATCGCCCTTGGCGCAGCCTCGGATCCAACTTGGAACGGGGTCACGCTTCTGCCCGCCAGCTTCCCCGCAGGGGGAACCATAGATGACATCGCGGTTTCTGATGCGGGAATGCAAGCGAATACCGGACGCTGAGCTTCATAGCGGAGCTCACGTCGGTCATCTGAGGTGGTTCACTGAAGTGGATCCTCGGTGAATAAACTGTTCATCCTGTTCCTGCACCGTTTTCAACTATTCTTCTGGTTAATGAGAGTTAATGAGGGTGGTAAAAGTCAAAATCTTATATTATTTATTCGAGGAAAAGCTAGTATCGGGTGCACCTAATATTAAGGGTACTAATCAATTTCCGAATCCACCAATTATAATAGGTATAACTATAAAGAAAATTATAACAAATGCGTGTGCGGTTACGATAACATTATATGTTTGATCATCTCCAATTAAGTAGCCTAGTTGACCTAGTTCCGTTCGAATTAAAATACTTAAGGAAGTACCTACTATTCCAGCTCAGGCTCCAAAAATGAAATTTAAATTTCCAATGTCTATGATTAGTAGAAAATAATCATCGTTGCGATAAAGTGGCTGAAGATTAGGCGATAGATTGTAAATATTTTTATGAATGAAATTTCCTTTGTCATGGCCTTATATTCAATAATGATTTTAGATTGCCATTCTAAAGGGGTAATTTTACCAAGGCCTAAAATATAAATTTCATTTTCAGCTTTGAAGGCTAATAGTTTTTTTTTAACTTAAGGCCTTATATTCTTAAAATTATAATTGGATAAAGTGGTAATGTGAATAGTGAAATTCTTGTTAAAAGAGAAATCGAATAAGGGTTGTTCAGTTTTTTGAATTGATTGGCTGATTTCATTTTAATTGATTTACGTTAATAAGAAATGACGATATTATTAATCGTAAATAGTAAAATAGGGTGATTAATGTGTTATTGTGATAATGGGTGATAATGTGTAATTGCTGCCGACCCTTGAGCGGAATTTGGCGTGGGATGTGTTAGGCGGTATCCTCTGTGCAGCATAGCGGCGTATTCCAAACCCACACATAAAAGTTCAGACGTGGGACACGTACCTCCGTGTGAGGGTTGCCCACGTTCTGGCTGACTCACGACGATAGCCTCGAGGGGGAGGCAGTGAGGAAACCGGTGGGGGGCTCCCAGCCCCCAGGGTTCCTACCCGGCGGGCCCCAGTTGGGCACTTGTCTTCGTCGTGGCAGTGGCCCGATACTCTGGGCAAAGAGGAGGGATTTGTCACAGCGCATATGGGCATATGGGCGGCGCATTAAACGACTCCAACACTAACTTGGATAGCTACGAGCTCTGAGTTGACAGGGCGGCTCGATCCAGGCACTGAATGAGACCGTTGCCGTGAGGGCAAACAGCATTCCGGCCGGATCCGGAAACCAGCCGTCGGCGTACATGTGCGTCAGCGGGGGGGGGGGAGATGAAAGCACAAATCTTAGGTGCCCATCACGGGGACTCGTGCCCCGTGATAGAACAAGTTTATGTGTGGTAGACCACGCAGGGTTAATACTGCCCGCCAGTAGATCTAGGAATGGTATCTGTGACGGCGGAAAATTGTTGCGTCAATGAAACGTCTTTTATCAATATACTTGAAAGGCCGGTCGATTAAGCAGGGGGGCTTTTACCCTTCAATTAGTTTCCTCGCTGGAATGTTCGTTCAGCGGGAGACAGTAAATTATTATCGACAAGTAACACAACTGATTTCCTTCATGATTTTCCGTTTGAAGCTTCTTAGTGTTGGGAAAGAATAATTGAATAGATTAACGAGAACATTTATATGCAGCAGGGCTAGATAACGATCAATCGAATTTAAAAGATCAAGGAGAGTACAATGTGTGACACACTCGAGAGATCCCCCTTAGGGCAATACGGGCGCTGAAGTCTTCAACTGGAGAAAAGATTATAGTAGTTGAGAAATTGAGTTAAAATTTTCGGATTCTTGCTTGTCAAACTGGGAGATAGTTATCCCAAACTGAGAAAGAGAGGAATCGAAGATTAAACTGAACATTCACCGTCAGAAGATTAGACTAAACCTTGATTTTGTGACTAAAAAGGATGATTAAAAAATGAGCTCAGGATCCGATTAATTCTATAACTATTTAAATTCCCGATAAAAATAATAGCGGTCCAGAAGGCGTGTTTCTTGCACAATAGCAGAGTATCGAGGCAAAACTAATCGGAAGTCTTCCGAAAGGGCGCGAAAACCAGGTGCGACGATAGAAAAGCCATTAAGGTTGATGAGCGCTTCAAACTTAAGATTATTAAGATTTAAGAGCGATTTTTAAGGTTGAAGAGCGCTTAAACATCTAAGGTCGCTTGTGCCCGTATCAGATTGAAAGATCACATATGCACTGTGAGAGAACCAAGTAAAAATATTTTGAAAATACGAAGATAAATGCGTAAAGAAAACAAACAGGGATACAAGAAGTGAAAGATGAAGTGTATGTGGATTTCTTGTACTGAGCTGTTGATACTGACACTCGATGAACGTGATTTCTACGAAGTGTGTTGTAATTATAAATTTCAATATTGGATGAAAATATGTTCCCATTGTTAAGTAAGTCAGTTTTGATAAATATTACAGATTCGTAAATAAATAGATAGTGGTAAGATTCCAAGCCAAATTAAAAGAGGCTTGCAGGGATCACTTCGAAGGAATTTTTTTATTATTCGAATAATTTTCTTATACAATCTAAAGGTCTGAGTACCACAAGATGAGCTTCCTCAGAATATTATGCCATATCTCAGGCGGGAATTTGCGAAATAAACGCAACGAGCTGCATGAAGGCTGACAGAATTCGAAAGAGTCCGAGTTTCTGCCGAGGCATTCTGTAGAGGCGGTGTTGCCTCGTGTGGCAACCTTTGGTACTCGCAAAATTACTTCGGTCACTATTACTGAGGTCACTTTTACTCGATGCCTTGTAGACAATGTTATTTTAAAGAATAATGAAAGAAACACGAGTAATACGGAAAAAGTTGCGAATATCTTCAACGAACACTTTTCTAGAATTGCGTCTGATCTCACGAAGGGACTAAAACCACAAAATTCAATATTTTACAAATTGTTTGATACGATGTTTATTTACGAAATGATCAGTAAACTAAAAATAAATAATCATCGGGTTTAGATGAAATTCCAGATTGTTTATTAAAAACTTGTGAACCTACCTTTATAATCCATTAATTCATTTTTAATGCTCCTTTATGTACAGGAATATTTCCAGATATTTTCAAAACAGCAAAAATTAAGCCACTTTTTAAAAAAGGGAACAAAAATTAAATTCAAAATTACCGGCCAATTTCTCTTTTGTTAGTTTTCTTAAAAATATTAGAGAGGCTTTTCTACTCATGAATGAAAACTTTTCTCAGGAAAAACAAAGCGTTTTCAGACTCACAACATGGTTTTAGAAAATGAAAATGTACGGAAACTGCCATTTTTTCTTTTCTCAAAGATGTTGCTTCATCATTAGACCAAAATGAAGCACCCATTGGAATATTCTTAGATCTTTCGAAAGATTTTGACGTTATTGACCATAACATTTTGCTCTCAAAATTACCTTCACATGGAATTCGTGGTATTGCCATAGATTGGATAACTTCGTACCTTAAACATCGGACTCAGAGAATAGAAATAGCATACTGGCACGAAAGGACATTATATACTTATGTTTCCAATGCTTTGCCAGTTACATGGAGTTCCGCAAGGTTCGATCTTAGGTTCTATCCTCTTGATGTTATACGTAAACAATGTGCTCGTGTCTATTAAAAAAGGAAGAACGGTTATACTTGCCGATAACACGAATGTTTTTTTGCAGAAAAGAAGTAATAAATAGTGCGATTTCAGAAGTTTCAAATTGGTTTCGTAATAACAAATTAATGTTAACGAAAGAAAATCTGTTTCAATGCATTCTTGCGTTTCAAATCGACAATCGCATGTTCCATTGAAAATGAACAATGTGCAATTAGCTGATGTTTTAACAAAATTTCTTGGGCTCTCAATTCAGTCAAATCTCAAATGGAATACATATAACAGAATTGAACACTAAATTAAGTTCATTATGTTACGCATTGTGACCACTTGACGTCATCAAACGTAGGCGAGCTCCGACCATCCTTTTTTTATTATTTTTTATTTTAATTTTTTTAAACATTTGTTGCGTCTTTACGCAACGCGTCACTAAGCACTTGGGCGTTGAGCGCAAGACGGAGTAATGCTCCAATACCATCAGAGCTCTCTGTCTGCCACATGGCGCTATATTATATATATTTGTGTCACGTCTCGTCTGTCAGCTGTCAAGAGGACCGCTAGGTAGTTTCTCCGAGTACGCGCCTCCTACTACGCGCACCTGCGTCACTACCCAGCGGCCAGAATTGGGAAAGAATAAGGATAGGGGTAGGAGTTTAGGACACTTCACAAAGGTTAGACTAGCCCTTGTGAAGCAGCCGAACTCGTTTTGAAGGAACAAATTTCACATGAGAATCGACAGGAATCGATTCTTGTTTTCATATTTCAGTCAGTGGGTGCAGAGTGGAGACTATGTTGTCTTAGTTACGCTGAATTGGATATGTCATTTAAAGTTTTTTGGCCGTTTTACTTAGACGAGGATGCCTTTAAAGTGTAGTGTGCCATTATGTCGCGGTAACTACTTAAATGGTCCAAATGTTCCGGTTTTCAGATTTTCGAAAGATGAAACTTTAAAGAGAAAGTGGTTGCGAGAATCCTACCCCTTTCTTTCATCGTTAGAATTTCTGCCTCATCAATAGTTCTAAGGTATTTATAATAATTTTTAAAATATTGTTGCAATATTATTTAATTCTTGTGTTGTACGGGTGTTCACTTTGTATATATATACAATAGCGAAGGAAGATCATTATATCCAAGCAATATATTACAAGCTACAAAACGTTCATGATCACACTACGAAGAATTAATGAAGAAATCGTTTTTTGTTCATTTTCTGTGTTCACATGTTTAACATTTTTCATTTTGAAATACATTTCATTAATTACTATGTTCTTGACTACAATATTTACGGTGTCATTCGCTTATAACACATTTTTAATACTGCATTTGTCTTGGATGACCAGTTGCGTTTCCACCCCCACGAAGATTCAAATGGTGGAATATTCTAAAGAGATAATTGGAAGATGGTAATATCAACATTGTCTCTACCAAGAGATGGGGCTGTACTAGCTATATTTCTGACGCACACGGCATACGTTTTTAGTTACGGAATATCATACCGAGAAGACTCCAGTAACAAGAAAGCCATACGAAAATTTTCTCAATTGAAAGCTGGAATTGCTGCAAGTGTGAATGAAGAAATTGATTATAAACAAAAATATTATTTGTAAACATGTTAATTATAAACAAAAACATTGTTTCAATAATATCAAAGAATTATTAGACCGTTTAGAAAAAAAATAGTTTAATAAGAGCCTGATCTTTGATTGAAGAAAATAACACTGTGTGCTTAGTGAAAATGTGTGTGTTACCATATCTTAATATCGTAAATGCAATTACAGTCAATGTGGATTCAGAGGTGAGCGTTTTTGAGAAACATTGTGAAGCTTTAAAATTGGGTAATATGAAAGTATGTTTGAAAATTAACATTATCTATGTTCTGATGGAAAGCATGACTAATCTTTCAAATTCCACAAATAATTACAAAGTAGACATTTTTTACACCAAGTTAAAGAATATTTGAAAATTATTAAAGAAGAAATGAAAACTGAAAATAACCTAGAGTTTATTACAGAACAGCTTTTGCTCCTTTCAGTAAGAAAGAACCATATTAAGTATAGTGATGTTTTGTTCTTCACCTTTGCTACATCTCCTCATGCATATCAATTTGTTAGAGATAGAGGTTTATTCATTTCACCTTACCCTGAGACGTTGCAAAGATTACGTGGAAGTTTCAATCTAGAACTCAATATTGAGCAAAGGATGGACATTTTTTTATTATATTGTAACATGCCAGAAACCCCCCACGGCATTTAAGACAGGAAAATATCCAATTAATGTATAATTAGTATACGAGTAGAGTTGGATGCATACAAAAGATTCTAGACCGAAGAATACTCGTTGTGAAGACAACCAGTCGACAAGGTAGTATTCCATATTTGAGTGCTGAACGCGATACTCTTGTGCGAAGCTCCAGGACATAATTTTGAATAAATGACAAGACAGCGTCGGAAGTCGAGGTTTCGGCCGGAGGTTTCTGGAGTAATAAGTTTCGTATTCCTCTGTTTTCAGCAACCAACTAGGACGGTACTAAATATTGTGAACTAAGGCTGGGTAAAAATTTTGGATGTCAGGGAACGGGAACTTATATTAATTGGGCGAATTTGTTTCTCATATAAATTATAATTCAAGGGAATTATGATGCCATGATTTGAAATTTATAAGTTGTAAGTACTTGAAATAGACTCCGGACTTGAGAGATTATAGCAGATTAGAACCGTAGCTGGGCGTGAGTTAAAAAGAAGTCGCGAGCAGGTGCTTCATGCCGGAGCACAGGAAGGGCGACTCGCGCTTCGCGAATGAAATTCACAAGTTCAATGAATTTGGCCAGATATTATTAGTTAACCCTCGAGCGGGCGCGCGCTAATGTTTCTCACCATGGAGGCGCGTGTCGTAAATTTTACGGCATTCTTTGACTAGAATAAAATCAAGAAATTGAAGAACTACGCGATCTCATCTCGCTGTGTAATATCTTTGAATGATATAGTACATATATTCTATGTATTACATATGTTATATAAGGATTAAATAGACACAACACAATGAAAATAAAGAAACAATGAAAAATAAATGAAAGTGTTTAGTGTATCACTCTTTTCACAATACATATTACAAAACAAATATAGAAAACTTCAAATAAAGAAAAGACACTTGAAATATCGATACAACAATTTTATGCACTATGCCTTTACTATATTAGGTAGCAATTTTATGCACTATGCCTTTCCTATATTATGTGCTCGGGTTTTCGCAACTGCTCCATAAGCTTTGTCACACCATTCTGAGCATTTGTCTTTACCAACAAAAAACATATCCCTTGATGAGCTTTCATATTCAGTGTCAGAAAGCTCTTGTTCCGATGCACTATCATGCTGATGTTCTTCTATATTTTCAACAGTCAGGTTACTATCACTGTCCAATTCATGATCATCTTGGTCATCCGACAGTTCTTGAAGAATACGCTGAATTGTCACATGATACTTTCCACAAAATTTGACAACTTTATAACACCAGCACGTAAAATTTACGACACTACACCTTACGTCAAACAAAGCGTTACAGAAACTGAATCTCGCGTGCAAACTAAGCAATGGCATAATTAAAGACATCTGCGAGGAATATCAAGAACTTAGAAGTCTTTGGCAACAATGAGTTGATAGCAAATTCAAGAAAACTGCTGTTGTCGTAAAATTTACGATAGCGCGCCCGCTGGATGGTTAAACAGCTAACACATTCGGGAAATATTAGGAACTTTATCCGCTGGTAGAATTTGCTGCGATCGAGAGAAGTGCAACGATATCATCACCGAAGATACGTCTGTGAGATTACCAACTTTTTTCAGAAAGAAATACCGTACGGAACTGTTAACGAATAGAGGAAACAGGATTCATACAATTAATGAGCTCAAGTTTAAACGTTGTAATTTCATTAGAATATATATTGAAGTGTTATTGTCAAAACCATTAAAAGGCTGATAATTTGTAGTAGTAGTAATGCCGTCAATTTTTCAATAACAGGCTTAAGATAGCAGAACTTCCAGGAATCGCAGCTCTGTACAGACATATACATAGCTCTATACATATTTGTATAAAGTATGTTAAAAAGTAAATGTATTATATGTCGAACCCATGTTTGAGCAATCAATGTAAATTGTTATTAGTGTTATTGAAGAATGACGAGTTAATGAACAGTGCAAGGCAAATTATTATTTTAAAGTAATCAATATAGTGATAAATATAACAACAGCCGGGCAACGTAAATGATAAAATTAGAAGATTCATGAAAGTGAATAGAATGTTAAGATATTCCAATAATCAATAATTAAGCAGAAAAGTGGGAGTATCTGTATATTAAAAACAAATTTTCTCCGCTGAATGAAAATGAAAAGAAAGTGGTACTTTCAATTGATGAAATTCATTTGAAACCATATTTGGATTACAAGGATGGCGGTATTTGCGAGCAACATACAACTGTAAGAACTTTGCCACATCTTTGAGTTTTCATGGTTAACATTATAAAATATCCGTATCAAGATGTTGTACATATATTGTCTGTAAAAAACGACGCAGAATTACTCCTTTCAGTACTCAAAAAAACCATTCAAGGACTTTTGTATTCTTGGTCTTCTGTGACTAGTAGCAATAATTCAATCAACCGGAAAACAATGAATATGTTTTCAAAAACCAATGAACTTCAGATAGTGTACCTACATCCTGTAAATTAATTAAGACCTCTATTTTATGCGATAGATACTACACATTTAAACGTATTCGGAACAACTGGCTAAATAAAAAAAGAAGGAAAAGCTTTCTTTTTCCCTGATTTTAAACAAGAAGCAGAGCTCAAAGAACTGCAAAATGTAGAATCTCTTGATACTTTGAGAGAAGTATACAGATTAGAGTGCAGCAGCATTGTGAAGTATACACAGACTTTAACAGCTAAAGCTTCATATCCATCAGCGTTAGAGAGACTAACTGAAAAATTAGTTATGCAAATTTTTAATAATTCGGTAGCAGAAGGACAAATATTACTGGGCAAAAATTTGGCCTTCCATACTCTTCCTTCCACAGGAGAAATTATAAATATTATTTTCAAGTGGTTTGATATTATGAATGTTGGAAAAATATTCAAAGGAAAATATAAAAGAAATGAATTTCAAGAACCATTAACTTCAGAGAACAGTGACAAGAAAATCGATTTTCTGAATGAATTTCAAGAGTGGTTAGACAGGTGGGGAGAGAATCAGCTAAGAACAGGTTCCTTTACAAAAGAAATCCTGCTTGCCCTAAAACACACATCGTATGCAGTTACTGAAGTTGCACAATAATGTTGTGAAGAGTTTGAAATTTATTACATTCTTACCTCAAAACTACTGACAGGTGCTTTAGAAAAGAAATTTGGGCACTACAGGCAACTGGCAGATTCACAATGTGTATAAACAGTTGTATGTGTATGTATGTATGTACAGTTGTATGTGTATAAATGTAAAAATCTTCGCAGTTTCGGAATCGCAGTTTCTTTCCTTTAGCATTGAACTCCTTGCCAAAACGAAATGTTATAGATCGTATTACTGACTTCAACTACGACATCTTGATTGAAGAAAACAGATGTAATTTCAAAGATAAAATTTCAGTGTCAAAACAGGATTTGATAATTTTGAGATACATCAGCTTTATAAGCGTACATAACAGAATACTGTTCTCATGCTGTTTTGAAGAAGATGTGTGGTGATTGTGCATTTAGTCATATGACAATGAAGAATTGTGTCTCATTACATCATTATATCGAGGTGGATTGTAATATCCATATCATGATGCTGTCCTAGTCGTATGATGGTATTACCGAGTAATCAAAAGATAACTCTCTCCAGAGTTAGAAAAAGACTTTTAAACTGTTCCTTCTCAAAGAGCAATGGTATGCTTAATTTCATTGGAAATACTAGAAAATGTGGAGATTTTCAGAGGCTAATTTGTCAACATAGTCATTTTTTGGTGGATGTTGTCAAATTACTTCTTTGAACTTCATTAATATATTTCTTAAGAACTACTGCAAACACATTAATAGTGAGCAAGAAAATAAAAAAAGTCAAGGAAAATGAAAACTTTAAAGAAATAATTTACGTATATACGTTTTGTATATGTGACACACGTGTATACGTATATGTGTTAAAGGCAGACTTATCATATACTGTACGACATTGTATTGTGTTCGTAAATGAAACAGGATCATGTACCAATTTTATAACCAGGTCTTGCAACAGTTTCAAGGAAACATTTCATCCTCATCATCAGGCTAAAAAACAAGGAGTTACAAGCATACAATGAGCAAAAAGGCTTAACACGTGAATATATTCTGCATTATTTGTTCTTGTATAATTAATTCAAATTGACATATAACAGGCACGTAATTTTTCACGTGCCGTTTTTTTCATACGCCGAGTGGCGCAATCCTATGGGCAATATAAAATCACTTTTACCACGCCTATCATTTATTATTTTTAGACAGCCTTACTGGCTTTCATTTCATTTTAATTCAACTATATAAATCACTTAAGGCCAATAGTAGCTGTTGCCGTCAGGCGGAAGTATTTTCTTTTCTGTGTTTCATTCGCAGAGTTATCAGAACACGTGGGTATCGTCTTACTTTTAGCGCTAGTGCCGAAACTTGAACGCTGGACATGCCCTGAAAGAGCCGCTTTTCGTAGTGGCTGTCTAAAAGCTATCTTCTGTTGCGGCTGAATGCGACTCCTTGCCTAACCGTCAGCGCGCAGCGACAGTCACGAGAGTTTTCGGAGCAGCGAGCCGGGGAGAGAGCGGACTTGCGAGGGACGAGCGGCAGCCAGCGGAGCTTCGGCTACGAGGCGAGGCCACGCTGCCAGGGCAGACAAAAACGGGCACCGCCCCCGGAATGATATGAATGCGAGAATGAGTTGTAAATATAGTTATACGAATGACTGAGTGAGTGAATGAAACAAAAATGAAAAAAGAAGAACGTTTTAAAGAACTTAATAATCACACTATAATAACTGTAAATAAAAATAGGCTAGGCCCAAAGAGGCCAGCCATATAATAGTTTTAAGTTAGAAATAGGTTAGTATATTTAAGATACAGCCCTCCCGAACTCCACAAGCCTAATCGGCTGGAGTATAAATGTATGCCCATTCTTGAATAAATTTCCGCCCCTCCAGGGCAACTGGAGGGGGGAAATCGAAAAAATAAATAAAAAAGAATGATAGATATGGATGGAGAAAGGAATGGAGTTCTCTCTGGTTACTAGTGTATTTACGGTTGAGATATTGAGTGTTTGACTCGGCGTATAGTATACTGGATTTTCTCATGGCTTACTGTTGGACTTTGCTTGATTTGGTACGTCTTCTGGATAACGTTAACTTGTTTGTGGATTTTCTTATGGTTACCGGAACGACACTGTTGTATGGATAATTGTTTCTGTGAATAAAAAACTGTGTTATCGTAATTTCTGTTTTCCTGGATATAACATCTTCATTTCTAAAAGTCTAAAAGCTGGCTGTGTTTTGTGGTGGCTTTCATTTTGCGCACGAGGGACTGGTCGGTCGCCAGCCTCTCCCACGCGCTGGCCCTGGCTCCCTCAGCGCAGCGGGCGGGAGCGGCTCCAGGGGCCGCTGGTGCAGAGGGGCGCAGCGCACCGGGCGAACACGGCGAGCGCGTAAGATGCGGCAAGTGGCAGTGCCACATCCGAAGGCGGATTACAATGAACTGTTGGTATTACTTGTGGTGGTCGCCCGCGCGCCCTTGAAAGGGCCGCCACAGGAACGTGGCAGCGAGGTGGGGAGGCGCCCGCATGGTTCCTGTGCCGCCCGGGAGAGCGCGCGCGGCTTAGAGCCGCAGGAGCCGTCACGCTCCAGTCAGCGCAGCAGAACTCGCACCCGCCCTTACGGGCGGGTTGGCCGGCGATCCTTCAGCCCAGAGGGGGTATAATCACACCCGGCGGGAGAGGCCGGCAGTTCGAGAGTTCCCGGCGAATTGCGAGTATCGGCTACTGCATTGTGACTTCGAAGACGGCTACGCTACATGACACGGATTTTTCTACTGGACCTCGTTGGACTGCGGTAACAATCCCGGCACATCTTCTGGACTTCGCATCGACCGTCGCCGTTTCTGGTACATCTCCTGGACTTCGGACATTTTGGATACGACACGGACTATTCTACTTGGATTCTGGAACTTTGCCTGCACAGAAACATCTCTTTGTTAATAAATCAATTTTACCTGCGTTTTCTGGTTTATTTTGGTCACAACATTACTTGCGCAACTTTTCTTTAACGATGGATTGAAGAAATGCGGGTGGAGTGGGGGTATTAGTTACGAAACCGGCCACTAAATTTTATGATGCAATGCCGATCTCTAGGAGAATCAGTCATGTCTTCGCAACTTTCTCAATAATTCGCGTTCTAACTTTTTCAGGAGTTCGAGGTAACTCCTAATCTTGATTGATCTTTACCTGCCTCGGTCATTTCTTAAGATTTTTTTAGAGGAAATCACGGACAGAAGTTTTCGTCTTCAACAGAAAATAGTTTCTATTTTGCGCCAGTAAAGATGTTTTTGGAATGTTGTCATCAGTGCTCGCTGCGAGCTTTTGCCGTCAACTGTTTATTGTTCCAGAGAGGGGAAAGCAAGGTCATCAGTCAAGAAAAGTGGCACGATTAATACTTGGCTGTCCGGCATGAGCCGCGACGAACTGACATTTAGGCCATCATGTTGTGGCATTCTTCTGAGATAAACTGCTGCCGAGAGGCTAGCATGTCGCTATATGTAGGGCGGGTGCGTGGGACGATTGGCCGCAGTGGCGACCAATAGGAGGAGGGCAGGTGGCACGCGATTGGTGGAGAGGAAGAAGAGCGAACCGAGAGGCCAGTAATGTGGAAGGAGGGAGGCTAGAAAGGGAAGAGGATAAAAAAACGAACAAGATGGACATCTGGAAAGATGCATCTGCGTGGACGGCAATCGGATAGAAATGCCAAAAAAGAACAGGCAAGAAGCGGCAACTTTATTGGTCGTCAGCGGGGGTGGTCTGCAAGTGGCGGGACCGCATTGGTAGGGAGCGATGGCCCGTCTCAAGCGGAGTCCATCATCTCTGTTAAGATTTGCGAGCCTCCTGGAGATTTCCTAAGCCTCTTTGATGAGGCGTAGGCCACTATCGGTCTTGATATCGTCAGGTAGTAAGGCCGTCTTATGGAGATGTTGTAGCCGGTCATGTAGTATGTGTTGACGTATTCGCTCTTCTGCCATGTGGCAACTTGCCGTTCCTCAGGTAGTTGGAGTAAGCCGTCTTATGGAGATGTTGTAGCCGGTCATGTAGTATGTGTTGACGTATTCGCTCTTCTGCCATGTGGCAACTTGCCGTTTCCTCAGGTAGTTGGAGTAAGGCCGTCTTATGGAGATGTTGTAGCCGGTCATGTAGTATGTGTTGACGTATTCGCTCTTCTGCCATGTGGCAACTTGCCGTTTCCTCAGGTAGTTGGAGTAAGGCCGTCTTATGGAGATGTTGTAGCCGGTCATGTAGTATGTGTTGACGTATTCGCTCTTCTGCCATGTGGCAACTTGCCGTTTCCTCAGGTAGTTGGAGTAAGGCCGTCTTATGGAGATGTTGTAGCCGGTCATGTAGTATGTGTTGACGTATTCGCTCTTCTGCCATGTGGCAACTTGCCGTTTCCTCAGGTAGTTGGAGTAAGGCCGTCTTATGGAGATGTTGTAGCCGGTCATGTAGTATGTGTTGACGTATTTCGCTCTTCTGCCATGTGGCAACTTGCCGTTTCCTCAGGTAGTTGGAGTAAGGCCGTCTTATGGAGATGTTGTAGCCGGTCATGTAGTATGTGTTGACGTATTCGCTCTTCTGCCATGTGGCAACTTGCCGTTTCCTCAGGTAGTTGGAATAAGGCCGTCTTATGGAGATGTTGTAGCCGGGTCATGTAGTATGTGTTGGACGTATTCGCTCTTCTGCCATGTGGCAACTTGCCGTTTCCTCAGGTAGTTGGAGTAAGGCCGTCTTATGGAGATGTTGTAGCCGGTCATGTAGTATGTGTTGACGTATTCGCTCTTCTGCCATGCTGGCAACTTGCCGTTTCCTCAGGTAGTTGGAGTAAGGCCGTTCTTATGGAGATGTTGTAGCCGGTCATGTAGTATGTGTTGACGTATTCGCTCTTCTGCCATGTGGCAACTTGCCGTTTCCTCAGGTAGTTGGAGTAAGGCCGTCTTATGGAGATGTTGTTAGCCGGTCATGTAGTATGTGTTGACGTATTCGCTCTTCTGCCATGTGGCAACTTGCCGTTTCCTCAGGTAGTTGGAGTAAGGCCGTCTTATGGAGATGTTGTAGCCGGTCATGTAGTATGTGTTGACGTATTCGCTCTTCTGCCATGTGGCAACTTGCCGTTTCCTCAGGTAGTTGGAGTAAGGCCGTCTTATGGAGATGTTGTAGCCGGTCATGTAGTATGTGTTGACGTATTCGCTCTTCTGCATGTGGCAACTTGCCGTTTCCTCAGGTAGTTGGAGTAAGGCCGTCTTATGGAGATGTTGTAGCCGGTCATGTAGTATGTGTTGACGTATTCGCTCTTCTGCCATGTGCCAACTTGCCGTTTCCTCAGGTGGTTGGAGTAAGGCCGTCTTATGGAGATGATGTAGCCGGTCATGTAGTATGTGTTGACGTATTCGCTCTTCTGCCATGTGGCAACTTCCCGTTTCCTCAGGTAGTTGGAGTAAGGCCGTCTTATGGAGATGTTGTAGCCGGTCATGTAGTATGTGTTGACGTATTCGCTCTTCTGCACATGTGGCAACTTCCCGGTTTCCTCAGGTAGTTGGAGTAAGGCCGTCTTATGGAGATGTTGTAGCCGGTCATGTAGTATGTGTTGACGTATTCGCTCTTCTGCCATGTGGCAACTTGCCGTTTCCTCAGGTAGTTGGAATAAGGCCGTCTTATGGAGATGTTGTAGCCGGTCATGTAGTATGTGTTGACGTATTCGCTCTTCTGCCATGTGCCAACTTGCCGTTTCCTCAGGTAGTTGGAGTAAGGCCGTCTTATGGAGATGTTGTAGCCGGTCATGTAGTATGTGTTGACGTATTCGCTCTTCTGCCATGTGGCAACTTGCCGTTTCCTCAGGTAGTTGGAGTAAGGCCGTCTTATGGAGATGTTGTAGCCGGTCATGTAGTATGTGTTGACGTATTCGCTCTTCTGCCATGTGGCAACTTGCCGTTTCCTCAGGTAGTTGGAGTAAGGCCGTCTTATGGAGATGTTGTAGCCGGTCATGTAGTATGTGTTGACGTATTCGCTCTTCTGCCATGTGGCAACTTGCCGTTTCCTCAGGTAGTTGGAATAAGGCCGTCTTATGGAGATGTTGTAGCCGGTCATGTAGTATGTGTTGACGTATTCGCTCTTCTGCCATGTGCCAACTTGCCGTTTCCTCAGGTGGTTGGAGTAAGGCCGTCTTATGGAGATGTTGTAGCCGGTCATGTAGTATGTGTTGACGTATTCGCTCTTCTGCCATGTGCCAACTTGCCGTTTCCTCAGGTAGTTGGAGTAAGGCCGTCTTATGGAGATGTTGTAGCCGGTCATGTAGTATGTGTTGACGTATTCGCTCTTCTGCCATGTGGCAACTTGCCGTTTCCTCAGGTAGTTGGAATAAGGCCGTCTTATGGAGATGTTGTAGCCGGTCATGTAGTATGTGTTGACGTATTCGCTCGTCTACCATGTGGCAAGTTTGGCCGATGTAGACAAGCTTACAACTGCATTGGGATTCGTACACGCCGGCGTCTTGAAGAACAACGATCTCCCACGTCCAGCTCCACGAGATTAGGAAGGTTTTATGGAGTCGTTGAACCTCACTAGTGTAAAACTCCAGTTGTGCCAATTGTTCGCAATGCATTGAGAATGGATCGTTCGATATAAATCGTTGGTTGATCTATAGGCAGTACAGAGGTGTCTCCATCCATCGCACATATGGACACATTGGAGAAATAGTCATCGGACAAGATCTCCGTGCGAGATGAGGCAGTGAACAGCACTGCAAATATGTTTTCTTGTGGACAACTTTTCTACCTCGATCACTATTTCATTTCCAGTTATTCCCCACGTGCCAGGGGCTCAACGGAAAACCAATATATAGTCGTTGAAGAAACAGTATCGCGTAACTGATATTTTGACAATTTTCTGTTGTTGTTCTTCTTGAATTTGGGCCTTTGGTATCTCGCGCTTGTATTCAAAGAATGTAAGTACCTGGTTTGTTGAATATAAGCAATAAAACAGCACATGAAACAATATCGCGTAAATTAAATTATGAAAAACACTCAAATTCACAATATTTAAAATCGCGTGACTGAAACCGCACAGAATTTCTCCAAACTGATGATATTTTACCTCTGTAGCGACTACGAACTTACTGCAGTATAGTAAATAGTAATTATTTTTGTTTGCTCTTTCTAACGACAAGTTTCACTGATCACAATGAAATTCCATGATCGAGAGTACAGCGTTATTTTTTCAGAGAGAGGCAAAATGAATGACTCCGACTTTGCTGATTGATTTAATAAATCAGCAAATTTTACTGATGTAATATTGCTGAATTGCAATTGTTGCAATATCAGTTGGGTAACAGGCGAGTTTCTAGATTCAGATATGCGTTTCTCAAAGGAATATCAATAATTTTAGTGGTGCTTTGAACGAATCATTTACGGAAGAAGAATTGAATTTTCAAATGAAAATTTCGTTTGATGAGTCAGTCGGAGTAGATAAAACTGTCACGATACCTAAAGCACACGATGGGAATGAAAAAAGCAACGTAGAATCAGCATCGAATTGCGAGTTCAATTCAGTTGAGAGTTCTTTATTCTTTCATTCTTTATTCCCTGTAATGAAATTGAAATTCTAATCTGGGAGGAAAGTAAATTTCAGCTTGATGAAGACGAGGAAGACAAATTCCACGATGAAGTTGAAACATATAAAGATAATTTTTTACTGATATTTGTCTTGTGTTTTTCTTTAAAATTTTCTGAATTGAAGTGAATTGAATTGAAAAATTTGGCCAAACGTAATATTTATTCTAATAAATATTGTCTTTAGATATTGGCGCAACATATTTATATAAAGATAATAACCAAGAATAATGCTTGTTTAGAAGCAAATAGAAAAAGAAGAGCAAGCGATCAGTTAACGAGACATTGAAGAAAAATGTCTACAAAAAGCTAAGAATGCGAGAGGAATCTTTCATTGGTTGTAGAAGATCAAAAAGTGAAAAGTGACTCCTGTAAAGCAACACTCCCTGAGACGCACGAAGGATGGAACCAAAATGTTCCTCAAGGATGTGTGAGAGGTAAAAAGTGAGGAATTGTAATAATATAACTGATTACAACAGGAAATCTTGTTTTCAACAAACTGTGGAGAATTATCTCTTAGGACCAGGAAAAGGTACATATTTACAGTCTGGTGACTGCTATACCAAGAAAACGACCCGCAAAGTGGAGAGTCCAGAAGGAAGGATACCTTAGCGTATCAATAAAGAATAGGGAACCAAAACCTGCAAGTATACAAGAAAACGTTTTTAAACACACTGGAATAAAACTCTGGTCAGTGAATTACTGATCTGAATGATCTGAACATGGTATGTCCCCAAGTACAGACGTTTTACATTCTCGTCCAAAAAAGACCAAAAGATGGAGGGAATAAAAATGCCAATGACTCTTTGGACAGTCTTCTTAAGCTGTCGTCACACTATTGTAGCGTCAGTTCTTGGAAGTTATACACTTGGATTAGATTTCCTGCAAATCCCTCCATTTTTTATTGTCACTCCCGAGCTCAATTTAATTTAATTTAATTTGTCAAAAAAGCAGTAAAAACTGTATATGACGTGTGGGGAAAGAGATTTACCTGCGCACATTTTCTTGAGGACCAGAATAAAATTAAAAAAAAATAGAAAACGAAAAAATGAATTTAGAAAATAATTATTTTAGAAAAATAAAAATATTTGAAAACTGTTTTTTCCCCGAGTTATAGATAATCAATTTCAACGGTAAATGAACTACAGAGCAAAAGGAGTGCTCAACAAAACGTGCGCACAGTGAAGCTACATTTACGTCCAGAAGCAAAACAAGGGGCCATCTCAGCATTTGCTCAATGGATCAGGGAAACTGGACAAAAACCTGATCGAGATGGGGGTCATTGACCCGCTCAAGTTTGGCAGTGTGTGACTTTGGACAGGTAGGCACCTGTGTGAGCGACGACGGTTACACGTTACGCAGACGCAGAGTTCGCCGTTACTGGAGAAACAGAGGTAGCTCGCAACGGGAACATGCGTTTGGTGCAATCCGTCAAAAATCACCGCAATCAATTGCAATCAGTACATAACAATATCTGACATAGCAGGATAAAACAATACTGTTTACGTTGTGGTATGTTTCTTCAATCGCCATTCAAGACAACCTATTAATAAATTCGATGCTTCCTAGTGAACAATCATGTAGAGCCATAGCGTTGCTGAGGATTCGAGACTAAAGAACATTTCAGATTCAACAAAAGGATGTTATCGGCCCCCAAGAAAGACATATAGGTGGCTATGTAGGTGATAAATCTTGTATCAACGAACGTAACTGGAAAGTAGAAAACTTCTGTTAAAGCTAAGTTGCGAGGGCACTGAAACAACATTTATGTACTTCGCTGGACCGTTGACAGAAGTAACAAACATGTGCTTTGAGAAATGATTGTTGGGGGAATCCATTTCCCAACTCTCGCCTAGAGAACTGCAACAGGTGGGAGTAGAAGTCATTGATAACCGAAAATCTACCAGGAACAAAGTCAATTAGCGTGTGAGATGAAAGATCCACCTTAAGGTTAGAGTGATCGAAGTGGACTAGTGTAGGGTAATGGTCCCCTCTATGACAATAAAAATGGTCTGCAGAAACCCAAAGCAATAGGAGCAAAGTTCTCGAAACTAGGAACAAAACAGCACGTGTTTAAAAAAATTAGTTTATAATGGTTTATTTCTGTCAAGAACTTTACCCTTTTATCACTGAGGACGGACTAAGGTTATTGAACCCCTCAGACATAAGACAAAGATTTAGATTCCACGAGAAAATGATGGAAGTTAAGTTGTTCGATTTCTTTTTCTTCCTCGTTCCGGAAGTGCTTGAAGCACTCGTCCACAGCGAGTCGTCCTGGCTGAAATCATCAGATAGGCTAATTTGGATCTCATCTCTACGAGGAATATTTGTGTATACATTTGATTTCGTGTTTGGTTACGATAGTAATAGTACTTTTGACCTGGGCAATCTAGTTTTCTGGTCATACTTGATATTAAGCATCAAATACATAACTTAAGTGGCTTTTCCGTTTCAGTTTGTCCGCTTGTGTTAGTTTTTCGACTGTCTGAGTGTGTTGGTGAAACGTTGGGCTAGAGCTACCGGGTTTCGGATCAGGTAGTGCTTCGCAGAACTGTCAGAGAACTTTTTTCCGGAGAACTTTTTTTGAACTTCTCTTTCTCTTCAAAACGTGAGAAATTTGATGTATGATCACCTGATCAGTCGACACATTAGTGTCGACCATTGCGGTATGGTTGAACAATTGGGACCGTGACAATCGTTTCCGCAAACCGCACTGAATGCACTGCTCATGCAGAATAAGGAATTTCTTCCGATCCTTTGACGCAGGTGACAGATCTGGAGATACGTCGTTTTGATCCCGATCTCTGCGTGGAATAGTTGTAGGTTTGTTAGTCGATAGGTTTATTAAAGAAAAAGTTTATTGATTGGGGATAAGATCTTGCTCATTGTACCACTGCAAACTGTGAAGAAGAAGAAGAAAAGTAGAATGAAGATCATCTGACCGAACCTTCGAAAATGTGAAACCATGCGACATTTCCCCTATTACGTACGTATGTTTGCCCTCTCCAAACTACTACCGAAATAATTAATGTCGTTTTCTTGTTTCGTTCAATGTAAATACATTCACGTTACTAACAATCACACCTAATAACTTACATTACATTAACTTAGTGTCTTTGCTTTTGCTAATTTGTTCTGTGTATTAAATATTTCTGCAGGTAAAAACTTTCAACAAGTTTCCTACGAGAAATAAGCAAGACTAATCTACCTTGTCGAATACGTAAATACAATGATTGAAGTAAATAGAAAAACGATAACTTTTTTACAAGAGACATTTCTCGCTTGATTTAAAAAAACAATAGCTACGCACTGATATATTTATTTAAGTTTATTACTTCCTGTTCGACAATTTATCTTTCAGGGCATTGAAATTTGCAATATATGGACAGTCGTTTTGGACACTAACAGTTACCTCTGTAAGAGGATTTATGAAGGTAAATTTTTAAGAATTAAACAAATATATAAGACTATGAAACATGAAAAAGAAGAGAAAATAAATTTAAAAATATTTTAACGTCAATATTTATTCTGCTTTGCAGAGAGGATTTGTTCTTCCGAGCTGTAATAAATCACTAGCTCACACTTAAGGATTATGTAGTTGTTCTCAATTAGTTACCTAAAAGTAACATCAAATAATTTCGAAAATATTGACGATATTTCTCTGGGTACTCTTCAAACCTCTCGCCGTGTTCTCATTTTTTATGCCTACGTCGCCAGATGTCTCTTCAGTTACTCATCTGGCAGGAATAGTGACACCACAGTTGCAATGGAAACGTAGCGTTGTAGAACATGTTAATTGTGCTATCACGAAACACAGTCATCAATTGTTTTTCAGCAGGACGCTTCAGAACGGAGTATCACAAAGCTCCGCATCAGGCAAAGGCCAGAAAAGCATGGTATGAGCGGTTCGTGGAAACAGTTTGTGTGCCACACCGGGAGAAAAAACAAAGTCACCCTTGGGTAGCAAACATGTGAAAGTCCACGGTAGTTCACACGAAGAGCAAGTTTGAAGCTGAATCATACACAGACTACGATTTGGAGAAGCTTACAACGGCAACTGCAGTGTAAGTCGAACAAGAGGGTACAGCTTACCTGCCTCGAACTGTTCATGTTGGCATTGACGAGGTGGAGCCGCAGGTCGGCCACCGCGATCTGATCTAACTCCCATAGACTTTTGTCTGTGAAGATATGTTAAAGACAAGGTGTAAGGATATTAAGCCCTTTTCTATTCCTTCTTACGTTTCTTGCGTTGTACCTCGAAACGGCAGCTCATCGTTAATTTGACGGTCACGAAACGAGAAAGACCGTGAGAGATTGACTGAGATCTTCGCCCAGTAACTATGTATGACCTCAGGAAATAATTTTACGGTGAATCTACTAAATCTGCGACTCCTTCAGGAAGGTAGGGCACTTGTAGGGCATAGTCTCCCTCATACATACACAGCGCTGGAGTAGTGCAGGGTTCTGCATCGAGCATTGATTTGCCGCACTTTCCACGAACACGACTTTTTGATTTGCATCTGTTGCGTAAAGAGAGCCTTTGGCATTTAACACAGCGTGAATAGTTAGCGACATACTACCGCACACGAAGATTATAAAACTCACAAGTACTTCCTGGAACAGATGGGGAACAAAACGTTACAATCAGAGTGATCTATTGATCCCCACCCTTGAAACATTGACTTGAAGAGAAGGTTCCTCGTCAGTTCCTGATAGTTGACTACTCCCTTACAAAGGTTGAGAGTAGGATGTGTACCTACTTAATTTTTAAAATGTTCTCAATTTTCTCGTCGGTGCGCGCTTCAAATAGAACGGGGACTATTCCTTTGTCACACCACCTCTTGGAGCTTTGCGAATCCTCTATGACTCGCGCCAAACGGACCGCACTCACATTTTCAAATGTTTTTTCTTTCTCAGTGCCCGCCGTGGGAAAGCGAGGCTTTGTGGATGTTTCCTCTTAGAAAAGCGCTATTCAAATCAGCGGTACCTTTCATGCAGCTCTTCATTTCGGAAGAGGGTAAAAGGGTACGTTCCGTATGATAGATGTTGTTTCGTCTGCGTGCTCCCCACCTTCCATTGTGCCCGAGTGGACACCCCAATGGAGCGTCAAATGATACGATGATGCAGCGGGGGGATTTCAGAGCGCTGCTACCCGCTGCCTTACCCTGGAGTTCAGCCAGAAACCTAATTTGAGCTCATTGATCTGGATAGGGATAGCTTCCTACTGCCCATCAACAAGAGACCAAGGCCAAAGTTAGAATACTGAGGCACGAAATTCCGACCTACACACCAATACAAGAACTCGTCAGGATCCCGTACAAGGCAAACACATGGATGGGCATTGGGCATTCAGAGAAGACCAGTGAGGAAAAGGGGTGATTAAAAGAATGAAGGTGGCATAAAATGGAGAAGTAGAGAATGATGTAGAAAGGAACAAATGCGATCCTTCTCTGCATCCTTCGTCAGGGCGTGAACCGACACACCTCTATGGGTGCTCCGTTCAAACACTCAATGATGAGAATTAGGTTTGACACTTCGACATTTAAGCTCATCAGCGCTCGTGTCAAATTATTGTTACAACGTGTGTGCACTGTGTTAGTGCTAAATTATAACATTTTTTAAAATACAAAGAAAATAGAGAAAACAACGGTGTATATTATTTAAATAAAAAAAACAGATTTGGCACAAAAGGAGCCAGGTGAACACTAAAATTTGGTAAGCGAAAGCCATATTAATTGGCATTGTCCTCCTCTCTCAGATTAGGCTATAAATTCCATTTTTCTGTAGGAAGTTGAAAAGCTTACAAAGAGAAGATTCGTCATTTCCAAGGATCTCTCTTACAGCGAGGTAGTCATGCCTTCGGCTGCTTACCACAGAGCAAGAGAGCATTGCGTAGCGTAACTCGTACGTCTGGGGATGCTCAACAATAACACACAAAATGTCACTATCAACTACTTCATCTAACAGGCGGATGCAACACAAGGCAGATACACTGGAACTACTTCTACGATCTCGATTGTTTACGACGGTGTAGGTGCTTCCCACAAAATGTTCACAGCAGTCAGGACTGCCGATATCTTGAAATGACTTGAATGACTCAGCTTTAATTCTTATACGCAAATGGCAATGAGACGACCAGTTAATTTATACATTGCAGACTGAAATAATATGTAATCTATTTAAGGAATAATTCAATTTCTTGGATATTAATTAAGAAATAGTAAACAGGCACTATTTCTACAGTTTGTGCCCATGACCACGCGGGGACTCCCGAGTGAGAGAGAGAGAGAGAGAGAGAGAGAGAGAGAGAGAGAGAGAATTTTCTGACCGCCTGAAGTGTGCTGCGTTCTCGTGCACAAACGAGTAACGTGCCTCTTTCCGCAGTGGATGCACGGTAGATACTAGCGTAAAGCAGTCGGGTATCCCCTGACCAGGGGCTGAAGAGGGGAGAGGGGAACCTCTTCATCTGCGCATGCGTCACTGCTCGTCGCAATCTCGCGGCAGACGCTAGAAGCATTTCAGCATCCAAGCAATCAGAGGCCAGCTTCAACAACCCGTCGAATTCAATCATAGGAAATCAATTTGAAAACAAATTCAAAACATGTTTCGCTCAACGGACCGCTTGTAAGATTATCAATAGAGTATTTAGGGTTCTTTTTTAACCCTAGTAAGCTAACATGAATTCATCTAACGTTAATGCTAACACGGGGTTATGCGTAACCCCAGGAACTTTTAGGGTAATAACTATTAAATAAAAACATTTATGTGATTTTCTTTCTTTAATAGTTTAAAATACTTCATTTACAACAATTGGAGCAAATATCAAAACGATGTTCACTGCACACAGGCGTTCTGCACTTTACACAACAGTTTGGTTTTCCGATCATGCCACCTACTACAGAGTCCACATCGAACCTGTCTCTCCAATTTTTTTTCTGAATATCACTGGAAACAACAGTCTTTTCGCACCCAATCATTTTTTCAATGTTATTTCTAAGTTCTTTTGGTAAGACCTTGGACAGACGCTGACTTACATGCGGTTTAATGAGTTGCAATGAAAGGTCAAAAGAAACGTTTTCCTGGCACATTTTCTTTCCAATGATTGATACAGTACTCCCGCATTAAATACCAGCTTGATCCAGAATTCCATAAAATATCGAAGAGGCCATCTCCGAGTTTTTCTTGTTACTGAATAAGTGTGCATAAGCTGGTCAAAAGTGTCAACTCCACCTTTTGTTGAGTTGTAAAAATTTACAATTTCTGGCTTGCCATTATTTTCATTTATTTTCCGCTCCACAATGCATAGTGGAGATGAGTATAACCGATTTTGATTTTCGGGGAGTGAATGACACTAAGGTTTTTTTTTTATCAAAACAAAACTGAGATGACATCATTGCCTTCTTTTTGTTTGGTAAAAAGCTTGGAGGGATTTCTCTTTATTTTTTCGTAGAGTACCCACAATAGTTAATTGATGTTGATGTAGCATCTCATCTGCCAATGGAACTGACGTGAACCAGTTGTCCATTGTTATATTCGTGCGCGTACCATGAATGCTCTCACTCAATGTCTTAACGTAATGTAGAGGCAAATTTTTCCGAGGACGATCTTCCTTTCCTATGTAAGGCAGGGCATTAACCATGTAGAATGTACGGGAATCGCACATGCATACGATCTTCAACCCATACTTATCTGGTTTTGTTGCTATGTAAACCCGAAAGGGGCATTTTCCTCGAAAGCCTAGTAACTGTTCGTCAATAGTACAATATTCATGAGGAGTGTAATATTGCGTTGCATGCGAAATAAATGCTGCCCAGATACTTCTGATGGGTGCAAATTTATCTTGTGGATTCCTTGTATTCCTATCATCGAAACGGATACATACAATCAAGAACTTGAACCGTTCTTTTGACATTACATTTCTATACATTTCGGATCCATAGGAACCCCACATTTCGTCTACATTCAAATGTCCGTCTTTACGACATCCAGCAAAATACAAGAGACCGATCAGTGCGCGCAATTCTACATTGTTCGTTAGATCTACATATCTGCAGTCATTGTATCTGGCGCGCCTGAGTTCGATTTCTTTATTTGTGTGAAATACAATAGTATCGATCATGTCATCATTGATTAATAAATTCCAGGCATCTTCTGAAGTACTCACATTTTTTGCGGCACCCTTTGGTCCAGGAATACGCAAGAATAAATTTCTCTGTGGAGTTTTGGTTTTTGGCGGTAATTTCTGAGACCACACATGTCCATCTTTTCCGCGAAGAACATCACTTGCCGGTAAAGAAAACATATCATCGTCATCAGATGCAGAAATATCATCTTCAGTATTTGACATATTCGATATATTGTCCTCAAATTCAGAACCACTACCATTAGAATCATAATCTTCCTCCTCTTCTAACCAATTTTGCATTATTTGTCCAAAACTAGCATCTGTTGCTTTAACATAACCTCTAAAACGTTTTGTTGGTCCAGGACTTGCACGATCAGACATGTTCTTCGAAGAAAATAACAATTCTGAAGAAATTCAATGCAGAAAATATACTAACGTTAAGGCTAACACGGGGTTACGCACCACCCCAAAGCAACACTGACGAAGAAAATCTCAAAACAACTATTAAAAAACCAGCAACCACTTTGGAAAGTATAAGCAAACTGAAGCCAGAACTCTTGAGGAAGTATACATGGAGTATCAGTGGTACCAACATAAAAATACATAAGATAATAAGAATATATAAACTCTGTGGGGTGGCTGGTAACCCCTGTTAGCTTTCCAGGGTTAATATTGCATACGGGGATGCTCAGCATCTCAGCGTCCCCGGACGCTACGCCACTGGGGAGAAGTAGCAGTGACCGATCCCAAAGCGCGTAAGAATCGTCTCATGTCCAGTATCGAATCCTCCAGTTTCAATTATATTGTCAGAATCCAGTAGTTCTTCAATTATATTGAGATAATACAATATGTGCAGATCTCTGACGCTGACGCATCGTCTACGTTTATATTATGAATGAACGATTATTACAAAAGCAATCGATTAATATCTAACACAAGGTTCATCTCGTTTTCGCTCCATACAGCCACAGCCGATTGGTCCCGGTTCTCAGCGGGCTGGCGGCTCTCAGCGATAGTACTATGAGAAATTTAAGTGTCAAAAGCCGGGGTATGAGAAATTCAACGGTGGCGCTTAGCTCTGGCGTGCAAGCACAAATACCAAAATAGCCATTACTATTTTCTGCAGATAGTTGTCTCCTCCACTAAAATAAGATAACAATAATTAATTATTTAATTATAATTAAAGAAATAATTCGGACAAGGAAAACATTTCAGCAAAAACCCTTGAGAAAGTTTGGGACAGTAATAATTAATCAATGTCGAATTGTCAAAAAACATATTTTCATATTTTTACCTAAGAGTTATAATTCCATCACACTACCAAAATGTATCCAGTATTACTCTTAAGAGATCTTACGTAGTAATTCTTAAACATCTTTTTTTCTCACAATCCGTTCAATATTTGAGCGCAACTTAAACTCACATTTGCGATGTTGTGATCAGTGAGAGAACTCAATCTCGATGTACAAATGTTCATACTAGCCCTTTCACTGCTGACGACGCACCCGTACGTCAAGCATTGCCCTGCCCGCAGTGCTTACGCCGCACCGGTGCGTCAGAGTTCGCCGTGCCACCACTGCTTATCGTCGCACCGGTGCGTCGCGCTGCTCTTTCGAGTTCTCGTGTCCGTTGTTAAATCGCGTTCGAAATTAGGCGATTGCCACAACATGGGTCCTGTTTTGGACACTTTGAAGTTTATTTTGGTGCCTACTAGATAGAATTTTAATGCTTCTGTTGCGATATTCTTCACGTGTTGTGGAAGGTATGGGCTGCTTGCACTGCGGGCCGTCTTGGGGCCCGCGCGCAGGTTCAGCCAAGAGCGCGCAGGTCAAAATATTATGGCAGTACCCTCATAAATCCTTTTGTATAGTCATACTCCGTGTTAGAGTAAAGATGTATACCTTCGTTTACGCTTCAACGCATTTCCGAGTTCTGCGGAAAAAACAGACGACAAAACATTCACGGCGACGCTGTGTCAAAGAATACAAAAAAAAACTTTAACAATTTCACAAAACTCTTGCAGTGTTGCGAAACACAAAATTAAAGGCACACACTGACCAAGCGATGCTACCTGACTAACACAGCAAGCAAAAACCAAATGAATGTAACATTGAAAGGTTACGAGGCACACATGGCCGGGTTGTCGAACCACACCACTGTCACAGCACCACCGCTCCTACAAATCACACCGCTGTCCAGTAGAGGGTCTCAAATGCAGAAATCGTGAAAAATACCCTTCACGCCGTGGATGCTTCATGCTCCCGGTCCACCATAGCTCCTTCCGCTTGGCCCACACTCCACCAGCTGTGTCGCCCGCTGTCCGCGCATGCTCTGGCGCTGCCCCGGGTTCCGACCCCGGGCAGGGCGCAGAGGGGCGGGCAGCCGGCTAGCTGGCGGCGGGGGGCGGACGTAGGCGGGGGGAGAGATACGGGCGCGACGGCGCGATGGTGTTGGTGGCGGCGGTGACGGTGGTGATGTAGTGACGTCACCGGTGGCGGCGGCGAGGGTAGCTGATTGCAACCTGGCAGGGCGGCGGAAGAACTGTCACATGCATCAAGGCGCGGGGAAACAATGATTAAATTAATGTCTTCATTCCATTTCATTGATTGATTGATGGATTGATTGATTGATTGATGATGGATTTTTTTAAGTGGGACGCGCGAATTTTGGAATTGGCGCCCCATGACACCCTGGTCTACCATGGAACTCCCATAATTTAGCGGGAAGCACTCCAAAGAGTGCCCAGGTGGGCGGAAGTCGCAGGAACTTGTCCGCGCCGAGCAAAATGTGCTAACACGCTGCATTGTATGGGCGGTCAGGGAACAAAGGCGTGACAGTCGCATCATGTGCGCAGAATGTGATGTGAGGACTGTGTGTGACCCCATGCTTCAAAATGTACCATAGACAGAAAAGTTATTAATAAAAGAAAACAAAAATAAATATATAAACAAATAAATTAAAAATAAAAAACACAAAAACAATTCTTTTATCTTCGTCACTGCCGGTCTAAAGCCCGGCTCCAAAAGAAGGACGGAAAGAAGTCCGGGTTTAATAGAAGCTGTTGTTTTGATAACAACTGAGAGCGCGCGCAAGAGAAGGCCGCACGAAAAAGTATTCAGCACCCGGCGTGCGGCGGCGGCCACAAGACTCAGCACTGCGCGGCGGCCAGCGCTATGCGTAGCACTGAAAATTGCTCATAAACGTATATAGACCCAAACTTACTTAAAATTTGGGCAGCATGCTTGTGGAAATTAGGAAACTGTACTCTTAGGAATGTTTTTGTAAAAATGAAATACATCTTCCTAGTGCTGGAATTTGTCTTGAAATCAGTATCATTTTGAAGATCTAATATTTCCAACAGTAAATCTGATTTACGCTGTCAACATTGAAACTGGTAAAGCAACAACTTTGAAATCTGATTCCATATCAGAAATTTCATGAAATCTATTTTCAAATTATACGTTCTTCATCGGTGTATTAGTCATACATTGCATGATTCATCGTGTAATGACTCTTTAGATTACACTCATTAATATGATTAAAATTTTTGACAAACCAAATGTGTTATATTATGTCCAGTTTTTGAGACATAATAGTTCCCATTTATTTTTTAAAGTTATTGGATTGTTATGACGAGGGCTACTTGCTTCCTCTCCAACGACAATACATTTTGCAATGTCCTGAGGATCTGAGCTGTCCGCATCGCTTCTACCTCTCAACGCCCCTCGTCTGCAAGCGGACTTGCTCGCACTCGCTGCAGCTCCCGCCATCTGCTCCGGCCGCTGCCGAATCGTTTTTCTGATGAGCCCTGATCTAATAGATTAATATAATTGTTCAATTAAGTCACATACCATTGGTCGATGGACACAAATGTACTTTTCCCCTATGTGTTTGTTAGATAAGAAGTTACCGTTTCATTCTTTATGAGAACAGTTCTAAACCCTTATTGATAGTTTCATCTTTTATTCCTTAACGGGTGTTAAGAAATTCGAAAGCGTCGTATTGCGTAATCGCTGCATCGGGCGTTCTCTTACAGCCAGGTCTGCCATTAGACGCCTAGCAATTCAATTTTAGTATCAGTCGATGTAGATAAGTTGTGCAATCCGAATCGGTTGAAAATGTTGAACTAGTTCTTCAAAATCATCTATTGCCATCTTTGTCCCCGCGGAAAGAGCTCCAAGAATAAAAATGCGAAAATTACATGATCAGGGGCAGATTTTAATAAACTGTCATTTTTTCCTTTTCACTTTATAACCATGCCATTTAGTACAAACACTAATTTATGTTATGACAACAGCAAATTACCTATTTATGTCACTTTTTCCATTTTTACGTAATTTAAAAAATGTGTTGTTAGTCCAAATTGGTTTTAGGTCATTTCAAATTTTTTCGAGTATTTTATTGACAATTTTTGGCTATGTTTTTTGTCACCAATCAAGAGGTTCTGATGCTTCGGAACCTCCTCCGAAATATCGAAGATGCTGGTTGTGACCCATAAAATAGACGGAAAATTAAAGCCTGTTTACATATCATGTGCGTAAGGAGTTTGCTAGAAGCACAGAGTGCGCAGGTGCGTGGAGTGCACTGAACACAAATGAACAAGAGTTAGTAATAGAAAGGAGTGACAATATGTTTTGAAATTAAAATATGTGTTTTGTATTAAAATACTCATTAGGTTTGTACAATAAAAATATTCAAGTCTCTAGATCGTGTATTATTTTATGGGGTGTGTGAGACCCCAGTATCCCATTTATGTAGCAAAATATAAGTATGCCGGTTAGGGGTTAAGATAAGCTTCCCACACACGTGCGACCATTCGCAGCACGGCTACTGACACGCTATAGACAACGCCCCACTCACCCATGAATTATTTTTCTCCGTCTTTTAGTATTTATGAATTGCACAATAACAAAAAGAAAAGCATAAACGCTGGTTATCACGACATTTGAAAAATTAAAACTATCTCATATCAACGAAAAATATTGTTTCGAGCACTGTTCCGTATGCCAGTGCTGGCTTGTTGGATTCTGTCAATCAGGCTCGGCGATTTCCCTTCAGAGTATTGCAACGTAGTGCATAAATGGGTCAGCAGAGATAAGTCGTTTATTGACACCCACCTCAGATACCGTTAGAGGAGCATTTCTTTTATTATTGCAAGGCTAATATTCCTTTTATATGCTTCAAAAAACAATAAAAAATTTGAAGACCTTGGAGATCTATCGATTTCATCCTAGACTTGTTGAGTTTTGCATGGCTAGTATGAAGTCGTGGAGCACCAGGTTACTAATCCACAGCGGAAAGGGAATAGTAGAAAGAAGAAGTATTCAGATTAACAGCCCAAGCACATGCCCCAAGTGGTACGAACACTCACCAAAACCGGTGACGTCTGTTGGATTGTGTAAGATATTGTACGACCAACAAATCCAAACTGATCGCACGATAGCGGCAAACAAACCGGATATAGTTATCCGAGATTTGGAGAAAAAATCGTGTTTACTTGTCGATGTTGCTGTAGCTTGTGATCAGAACGTCGTTACGAAAGAGGCAGAGAAACGTCTTAAATACAAGAGTTCGGAAATCGAGATCAGCCGAATGTGGGGCGCAAAAGCACAGGTCCTACCGATAGTTATCGGAGCTCTGGGATTTGTTCCGCAAAATTTGAGTAAGAACTTGGCTAAACTTCCAGGTCATTCAAAGGACTGGGAAGTGCAGAAATTGCTTTATTTGGCACAGCTCACATTTTGCGCAAGTATTGTAGAGGCACCGACAGTCCCTAGATCTGCTCCTTAGGTAGCTGGTTGCAACCTGGAGTAGATTTTATACTCAGTTGACTCATAACATCTGTAGTCGTGATATGGAGCAATAATAATAATAATAATAATAATAATAATAATAATAATAATAATAATAATACATGTACTGATGACACAAATAACTGTATGTAGTAGAATTGAAAATTAAAATTTCCTGAGATTATTTAGAAACAATGACGCGAATAATTACAATCTATTGGCAAACCCATTTACAAACATTTCTCGAGAAACACGTAAGAGTACCTCTAATTTCATTTGTCTCATGCCAAAACAAGTTATCAGAGCATCTACTGTAGTAACGTTTCATTTTGTCAGTTTTCTATGAAAACTATCGCTTCAATTCGTGTATACTATTTTTCTGTATTGGAGAGAGATAAACAGTCCATGAATTCCATTGTAAACGTTTTTGTGAAGTTCTACTTTTCGATGTTACCTTGAAAATCAATATTTAACTTAAAATAATCGTCAATATTAATCGATGTGTCGTGTGCGCGAAACAAATGCTCGATTCATATATATTTGTATCATTGTCACTATCGGAAGATGATATTAAAATTTTCTACATTTCAAAATGTTAGAGATGACATTTCGTAAATATGTTTCTCCGTATTCAATAGACATTGCCGTACTTACAAATTTCAAATTAGCATTCATTAACTGTGTGTGTAAAAGCTTTTCTATTGTGGAACAAATTTATTTTTATAGAAATGCTCCTCGTTTTCTATGTTTGTCTGCTGCAAATATTACATCTAAGTGTGGATCAATTCATATGTGGAAAGGTTTTGTTCTCTGAGGAGAAAAAAAAACACAATGTGGTCACTGATCACAATAAGTGTTTTCTCCTTATTTCTCAAAATGTTCTTATAAATGTAGAAGAACTCTTAATGAAATTATATTAGGAAGAAAAATATCTACCAATTCCATTTATGAGAAATCCAATACTAATTCCATTGATGACAATTGTTAATTTTAAATTATCTGTATTAAATTCAATAATCGGATTTAATAATTGTTTTCGAGTACGTTTGTTATAATTCAACTTTTATGCGCATTGATTAAATCACTGTGCAACTAAACATGTTCCTTTTGCCTCTTGGCATTCACATATGGAGCTGCCCGTTTCGTTTCTGCTCTCAAATTCCCTCGCTGCCCCCGCAGCTCGCGAAGCATGCAGGCGGTTCGCGCCCGCCACACAGCCCCCAAGAAGCACTTTAAATTCGTATTCGCAATTTAAATTCGTATATCCTTGATATACGAATCTGCGGGTAATATCAATTTTGGGAGAAATGCCATGTACCAATTAGTCGGTTGTTTACAGTCAGACGGATAGTCGTTATTGAAAACTTCGAATCAGCCTCCCCCATTAAAAAGTAGACATCTTTTTATTTATTGCCTAATTTTAATTTTCATATCACAAAGTAATTGAAAACATTTTTAATTTCCATGTTTTTTGCTTTCGCTAGTAGCTTAAGTCCTCTAATAGCTTACGTCAGTATACTTTAGTTAAATTCATAAAAATTCTCTACAACTCTAAGGTAAACCTCGTGCCAAATTAGAGATAAGGGACTTTTGTTCAATATTTTCACAGATTCATTCAATTATATTTCAAGAAATAAAGAAACTACTGGTGGTACAGAATGGCACAGACTTTTCCGTATTGGTTTTCTATTTCCTTGGGCTACATATTTGGAATTGTCACATCTTCGTGTCAGCTGCCATCAATTGTCGCCTAAAGTACATTTTTTGACATTTTATTAATTTTTTGGTTTTCTAATGGTAGTTCGGAAATATAAAATTTATAATATTAAAGAACACTAAATTATCTTCCTAAATTGCAATTTTCTTTGAAAAATTTAGAGCCGTTTTTAACAAAATGGCGATTAAGCGCTACTGTATATTCGCAATTTGAAGCTCTTTTCACAGAAAATTTCTGAGTTTTCGAAACACTTCATTTTAAGTCATTTTAAGCACTTACTCTCACAAATACAATAGTGTTTACAAATTGCTGGTAATGTGCATATTAAAAGTGTAAGAGATCATAAAAAATTAATTTGTGTAATTTTTGAAAAACCAAAAAAATACCCCGAAAAGTACTTTACGTCATATTAATGAGTGCAATTAGCACTTCGAAAAGTTTGAAGAAAAAATTGAGAGCCATTTATACGAAAATGTCGTTTGAGCGTTTCTGAAAATGCGGAATTTTGAGATTTCACAGAAACGGTTGAGTTCTCGATAAACGTTACTTGACATTATTTAAAGTACATATACTCGTTAATATAATAATGTCAGCTAATCGCCGCTAATGTGAGAGAAGTAAAAAAATGAAATTTTTGAAAAAACAAGAATAAAGCAATGTGGCGTTTCTGTCATCTCATAGAGTACTATCCCTGCCAAAAGTTAAAAGAAAAAATTGGAGCGGTTTTTGTGACCATCTTTATTTTGTAATTTTTTAAAATTGCAAATATTTCACGCATTTTGGCAGAAAACTATTAAATTTTCAAAAACTTACGTGGCATTAATAAAATACTCACTGTGGAGAACAAATTTCATTCGGAGGAAAAATCTCTAGCCTTCAATTTTCTAGTTGTAGGAAGACGCCGAAAAAAACTTTTGCCACTTTCGAAAATTCAGAATTAACCGTTAAAAATAGGACCTATATCACCTTTATAAATGTATTTTACACTATTTTCACAAGAAATTTAAAGAAAAAAATTGGAGCCGTTTTTGAGAAAAGTTTGAAAATATCCGGAGGGTTTCCCGTAAAGTGCCCCGAAATTTTGAAGATAGTGTTCCAAAATAGCGGCACCTCGAGTGGAAGCAGATCGAACGTAGAAAATCCATTTCGGAAGAAATCGTACGTATGGTTTAGACGCTAGTGTTGTTCACAGACTGACGGACAAACGGACGGACGAAAGTTTAAAAAAAAAACACGTTTTCGGTATCAGGGGACCCCAACACGCCTATTTTCGTTGAAATATCGAAATTGTTTTCCCAACGTTTTTTAATTACATTGAGGCCTGCGATAGCATAAAGCTTAAGAGAATAGTGCAGGTTTCATGTTCGTTGAAATGCCTGATTTTGCAAAACGTTTAAAAAATTTAAAAAAAATTTCGTAGTCTTTTTGTAACTAAAATTGTGAAGATACAATATTGTTTACCAGAATTAAATATGCTTATCAAAAACAGATCTTCAAATAAGGTCATGTTGAGTTTTTTGAAAATATGAGTTGTTTTTCTATAATTTTCTGACAAACAATGGCCCGCTCGGAATTCACCGCGCGTTTTCGGCGTCTTCTTACAACTACAATTGTGAAAATACAACTTTTTCTCAGTGAAATGTATTTATCACAACTACATCTTGAAATAAGGTCAGGCTTAATTTTTCGAAAATACGAGTAATTTTTCTCTAATTTCGTGTCAAACATAATACCCGCTGCAAACTTACTGTGCTTCAGACAGCCGTATGTCTGCTGATTCAGACAGCTGTAAATTAGAATTATCAAATTTGTATATTATTTTTTTGTTCGTTTCTTACGTTCGACCTTTTCTTACACATTTACACATTAATCTTTTAGAAATTATTGAAAATTTCTGATTTTGAAAACTTTTAAAAATAAATAAAATGTCTAAAAAATTGTACTTTGGGCGGCCATAGATGGCAGCGGGCTAGAATGTGTGTCAAGTCCGAATAACTAGCAGAGACCAAAGGAAATAAACTAATACGGGAAAGTCTGTGCCATTCTGTAGCACCACTAGTTTGACACTTTCTTAATTTTTCAGTTTCCTAATGGTAGAAATAAAATATTATATTAAGAATATTAAAAACAGTAAAAGTTTCTCCTAAAAGGCAATTTTGCTTGAAAAATTTGGAGCTCTTTTTTAAAAAATGGCGTAGAAGCGTTACTGTAAATGCGAAAATTAATGCTATTTTTCTCAGGAATCTTTTATGATTTCAAAAACCTTCATTTGAAGTACATTAACTCACAAATACAGTACTGTTTAAAATGGCTGGAAATGTTAACGGTGAGAGAACTTTTAAAAAATTACATTTGTGTAATTTTTGAAAAAACAACAAAATACTCCAAAATGCATTTTGTCATCTTAAACAGTGCAATTACAATTATCCGTGCGAAATGTTTGAAGAAGAAATTTGGAGCTGTTTTTGAGAAAATTGCATTTGAGTGTTTCTGAAAATACGGAATTTTGATCTCGTTTTCACAGAAAACTTTTGAATTTTCGGAAAATTTTATCAAATTTTATTTAATGCGAGTGTAGCCTTAAATGCAATATTGTGAATATATTGCCAACAATGTCAATATTAACGACGTGAGAGACAAGTAAAAATACATTTTTGTATTTTTTTGAAGAAACAAAAGACTAGAGAAAAACGGCGTTTTTGTCATCTAGTAGTATACATTTCGCACTATCCCTACCAAAAGTTTAAAGAAAAATTTGGCGCCGTTTTTGAGAAATTCTTGTTTTTGTCATTTTTTAATATTGTACATATTGCACGCAATATAGCGCGAAAACTACTAATTTTTTTAAAAAAGTTCAGGATCTCATTGAAAGAACTAGTTATGAAGAACAATTTTATTTCAAGGAAAATCTCTCTTTTCAATTTTGTAGTTGTAGAAAGATGCCAAAGATGCCATGCCATTTTTCAATTTTTCGAAAATTCATAGTAACCTTGCAAATCACACCTATGCCACATTAAATAGTGTATTTTACTCTCTACTTACTAGAAATTTAAAGAAAATATTTAGTGTCGTTTTCGAGAAAATTTTGAAAATGTCCGGGAGGCTTCTTGTAAACTACCTCCAAATTTTAAAGAATGTTTTTCAAAATCTCAAAGCTTCGACTCGAGCCAGATTGACAGGGGTTTCTTCAATTTGAAAAAAAGTTCTATGCATAGTTTCGCTGTTAGTGGTGTCCGAATACATTAATCGCGTCGAATTTCTTTTGCTAATAGTGGTGTTCTAGAGTTATTCGATTTGAAAACCTTAGGACTGCGCAAGTTGGCCATATTGAAATTTGCCCAGCGCATTGGTATATCTTCGAGAAGAGTGATTTTGAATATCAGAATCACCGCTATGAGGATGAAAGTTATACCATTTTTTCTTAATGAAATACGCTCATTAAAAACAAATCTTTAAATAAGATCATGTTGAATTTTCCAAAAAAAAAAATGCGTATTTGTGGAGTAATTGGGCGTCAAAATTAGTTATGTTGTTATTTATATTTAGGACGATTATAAAACAAATAGGATTCGAGGAGATTAATACATCGAACAAAAATAGTATTTTATAATCATTTATAACTCGTGGTGCTTCCAAAGCACATACTTTCTCGCACTGCTTCTACATGGTCCTAAATGGACCTATTACACTACTACGTAAACATCTGTAATTTCCGTCCCGAGACCCGAAATCTGATCCTTAAAAGTTAACGAGCCGGCACGTACACTACTACGCCACATTAGACCCGTATGGGCCGAACACAGCCATACAAAGAATCGAACCGTGCCATAAAATGGTAAACGCATGACAGAAAACAACAATTAATACGATGGTACTTAGAAGAGATATGCAAAATTATTTTAAAAAATGAAAATTGGAAAATTACATACTCTTTGAGTTCATTTATCGTAATTATCAATATTTGTGATTCGAATGGCTTCACATAGTTTTCAATCATATTTCTAGAATTCTCAATTATTTCCTGTGACAACACAGAATTTTCACAAATAATATTTCCCGATCAGAACTCGAACCAGCAAAACTTCCCTCGGAAAAGCTGTGCCAATTCTCGTCATTTAACGATGACGGCTACCTTTGTTATGCATGGCGTTTACACTTATATAATAGTAATTGTGTATGGTGGTTTCATTTCTAGCATTAGGAAGTCATTCCGGCATTAGAAAATCCAGAGTATGTGAAACAAAATGTTCTTCGGGCGCCCAAGGAAGGTATTTGGGAAGATCATCATTCATAATAGAAAAACTGGTTCAAACTAAATAGATTAGAAAACTAAGTTCTGCGAGAAAATTTGTGCCATTCTATAGCACCACTAGTTAATTTATTTGTCGTCTCTTATTACACATGTGGAGAAAACTTAAAGAAAAAAAGTGGAGCGGTTTCTGAGACAATTTTTTTTCGCAAATTTCAACCTCCAATTACGCAAAAACTACTTCGTTTTTTCAGAAAAGTGTACATGACAATTTTTAAAGAACTAATTTTGTACATCACACTTTAGAGGTTAGAATCTCTATCTACTAATTATGTAGTTTTAAAAATATTTTTGTGAAATTTTCCAAAAACAAAGTATCACCCGGAAATAGGATTAGATGCCATCACTTATTACATCAGTGAAGAAAATTTATAGAAAACATTTTGAGCGGTTTTTAAGTAACATAACTTTGGTAAGTTTCAAACGCAATTTTCGCAAAAACTACTTATTTCTTCAAAAAAGTGCACATGACCTTACTTAAAGTGCTAATTTTGTACAAGCGAAAATGACCATGTAAAGATTATTATATTTGTTTGTGTAAGTGCTTCAAATAAAGTATTTTGAAAACTCAAAAATTTTCTGTGAAAATGAGCTTCAAATTTCGCATTTTTAGTAGCGCTAAAACGCAATTTTCTTTAAAACGGCACATAATTTTTAAAAAAATTGTCATTTAGGCTAGGTTTTTGTGTTCTTTAATATCCCAAACTTAATATTTTCGTTCCACCAATAGGAAAGAGAAAAATTAAGAAAATGACAAAAAAATGAACTTTTGGCGGTGATAGATGGCAGTTGGCGAGAAAGAGTATGTGGCAATTCCGAATAGCTAGCGAAGGCCCAAGGAAATAGAAAAGTAATACGGGAAAGTCTGTACCATTCTGTAGCACCACTAGTTTTTTACCAGACTCTCGCTATAAGCGTTTTTCTGGCGGATATTCGCAGTTTTCCGCCGCACGATTACATAACTTTCTCTTCTAACAAAATTTTCGTAAGGCGAGAAAGTAAAAAATGTTTGTTAAATTTACAATTTCTATTCTTATTGTATAATGTACTTCTATCAAGCAGACCCCAAAGTTTTATTGAAATTTGAGCAACAATGCCGCAAGGGATATTTGAACTACTACATTGTTGAACTACGAGATGGTGACAGTGATAAGATAAAGATATTTTATTTAGTAGAGTTTGTGTATACAAATAAGACTTTTAGAAATTATTCAAAACTTATTTGATAATCATTATTTTTGTCCGTGTTGCGAGGTATAGAACACACATATATTCACTGAACGAAAGGTCACATATCTATCAATGTGTTCAAGCATCAATATGTAAGACAAGCATTTCAACCCTCAAATTAAGAATATGTCTATTATAAATTAAGAAAATCAAATTAAGTCTATGCAAATTAAGAAGATAAAAGTATGTGGCATGTCCAAATAGCTAAACGAGATCAAAGGAAATAGAGAACTAATACGGGAAAGTCTGTGCTATTCTGTAGCACTAGTTATATCTATATCCTATATCGGTTGTAGGTAGACACAGTGCAACCTATCTTTACATACCAAGAATATTGTTTCTCCATACCATAAAGTTTTTTCCATAACGCAACAAGTGAGGAGACAATAGTTAATGATGGCCGGCCTCGCCTTTGGAGACTTGCTGTCGTCGCAATACATCAGCTGTGTTGTAAGCAACGACGCTCGTGAGTAAGAGAATTCAGACGGTACGCGTTATTTGAGAACGGGCGGAATAACAATCAAATGTTGGCATTTTTCAGTCAAAATCGGAACTGTTTCATCATTTTTGTACGTTCCTCGAGTTCATGGTTATCTAAGAAAACCTCTTACAAGGGTGAGAGGTGCATATTTTTAATTTATGCACGCACTGGAAATTAATGTATAGATTAACTAACGTTCCTACTTATAAATCACCCAACATGAAAATGAAAACTACATTAACTATTTACTTGAATTGACAATTAATTTTATCATTTTAAATATCTGGATTCACACCATTCGGCATGGGGATGTAAATCCACAAACCCAGCCAGTGAATATCTAAATGGAATAAAAACCACAATGCAGCGTAACATACTGGCCAACACATGCAAAAGGGTATACGTCAGAAAAATTGAGTATTAAGTGTAGTAATTTTTCTTTTATTTCAAAACTATTTACTTTAATTGTTTAAAAGTAACTTTAAACTATCCTAATACTAGTTACCTATGTATATCTTTGTATCTGAAAATTAATAATTCAACAATATCTACACTAAATGCATCTTTTTGCTCTCGTGTAAAATTATGAAACAGGACTTATATCCTTTGGCCCGAACACGAGCGTATTACAAAGCGCGTTCGAGGCTAAGAATGAAGTACAGGGCCTCATGGGCTTTTAGGGTAAATAAACATCCCCTCCCCATTTTTAAGATTTCAAAACTTTTAAAAGCTCAGTAACATAATTTATCATAACAAAATTACATTAGTAAAATAATACCTCGAATACATTATTACACTAGTTGAATGTGGCGTCGCCGACGCTGTAAACTATTTTAAAAGTATATTCATGTGTTGAAAATTTCTTTCGAACTTCATTTCTTTCATGCGTAGCTTTGTTCAAATGTTCTTAGAGTATCTGGTATTGGACTTACCAATGAATCGTAATATCTGTTAATGTTCTACAATGGTTTTGTATATTAACTCCAAACGGGAAATGAACTGGTCATACTGCAATTTCAAAATTATAATTGCTGTAAAAAAAATACAGGTATATGAATGATACGACAGCACAGCTATATTTTTTACTTTTTCTTTTCTAATATGAACATAAATGATTACCTGCAAGCTATTGTTCTGCGTTATTCTCTAATGCTAATGCAATATCATTCCCCATTAGTTCGGAAAATTCTTACGCAAAATCTTCTACAACTACATCCGATTCCCCTGATTTGCACACTTCCATATTTTTGTCTCCTATTTTAAGATTTTAAAACTCCACAAACTCGGTCTCATTTTTGTTCTGAAGGCGAATATATGTAAGCATTAAAAGGTTACTATTTTGTATGTTTATATGTTTAAGATGCAAGTCACATTAAATTGAAAATCGATTTTTGAACGCTTAAAAAATGTATGGTTAATATTTACAATTCTTGTTTCCTTCGTATACACTTAACGTTCTTCAAATTTAATGATCCAAGGCAGGTTGCAAAATCCTTATACAAAATACAGATGAAATACTACACACTTCACTACAACTAAAACACATCAGAATTTACAACACATTCAGCCGGGCGATATTCATTTTTTTCTCGTTTTTCAAAAATCAGTGTTACCATCCTCGTGGAACAAAATTATGGTGTCATGGACTGAATCTCGGAATAATGGGGTTTAATCAACGCCACCTTCATAGACCTATTTAGGTGGCTTTGGTTTAATTCTCTTCATACAAAGAGAGTAGATCCAAAATACGAAAACATTCGTTTTTGACAATTTCTTGTAATCTTATGGTCGGATCGGAAAACAAATTATCAGTTCCCCAACAGGCGACCGAGACGCGTTCAATGACACCTCATATGTCTCGATTGGTGCACGGGAAGTGGTCTAGCCATGAGGCAGGTATTTACCACAAATAGTGGTGAATATCTTTATAATTTGCTAGCTGAACCCGTGCGATTTCATCGCACAGCAGCAAGTGCTGTAGGAAAGCGAGAACAGAATTACTGCATATCCACAACAATAATTACGTTTCGTATTTACCAAGATTTTTAAGGCAAGATACATATAGTACAGTTTTTGTGCAGATTGGACGTACAGAACACGTGCAGACCAGGCTTCACGATTTCTGCCTGAAAACATTTGAGCATGTTCATAATTGCATAAAGTTTAGTTTGACTTAAGTGTCTCTAGCGGCAAAATCATTCACTAACGGATTTGTTAACCCACGCGACGGTAATCTGCCATTTCGATTTTGTGGTTATGTGTGTCAAAGTGCGATTGTGTCAAGTGATATGATAAACTACTCCTTTCCCCATTCCCGCTTTCCTATTTTTCTTCTCTATGCTCCTCATGGTAAATTAATACTTTATAAAGATCACAGCAAGAACACACGCACGGAAATACTGCCACCGAAAGTTTGGTATCAAGAAATCGATATTTTTATAGAAACATCGATGTTTTGAAATCATGACATCGATGTCGCATCCCTAATGCGCACAGCCACTTTTTAGGCGCAATTCATTTGTTTCCCGGAAGATCCCAGCAGACTCTTGTGGCGATACAGAATTCATACAGAAAACGTACAGACCAAGAATGCACAATTTTGGCTTTTATGGTGCGATATACGAATAACTCTGTCCCTCAAGCCCCTACATCTACGATGGAATATCACACGGCATTTCGCGTATTTCTCGCACGTGCCGATAGATGTCACAAGGTCGCAAACGCTGCTTGATATGGTCGCAATGTCTAATTAGCTGCACGACTAAGGAAAACGTAAAATACAGTGACATATTCCATCATAAAGAGGGGCCAACTTATGTTGCAACATTTCACGCAAAATAAAATGAAACTTTTACCACTAGTATCATAGAAATCTAATTCTATATCTCTGTCCACAAAAAAGGCAGATTCTGCGCATTGTTAACAGGATATGAAATAGGCAATTTTTTTATATCCATTAAAGAGGACGGTTTCCAAAACAACTGTCTTGTTACCGTGAAAAAAGAACTTCATTCATGGGAATTTAACAAATCCCTTATCCCTTAGTAATCCTCTCTAACTTATAGCTATTCCCCGAGATATCAAACACCTTATTGCAGTATAAAATTACGAGCTTTTCCACATATTTTTATATTATAATTTTTATACAGATGTAGAACCATGTTCTTATTTCGTGAGCTAAGTGTGTGTTTTTTCATGGTCTCGGTTGATTTTTTGGCCTCGACTTACGGTGTCGGCAAAAAGTTCAACTTCAACGCTGAAAAACACCTACGTCCAGCGTTGCCAGATCCCTTCTGAGAAAACCCGCCAAATAACCTAGTGGGGAAGAAAGGTAACCGGTGAATAAAGCTTGACTCTGACACTGGAGCTAATTAATTTCAAAATAGCTGCACGTTCACAAGAAATTTAAAAATAAATATTCTTTTGCATAAAGCCTACCTATTCAGCAGAACTTTATGACTTAAATACTTGTACAATTTCTAGAAAAAGGGGCTAAATGTATGTCTAAAAAAATGGGCTCTGACATTTTCATAATAGCTGCATGGTGTTCAGAAATCAAACATATGTGCGTAGGCCATTTCTTTCAGAAGCCATAAATACTTGTACATTTTTGTGGGAAAATGTGAGCAATATTGACGATTTAAGTAAGCAAAAAAATATACCGCCCACAGCCCTTCCAGGATACAAAGTATTCCACCCAATGGACAGAATCCCCCAAAATGCATTTTCTTCCCGCAAGTAGACGCTTGCTTTTCGTCCAATTGGCGGTATTCCGCCCAATATGGCATCCCTTTGTACGTTCTTTTGAACTAGTTCAGTAAAAAGAACGATCGTATAAAGAACCGTTCACAGAAATGAAAGACTTTGCCCATCCCTAGTGCCATGTGCTTCGGTTGCCATATCATACTGTGCTCAGAAAGTTCTCGTTCCTGTTGTTTACCTTTGTTCGCTTGTTTTTTTTTTAGATTTATGGTTTTAACCACGTCAAAGTTAAATGTAATTTCGTTTACTTTTCTTCATTTTGATTTTTAGGTTGTGGCAAATGTATTAATTTACACTATTTTAGATTTAATTTCCTTTTCTTTGCTAACTTAATTTAGAATGTATGATCCTCCAACCGTAAACCGCGAGAGTGGTACAGTGCTCCATACTGGGGAAAACTAATTAATGTTTAAGTTTTATAACTATTTTACTATAATTATATTTCCGAACGGGATTCGTATTCAGTGAATACGGTGACCGCTCTCCCAGCGCGAGGCAGATCGGTTTCCCGTGAATCAAATAAGTTTGTTTCCGTGGATCCGACTTATTTTGTCGTCAAAGAAATTTTACATATTTTGTTCGGTAATCAAAACTTATAATTTCTCAAAAAGGAAACAAGAGCCTTGGTCTTTTTGGAACTGCATGATGATGGCTTGAAGTTTGGATATTGCATTGAATTAATCCTGCACTTTAAAACTAATATTTCTTCCTTATTTCTTATGACATTTCAAAGCACAAAGGACGTGGGAAGTTTAACAGAAACTCATATCGGAGACTCGTAGTAATACATTTTGATTTGAGGAAAGGGAAGAAAATACGCTTTCATTAAATGGGAAAGGTTCGAGACAAACTACTTTCGCGCTAAACTGGCGCTCGGGAGGTTGCAGAATTAGTCTTCACCATCGAGCGCGTAACTTTCGATTCACACAGTACAGCAGAAAAAGCGCCCGTTTGGCATCACTGTCGCCATAAGAAACCGTACTTCATTCTTAACCTTCCAGCGGGCGCGCCTAAAATTTTCTCACCAGCAGGCGCGTGTCGTAACTTTTACTATGTTCAATGACTAGAATTAATCCAAGAAATTGTAGAACTATGCAATTTTATCTCACTATGTAATATCTTACAATGATATAGTACGTATATTACAAGTATTACATGCATTATGTAAGGATTAAGTGGATACAACACAATGAAAAATAAGTGAAAGTGTTTAGTGTATCATACTTTTCACAAGACACATAGAAAAAATAAAGAAAACACATCAAATAAACAAATGGCACTTGGAATCTCGATACAACAGTTTTATGCATTACATATGTATGTATTAGAATGTCTTTTTCACTGATACTCCTTAGTCAACAACAAGATCATTCTCATAACACTGAATACAGACAGTTTTGATTGCAGAATATATCTTGCTTATATCAAAATATGTTCATCATCACAACACTGAATACAGACAATTTTGTTTGCAGAATGTTTCTTGCTTATATCAATTTTGTTTATACCAAAATATGACAATTTTAGAACACCAGCAGGCCCGCAGCGTAAAATTTAAGACTACACTTGCACCGAACAGAGCGTCACAGGAATTGAATCTTGCGTGCAAATTAAACAATGGCTGAAGATAAGCATCACTAAAGATATCTGCGAGGAATATCAAGAACGTAGAAGTCTTTGGCAACAATGAGCAAATTCAAAAAATCTGCTATTGTCGTAAAATTTACGACAGCGCGCCCGCTGGAAGGTTAACCTCGGACGCGTCAAAGACCAAGAACAATAGTCAAAAACCTCTTCTCATAAGTTTATTAGACTCTTAACCGTACCCCAGTATAATTGCAACATCTACATTAACAAAACTTTCAACCTCACCTCCTCTCACTTTGAACACTCACAATATCAAACAGAATCTTTTTAAGAATTATGTTGACTATTCCACTCGTGAAATTAAACCCAATAGTGTTTAACTATAAATATAATATGCCCAAATCAGGGCGATGTATCTCAAAAACGTTATCGTTTTTTCTATCCAATTTTTCTTATCTACTTACCTATTGGCCAATCATAAGCTCCGACTCGTGTATCCATCTGGAGGCGGTATGTATCAACCGCTGTATGCATAAAGCCGCATATGTATAATATGTCCTCTTTCATTTTAACATCGCTTTTAGTTATTTTCAATAGTAATAACATGGCGAGATACGGTGACGCGTCTGACGACCAAATCAATTAAATAATTGCTGAAGCTCCAGAAAACATGGAGAAGAACAGAGAGTTCATTTGATATGAATATTTAGATGCGTTTTTTAAACAAATACTTCATATTTTTAAAGTCAAAGTGTAACTCGTCACGATTCCGTGAAATTCGCTAGGAGTCGCATGATCGCCAGCACTGCTTGATAGTCACCATCATGCGACTCCTAAAGGCACAATCGAGAACGACGCGAAATACCGTGAGATATTCCATCGTGATGACACGTCCCCACGCGCCAATGAGATAAAAACCCAAGTATAGAGACCTCATTTATAAAGATTGGTTGCGAACCGCAAAATGTTACTGTTATGAGAGCCGCCATATGTTACTGAAATAATGTAGGAGACGATGCTAGTACATCATGACTGAAGCCCTACCTGAAAATCAATGAGCATCACCATCGGTAATCATAAATAAAGACACATTCATCTTCAAACACATCTGTTTCAGAATCCAACACGATTGTGAATGAAAATAAAAACGTTCCTTCAACATTTAATTTTAAAAAGTGTGTGTGTTTGTTTATATATTTTGGAAACATATATTTTCAACTGAAAATATATGTTTGTTACTTTAAATATTAATGTTTGTCACACTAAAAGTTTGTTACTTTAAGCAAAATAAACATACATTTCATCTCATCGTCTGTATATTCATTTGATTATCTCGATTTTCATTACGTATCGATTGCGCGGTTTAATTGCGCCTTGCACATCTACTTAGCAATGGCCATGGTAAAAATAGCGAAATACGGAAGACAATTGAATAAAGAACATTAATACAATATTAGTATTTTCCAAATTTTGTAACCCTGTTGAACGTAATTTCATTCGTGGAGTAGTCCTATTAATACAACTCGTGCTTTGGAAATTTTCAGATCAATTCCAATGCACTGGTGATATTACCTATGATAAATTAATACGAAAATTTCGTACATATATATCTTCTATTGAGATTAATCAAGCAATCCCTGAATTAAAAAAGTTATAATCAAAACGATAAATTATTCTCCAAATAAAACAATATTAGACATCAGAAATAACCTAAACAAACCATTGACCCAAAGCTTCTGTATTAATACAATTTTAAAATTAAAGCAGATAACCGAAAAATAATAAAAAATCTTCTAAATTACAAATAGACAATCAGGAAATTCAATCAAGAGAAATATAATCAATTATTTGAAAGACTAAATACTAAAAGCTGTTATCTTCCTCAGTTCATAAATAAAACTTTAGAGAAAAAACAGTATTCCCCCACTATCAACAGAAAAAATATTCGCCTATGGATAAAGCCGAAATTCTAGCAGCCCAATTAGCAATCACTTTCACACGCAGTGACTCCGTAAAATACTCCAAACATGACGAAATTTTAAAATGTTCAAGTGCCCCATTATACACGTCTCCTCACGAAATCAACCAAGCCAAAATGCCAAATAAAATATCACCAAAGATCACCAAGCAATGCCATTGCATTTTAAACATCTTTACAACTCCATTTTAAGAACAAGTTAGGCCTACTATTCTGTCATGAAAACATTCAATAGTAATAAAAAATGTCATGTCTAATAGTGTATCTCAGTACTAGTAGACGGTCATTCACAGTCTCCCATCAACAGTAACCCAAGAAAATTTTCGCCGGTGCCCTTCAATCCTCGCTTATTTCCCAACACTAACCTTTACATTGCAGACATTCCTAATTTCAGCGACATAAATGCTGCCGAATTCCATGACGATACTGGATTACATATATCCGGCACTTCAGTATTAAATCACCGATTCCAGCTCCCACAACAAACCTAAGAAACAAATGGGGCTAATATTTGAAAAATTAAATTAAATCCCTCAAAATCAGCAGCAAAAGACTTCACTAAAAATGTTTGCGTATTCATCCCCATGCTTATAGGCCCCGGAATTTCATGCACTAAAAAAGTTTAAAATATGCATGCAACCATGCACTTAAAATAGCGAATATATGCGCTTAAAACTAAGAATATGCGTTAAAGAAAATTATAGTTAGCAGTACATAACATTTCTCTATATTATCTTCATTTTACATTCTAGTACAAAACACAAATAATAAAAAATAATTTCAAACATTGCAATAAATAAAAAAACATAACATTGGAGAACCAATAGCAATGTTTCAAGATGCCATAACATTCAGCCAACTTCACTGAAGTCTCCTAACTTTCATGAAGTTAAAAGAACAATCTTACCTGACGACTATCGGAAATATTATGTTGGTATTGTAGCATTGGCATGGCGTATTCATTTTTCCTTTGAAAGAGAAATATACGAAATATCTGACTTCGACTCACTTTTAAACAAAAACGTGGAATATATGCACTTAAAAATGCCGTATAAATAAAATCATGCAATTAAAGAAAACATCTCATCAACATCCAATTATTCAAAATAAAAATGGGCTACTTTTGTTTTATTTTTGGAGCCATGGAGGCAGGTAAGTTATAGTGCGATTTTTCTAACTCTGTCTCTCAACCCCCTATGGCCACGATGGAATATCACACGGCATTTCGCGTCTTTCTCAGTCCTACCGCTAGATGTCGCGTGATCGCAAGCACTGCTTGATACGGTCGCAATCATGCGATGTCTAGCGGCGCAACTGAGAAAGACGCGAAATACCGTGACATATTCCATTGTGAAGACAGGCCTTGAGAGGCAGAGATAGAAAAATTGCACTACATACATTTCCTTTTGATATTCGCAGTCAGTAAAAATATGCAATTGCAGGAAGTTCCACGGTCCATAAATACTGCTATAAACTGCACACTGATCACAAAAAAAAAAAGAAAATCTTGGATAAAAGTTAGACACTAAACTCAATTGGAAAGAGCACATTTCAATTGAAGCACAAGCCAAAACTTAGTCAATCCAATTGCGACCTACTTTAAACCAGCACCATTTCTGACGATCAAATGCACTAACATCACAAATACTTTTTGGTTATTTACGGTGGTAAACACGCACTTAGCCCCTTAGCAATCAACCATCTAAACAACGCTTTAAGAACGCGTCCATAGCAACGGCCATTAAAATGCCCGAGAGTCCATTAAAAATATTTTAGGGGACTTTCGGGTTTAGATTTATCAGTGCTCATAAATATTGGGATAAATATGACTTTGACACAAAACACAATTTTTGGGAATAAATGTAAACAATTGTCAGAGGAATATGTACCCGGAAGTATGTTCCTTTCTCTCGTATATTGTTCACGGTCAAGTCTGCAAGTTCTGATCCCCGGCAAGCACCAAATACTCCAAAAACAAGAATGGCCTTCAAAAGCAGGTATATGTGATCGTCAGCCTCTTGTAAGAACTTAGTTACTTGCTATTCTGATTTTTTAGACTTGTCATAGCTTATATTTTTTCTTCAAATATTCAATAACAAAATTCAATATAAAAATATATTCAAATAAATTTTAAATAATTAGTCTTCAGTATTTAATATTATTTCAAATTATAGAGAATGAATAACTCACGTGGATACTCAGTATTTCATGTATTTTTATACATTTTTCAGCATATTAAAGCATGACTAGCGACTAGTTGGTCACAACAGGATCTAGAACATTTACGTGACTGGGCTGAAACAAATGACATGGTAATTAACGGATCGAAAAGTAAAACAATAACGTTCGGGCGGGGACGAAATTATGAGCGACCAGATTATCGGCTAAGTGAGGTCATTTTTCCAAGAGTTTCTCATGCAAATATTTAGAATTTAAAAACCTAGATAGAATACAGAGGAAAGCGAATAAGTTTACCTATAGAACTAACTTAATAAAAAAGTCATGGGAACCTCTAGAAACGAGAAGAATAAGGGCGAGGCTTTGTGCACTTTATAAATCGTACGTAGGTCAGCCTGCATGGAAAGAAATTCAGATTAGACTGGAAAAAACAAATGATTTAGGTCGAAGTGACCACATCCACAAAATTCGAACAAGGAGACAAAATTCAGATCTTGGGAAACTCTCATTTTGTAACAGAGCAATTAGAGATTGGAACAGTTTACCCGCAGCAACCTTCAAGGCCTTTCCTCTAAGTGCACGTAGTTTTAAAAATAAGTTAGAAACAAGCTGAGAGTAATAGATGTTAAATGAGTAACTAAGTGATGTGAAGTGTGGTGAAGTGCTGGTTAGTATAATCCAATGCAAAACAGTGTATTGTAGTGTAGTACAGTGCAGTGAAGTGTTTTTTTTATTTATTGATTTTTTTAGAGAATACATAGATCAGTAGATACCATACTATACATATGTGGTGAAGGCTTACATTCTAACTATTGACATAAATAATTATTACAATGTCTTTTGTACAAATCACACATTCGCTCAACACTCAACTAATCTCAATAAAATGAAAATATTTCAAAGCATATTAAGACAACAGAAGCTCCATGGTTCATCAGAAACAAACACGACGATCTAAACATGAAATGAAATAGCATAACAAAAAGCATTCATAGTAATATTGTTTATATTACTTGGATTGCAAGTTTCAAACAATGTCATTGTTCTTAGATAAAAACAATTAGCACTAACCGTAATAATTGTTGCGGTTGTAAACACCCGCTTCAAAAGCGCGCTAACCAGGCAGCGCTCGACAGCGGGCGAGACAACTAGAAAGGGCAACGAACCATGGAAGACGCTGGCAAATAGGCAGCAAACGGACGTTCGGCGAGTCTTCACCGAGGAGCGAGTCTGCTGCGCCGGGTACGTTATAAGCCGGCGCCGCCACCGCCGAGGCAGTTCAGATATTGTTGAAGTGCCCGAGTAAAGACTGATATTGTGATTGTGTGTACGACCCGGCTAGTAATTTGTATTCTGTCTTACGGTATTTTTGGTGACTGTGCAAGGATTTGGGACATCTCGTGGCATAATTGGTAACTTGGCTTGTTTAACGGTACTTTCTCTTGGGTTACCGGATCGATACATTTGTTGTATGAAAACTGTGCTATTGTGAAATAAAAACCTGTTTTACGAAGTCTGCTTGTTTTTCTGAACATAACACAATAATTAATTAAATCATAATAATAAACTTAAGTTACTACAGCTTAAGTTTAAGTTGCTTGTCCTAAAGAAATAAATACCTTATAGTATTGTAAGAAATATATAATTATTGTAGCATTGCTCTCTTTCTCTATGATAATTCCTTTAGTTTATAAGGGCAAGTTTCAATTAATAACTTTTTAGTGCTTTTTTGAATTTAGTTTTGCTTAACTCCTTAATATGGTTAGGTAGTTTATTGAAGAGTAACGCAGCATTCCTATAAGGATCCTTCTTTGAGGAGGATTTGCAGAGTACATCCTGTGATAGTTTTCCTTTCCTCTAGTGTTATATTGATATACACATTTATTTTGAGTAATTTGTATTTGAGTAAAGTATTTTGAGTGATACCAAACGATTGTCCGATTACCCATTACAACAGCATCATCTCACAAAAAAAAGTTATGAGGTAAGTCATCATTTACAATTTTTTACTAACTGAACAGTGAATCTCAACAACACAAACCTATTTTTAAAAAGGTAGTTTTGAAAACGCTGCTTTACATTGTTCACAACAAACGCTTAAAATTTAAAATCAACAACGAAAGCAAGAAGATGAAATTAATGGCGATGCGCAGTTGTTATGATTGTTCCTGATGATGCAATACCGCCGATATTGCAACATCAGGAACCCGCCATTTTAAGAACGGCCCATTTCTGTGGTATATTGGATCACGAAGTCTACAACGAGACTCAACTCCGGTGGTGGGGGTATGTACGAAAAAACGTCGGCAGCTACTTGAAAAATAATACAAAAAAAAAACGAGTCCCTTCGCCTTCAGCGACCTCACGTGGCAATTGAAAGAACTACGAAGGCTTTCAAAACAGCCAATGGCAGCAAAGCATCGTATACAAAATTTTATTCAAACATTTTTTCTACAAAATTATTTACTACTTACTACTTCCTTTTGAACTTATTGTCTTCTGTTAAGCACATCCGCACACCGCCTGGTTGTAGACTTCGTGGGCGCCACTTGGACCAAACGAATTTTGACGATTGGTGGCCGAGAAAAGCCGAGATAAGTTCCTTCTTTCGCCGCGTGATGTCGCTGAAGGCGAAGGGACTCGTTTTTTTTTGTATTATTGTTCAAATAGCTGCCGACGCTTTTCGTACATACCCCCACCATGCCTCCAACACCGGAGTTGAGTCTCCTCATTGTAGACTTCGTGTATTGGATGTTTGCCTAACGGCAGGCACTTATTTATGCTTGGGTTTTTCGTTCTTGGCGCGCCAAGGTCAAGGATAAAAAATGGAGAGGGAAGGCTTTCTCCAATACGGAGCTGCTATTCACTAACTACTGTGTTGTGACGTGGTAGCTCCCTATTGGAGAAAGCCTTCCCTCTCCATTTTTCATCCGTGACCTTGGTGCGCCAAGAACGAAAAACCCAAGTATGTGTATATAAATTTTTGAATGTACATATTATATGAATGAAATTTCAATTCCCTCAAAATATTCCTTTGAAAATTCGAAACTACTTATTTACACTACATTAAGGCTTCTTCATGACATTCTTAACAGGTACACTTATGAATAGCAACATATAAAACAAAAACACAGCAAACTATACTCCGATTTCTTTATAGTGGCGTCTCAAGGCCACGAGCTGGACGAAAAGGGGACAGTGTCATCCAATCGGACTTCGTTACGATTTAAGTTTTTGGTCAATGTTGCCAAGTGGTCTTAAGAGTTCTCCACTAGATAGCGCTGCGAAAGTCACCAAAAACAACAAAAAATCACCAAATCAAATAATGATTATTTCATGTTTAAAATATATGGGGAGTTTTGGAAGTTAAAGAAATACAAAAAAATATTATTCTTTATACACGATTATATTTATATTTCACAGTAAACACCTATATTTTTAATATATAAAAATATGATTTACTGTTTATATAAATTACTGGTTCAATCAAATGCTTAATTAAATGATGAAATGTTTAACAATTACAATATTTCTTTACTTTCTCAGAAGGAAACAAATGTCATTTACAACGTTCTTCGAGTTCCAACCGACTCTTCAAATAATATTTTTTGTACGCAATCGCATACACCATGAGTCAGAGATGTTTGGACTTTATTTTATTTTAGATCTTCGAGATACGATACATGTATACAATTATAAGGGTGCTATTGAGTAAGAGATAGTGTAAGATTTACGAAGCCTAAGAGATAAGAGATATCTTTGTATTACTCATTCTAATGACTGAAAAAGAGATCAAGATTTTGATATGAATGAATCTAATTTATTCAGTTTCGTTTAAGTTTTTCTATTTGTTTTTGAAAAAAAATGTTTCAAAAGAATAATGAAAAATAAAATCTCCAAGAAAATCTCTGAAAACTTTCTCCCCAAAAATTCCTCTAAAGGCAAAAAAACACACCAAATGCAGTGATAAAATCCCGAACTTGGCAACATTGTTTTTGGTATTGGAGCTACCTATTGGATGACAATGTACCTCTCTACTTCCATCTCGTGACCTTGAGGCGCCACTGTAAATAAACCAAAGTATAAATGCAAAAACGCATCACCGGGAAGAGGAATCGCTAAATCGCAAGAGCACTTCGCACGCAAACTCCACACTGTCCTGCGCATCTTCCTGGACGGAAAATGAAGTTAGGGTTCGTATTAAAATCGATCTGACTGATGTCGAGGCCCCTTGAATTTGAAACCGGTATTTTAATTTTGGGGGGTACTTTACATGAAGCCGCATGGACACTTTCAAAAAAATGGCGCTCGCTAACAACTTTGATTAAATTTTGTGGTTGGATAGTCTAAAGGACGTTTAAGAGAATGATGCAGATCTCATGTTGGTTAAAAATTCTAATTTTTCGAAAATTGATCAAATTTCAAATTTGTTTGGCGTCTTCCTACTACTACAATTATGAAGATACAATTTTTTTTTTAATGAAATGTGTTCATAAAAACAAATCTTATTATGCCATATTCAATTTTTAAAAAACATGAGTATTTTTTGCAAAATTTTGTGTCAAACATAGGCAATTTTTATTTTCTTTCAACCTTTTTTCTTAAAAATCGCACTTTTTTTAAATTGGGATCTTAAATAGCATAAAGGTAGCTTAAGAGAATGGTGCATGTCTCATGTTCGTTAAAATGCGTGATTTTGCAAAAATTAAAAAAAATCGGCCTCTTCCTGCAACTACAATTGTGAAGATACAATTTGTTTTCTTAATTAAATGTGTTTATAAAAACCAGAACTTCAAATAAGGACATGGAGAATTTTTTGAAAATATGAGTAGTTTTTCTATAATTTTTTAACAAACATAATAGTCTGCTTGTAATTGACTGCACTTTGTTTTCGTCTTCTTACAACTACAATTTTGAGAATAAAATTATTTTCTCAATGAAATGTAGGTATCAAAAATACATCTACAAATAAGGTCACGTTTAATTTTTGAAAATACGAGTATTTTTTCCGTGACAAACATCAAATGCTGCAAATTTACTGTGCTTCAAACAGTGGATGCTGCGTAAGTTAGAATTTGTATATTATTTCTTTGTTCGATTCTTACATTCGCCCTTTTGTTATACATTTACACATTAATATTTTAGAAATTTTTTAAAATCTATTTGGAATATATGTGTTAGGTATTTAACTAAATACATAGTTTGAAGATCTGAATGTTACGTATTTATTCACTTATGTACAACACATGGCACTACATGTACTCGCGTGGTAACAGCACTGACTGCCGGCGATCACACACAGTCACCAGACTTTTACCAAACGGACCACAGGCACAGAATATACATAACTACAAAAAGTCAGATCAAATTCACAACAATATGAAATAAAAATTACTAGCTCCCAGGGAATATCAACAAGCAGGTACTGCATCATTGGAATTCCGCATGGCGCTCGCGATTTTTTCTTTCTTTTATTTATTCTAGCTTAGCATTGGCCCTCTGCAGCCGCATAAAATATATATATATATATATATATATATATATATATATATATATATATATATAAGTTCTCCTGGTAGCTTTCTTTTTAATATTTGGCGATGAGGATTTTACTTACCTATATGACAGTGAATGGTCGAAGGGATCTTTAATATTTTGGAATAGAATTCTGCGGCTAAGAGAGAGAAGTGGACGGGGATGGGTGTAATGCCAAGTTCAATATCTAACTGCATGTGGAATATACCAGGGAGCTTTTGTGATGGTGCGTAGGAATCTATTTTGATAAATTTTAATTTTGTTGATGTTTGTTTTGACTGCGGCAGCTCAGACTGGGGAAGCATAGGAAAGTATGAGTCGTATCATTGCTTTATAGCGGTGGGCAGCCATATATAATTGTAGGGGGATGATTTTTTGAGACTACGATATAATTGGTGGACTCTACTAGTCGCAAGAGCTATTCGGTATTTAATATTTTGGCGACATGTAAATCTTTTATCGAACAGAACTCTAAGATATTTGACAGCTTTGTTGTGAGGGATCTAAGTGATGTTTTGATTTTGGTATGTGAGATTAGGGGGCACACTTGATCCATGGAGGGTGAATATTTTTGCCTGGCTTTTATTTGGATTTATTGAAATGTGCCATTTTTTGGCCCAATTGGAGAATAAAGTTAGGTGATGTTACAGATATTTCACGGCTGATTCGAGATTGCTATTTGAGGAATAAAGTACTGTGTCATCAGCAACTAGTGCTATTGCAGTATTTTGAGTGATTGGTATATCCGAACGTATATCAACGTTAAATAAAGTGGGGGAGATGGTGGAGCCTTAGGGTACTCCTGCTTTGATGGTGAAAGGTGCGGAGAGAGCTCCCGGGAGACGTACAGAAAAAGATCCCTTGGAAGAAAACTCTCAATGATGCGTGAGAGATATAATGAAGTATCTATACTGCGTAATTTGAAAATTAACCCTGGGTGCAACAAATGGTATAGAAAGCTTTTGCCACATCTAGGAAAAACTGCTGCAATATGTTTGTGGTCATGGAATCCGTCGATGATATCTTCAGTTATTCGTAATTTTTGGTGATACTTAGACAAAAGGGGCTGGAATTCAAACTGATGAGATGGTATGGTATTGACTGAGCTGAGGTAAGAATTTAGCGAGTATACATTTTTCAAATAGCTTTTGCGTTGTGAGTAGCAAGCTAATCGGCTAGTAGGATCATGTTATGCTTTCCCAGGCTTCAGAATGGGAATAATGTGAGCATGTTTCCATTTAACACGGAAGTAAGTATTTGTTTCAAGGCAGCGTTAAACATTGCTGTAATATGCACTACTATTACTTTTAAAGGAAGGCGTTTTAATAAAAAAGATGATATTGGGTCATGGTCATTTGCTAATTTCGAGGTTGCTAGTGCATGATTTCTGTTGATAAAATAAATTTAGGGCATTCAGAAACTGTTATTTCTGGATGTGACATTTCTTCTTGAATATGATTATCGTATTGCCAATTATGAGTCGGGTAAGATGTAAAGGTTGATGCAAAGTAATTTCCCAGCGTATCGCATTTATCACAAGGAGAAGAGCTTCTCCAATTGCGGTAACAAGCAAATTTCTGTGACTTACGGTGGCAGTAATTGTTGTGACTTGATACAACTGTATGAAAAGGCTTATAATTGTCAAATTTATGTTGATATTTACTTGAAAATATTTGTCTCACCAAATGCTCTACCCTTTGAAATGAGTACAGTATTTTTGCATGGTTTTAGATTACTCTTCTCTAATCATGGTCCTATGGAATGCATTTCTATATTGTCCAGGGTATCAGGCTTCTTTTTCCAATACAAGTTTACAAAAGTTTTGTATTATATTTTTACTTTCCCGTATACTTACGTATATACGAAGTAATATACGTAGTATAGGGAAAATTATGTAATGCTGCGCGAAAAACGGAGAATTTTCGGGAGAAGAAAACTCATTGTCGGGGGCTGATAACGAAAAAGTGGATAAAACCAGTTGCTAAATTAAGAAAAAACAACTAACATGCGGTGTAGCCAGAATCCCTGTTTTGTGGGTCCTTGATACCGAAAAACCAATTGAAACAAAAACATTCTTCAAAATTTCGGGGAATGAAACGCCAAATATTTTCGAAATTTTCTCAAAAACGGCTCCAATTTTTTCTCTAAATTTCATGTAAAATAGAGTAGAATTCACTTTTAAAGTCGGCATAGGTCCGATTTTCAAGGTTAATTCTCAATTTTTTTAAATTGGAAAAGTTTGAATTTCGTTCGGCGTCTTCCTACAACTACAAAATTGAAGATAGAGATTTTTCCTCCAAATAAAATTTATACTCCGAAGTGAGTTGCTTTCATTTAGGTCTTGAACATTTTTTGAAAATTTTAGTAGTTTTCTGGCAACATTGCGCGAAATATTTGAAATTTTAAAAAATTACAGAAATAAGATTTTCTAAAAAAAACGGCTTCAAATTTTTTCTTTGAACTTATAGTAGGGATACTGCTAAATGAGATCACATAAACGCTATATTGCTCTATTCTTAGTTTTTACTTTCCCGTATTCGTACGTATACATGGAGTGATATACATAGTATAGAGAAAGTTATGTAATGCTGCGCGAAAAAATGGCCAATTTTCGGCGGAAAAAAATTAATTGCCGGGCCGTGAAAACGAAAGTGGATAAAACCAGTTGCTAAATTAAGAAAAAAATCCCCTAACACGTGGTGTAGCCAGAAACCCTGTTTTCTAGGTCCTTGATACCGAAAACCCAATTGAAAGGAAAACGTCCGTCTGTCCGTCCGTCCGTCTGTGAACACTGCTAGCGCCTAAACCATACGTACGATTTCTTCCAAAATGGATATTCCGTAGTCGATCTGATTCTAGTCAAAGCTTTGTGATTTTGAAAAAGATTCTTCAAAATTTGGGGGTACTTTATATGAAGCCCTCTGGGGATTTTCAAAATTTTCTCAAAAACGGCTCCAAATTTTTTCTTTAAATTTCTTGTATGAATAGAGTAAAATACACTTATTAACATGGCATAGGTCCGATTTTTACGGATAACTCTGAATTTTCGAAAAATTTTGAAAGTTTGAATTTTTTTCGGCGTCTTTCTCCAGCTACAAACTTGAAGATAGAGATTTTTCTTCAAATAAAATTTGTTCTGCGTATTGAGTTCTTTCATAAAGGTCATGTAAATGTTTCTCAAAATTTTAGTAGTTTTCGTGCAATATTGCGTGCAATATGTGCAACATTAAAAAATTACAAAAACAAGATTTTCTCAAAAACGACTCCAAATTTTTTCTTTCAACTATTGGTAGGGATAGTGGTAAATTTACTCTATCAGATGACATAAAAGCCATATTGGTCTATCGGTTGTTTTTTTTTCAAAAATTACAAAAATTTAAATTAATTTACTTGTCTCTCACGTCTTTAATATTTACATTATCGGCGATTTTTTCACATTATTATATTTACGAGTATATATGCTTTAAATAATGTCAAGTAAAGTTTTTTTCGAAAACACTACCGTTTTCTGTGAAAAGTAGCTCAAATTTCGGCATTTTCAGAAATGCTCAAGCGCCATTTTCTCATATATGGCTCCAAATTTTTTCTTGAAACTTTTGTAACAGATAGTGATAATTACACTCTTTAATATGACGTAAAGTTTATTTTGAGTTATTTATGTACCTTTGGCGTTGATAGATGGTAGCTGGCAAGAAAGAGTATGTGGCAATTCCGAATAGCTAGCGAAGACCCAAGAAAATAGAAAACTAATACGGGAAAGTCTGTGCCATTCTGTAGCACCACTAGTTTTAATTACAAAAATGTATTTGTTTACTTGTCCTCTCACGTCGTTAATATTTACATTAGCGGCGATGTGTTTACATTATTATATTAATGAGTACATGTGCTTTAAATAATGTCAAGTAAAGTTTCTCGAAAATTCAGATATATAGGTATTCAAATTGATTTGCACGAAGTCGGGCATATCATGAATAAATAATAAGCACTTATAAGTTCAGAATTGCAAACACATTTCAGATTGGTTTGCACAATGTGGGGCAATTGGTAAAGTTAAATATCGTAATTTTAATATCTTTTCAAATTGGTGTCCCCAACATGGGGCACATTATGTTAATAAATGCATATGATTTTAAATCGTTTCGTATTTGTATACACTTATAGTGCGATTTTTCTAACTCTGCCTCTCAAATATGGCCACAAAGGAATATCACATGACATTTCGCATCTTTCTCAGTTGTGCCGCTGAAAGTCGCATGATCGCAAGCACTGCTTGATATGGTCGCGATCCTGCGATATCTGGCGGCACGACTGAGAAAGACGCGATGTACCTTTAGTGTTCTGTGCAATATACCAGAGAGAATAAGTACAATATATATACCATGCACCTGTGCAATATACCGTGTCACATTCCATCGTAAAGACAGACCTTGAGAGGCAAAGTTAGAAAAATCGCAGTATACTTATGTAAATATGTTATAAAGATGCATTCTTTTTTGTCCTTTTTGTTGTCGAGGTATATTTTCCCGTTGAAATGTTATGCGACTTTTTTGACATAAAAGCGCAAGTAGTCTTGAAATATACTGCTTGGTATACAGCCGTAATACAGACAGTTTATTGATATTATCTTGGTGGAAATAACCACCATTATTTCCACCATGGATATTATAATACGCGAATCTCCGTCGTTAGTTTTGAAAATACCCCGTTTATGTCTCGAAAGTTGTCGATCTCGTTCGACTCTTAACACATCAGACCGTAATCGAACGATGAAGTTACGGTCAGGTTACGGTAAAAGGTAACGTTTCCTGAACCGTATGATCGTCTGGATTAGCGCACTTCCGTTAAAAAGACATGATCTGGACATGATGCGACGATGTCATTGGGCTCATCGGCTCATCCAAGAGCGTATTCAACTTATTGCTAAATGAGATGAAGTTGCAATCACATACCTGCATTTTATTCGAATGTGTGTGTATTAAATGTGTGTAATGGAGAACCCAGAGTGTACTTTACTGAGTGTCGTGAAGGTTGAAGAAGATCTAAAGGAGGTATACTTGAGAAAACTTCACTTAAGCCAGTAAATTCAAAAGTGATCTTATATGTTGAGAAGGGAGAATAGGTAAAAAGACTTATTGGCAAAGAAATGCTGGGAAAATGAAACCAATCAACTCATCTTTTCTTTTTGTACTTAATTTAGTGTTTGCTTTAAAAAGTTACAAGTATCTTCAAAGTAGTCGTTTTCTTCTTTTCTTTTTTTTTTTCTTTTTTCAGTTTAAACAGGAGCCTGTTAATGATGATGCCGAATTGGAATTCGTACAAGTAAGCGTTCTTTTCTTTTAATTAGAGATATCAGTTTGAAAATCTGTGTAGCAGTACTGAGCATGTAAATCTGTAATTAAAACCTAAAGAGTTGTCATTTCATTTTTGTGTTCATTAATAATCAGGTGATGCTGACATTGAATGAATGTCATTGCCAAATGTGTATCATGTGCCACTACCTAATTTTCCTGTTTGGGTTCCTCATGAATTATTCTCTGTGAACTGTGGTTGTTGTTTACTTTTTGTGTGTTGGTAATAAAAGTTAAAATAATGTGGCAGTTTTGTAGTTCAGTAATGTAGTCTCTTCAGAGTGCGATTGCAATTGCATGAGTTTCATTCGAATATCATTTCATAATGAATGTTTTAGAAAATAATGGAAGTGTTCAACCAATTGGAATATTTTTTCCATAGGCTACACTTTTATTTGTGGGCGATTATTCTGTTTTTTTGTACCAAATTCATGTTTTATAGGAGTTCTCATTAGGGAAGATTGTTAGGTCCCCAGTTCTGTTATTAATGAAAGTAATCTGTAATTATACTTGTTATAGTTACAAGCAGAACCCTTGCGATTGCATTGCTCAAAAGGAAGAATTGAAGAAAAATACTACTTATGTCATATATGGAAAAGTGAAATCCCCAAAAATATTGTTTCATGTGGTCCAGTACTTATTCTCCAAGACTAATGAAATGAGGAAAGTTTACAAATTTTGGAACAGTACAATCACTCTTCAGTGGGAACACAGAGTTGAACATATTTCTGAAAATATAAAGCAAGTATTTAATATTTACCAAGATGTGGGTGATCAATAAATTCTGCTATCCACCTTAACTTAAAAACTGAATGCATCCCATATAATTATTATAATCACTGGATTTTCCTTTGTAAAGGGACACATGTCAAGCAATTAGTGGGCGTTAAGTTTAAATATGCTCCCTAATCTCTTCACTAACAATAACCTCACACTCACAAGCCTGCTTTTGCTAGACAATGAAATGCAAACTACTTTCAATGAATCAATTGCAACTCGGTCAGCAAGATGACGTGAACAAATACCAGTAGATAAGCATTCATATTATTGATTTTAAGATAGTGTTAACATTTAGGGTTTTTACTATAAAACTGCCTAATAATAGCAAGTGAGAAATGATCTGGGACACATCTATCATTTAAAGAAAAAAACATGAAATTTGGTTGAGTAGAAAGCTCAAATTTCTTTGTCAGCAAAAACTCTTACTGTTGTAATTTTATATATGTTGCCATTAGGCCGATAAATAGCAAATTACAGATGAGATTAAAGGTTGTAATCTGAAATGATGGCCAAGGTTTTTAACTAACGAAGTCTGTTTGTGTTTTTGACCTGTATTGATTGATACTTTTTGTAATACCATTTCTTGGAATAAGTGCACTCATATGCTGTCCTTATTTCAATTGCTCTTACCTGATTTCAGTTATTAAGAGTGACTTTTTGTTCCTCTGTTTGGTTGCATTAAGTTGATGTAACAGTAAAGTGTTACAATAAAATGTTAAACTTGTTTTGATATACATTTATACTGCAATTTTTCTAACCGTACCCCTGGCAGGTATCAGCTGTTGACGGTTTCATCCAGTTGAGAGCTTTAACGTCATCATAGTGACGTCATTAAGTTGTGATGGTGATAGTCTGTGGTGATATTCAAGCTCGTGACCAATGAGGAAATCGTCAACAGCTGATACCTGCCAGAGGCCGCGGTTAGAAAAATCGCTCTGTGTGTATGGTATGAAGCATTTCTCTTACCATGTTAAGGGAAGTGTGTCATAACATACACATCTTTATAATGTTTTAGATAGAGATTTTCCTTCAAATAAAGTTTGTTGTCCACAGTAAGTTCTTTCATTAAGGTCCTGTACATTTTTTGAAAATTCCAGTAGTTTTTGCGTAATATTGTGTGCAATATGCAAAAAATTACAAAAAAGAGGATTTTCTCAAAAATGGGTTCAAATTTCTTCTATTAACTTCAAGTAAGGATACTTGCCTAATGTACTCTATTAGATGACATAAACATCACGTTGCTCTATTGTTTTGTTTTTTCAAAAATTACAGATATGTAATTTTTTTGAGATGTTTCTCATGTTGTTAATATTTACGTTAGCGGCGATTTGTTCACATTATAATATTTACGAGTACATGTGCTTTAAATTATGTCATATTGTCATTATGTCTAATTCGCATTTTCATAAACCTCATACGTCATTTTTTCAAAAACGGCTCCAAATTTTTACTTCAACCTTCTCGTACGGATAGTGGTAATTAGTATAATAGTGCTGATATAAAATGTTGAGCATAATAACAAAAGGTTTCATAAAAATTGGTTTAAAGGTAACTTGTTAAATGGTCTCAAACATTTCCCTAAGTTCTCACATTTTCAATACAATATTCTTCTCTTGTGCCCTCACTTGCCTTTTTGTTTGCAGGTTGAAGATGCTCTGTCACTGGATGAAGCCTCTTTTGAGCAGGGGACAGCTGATGACTCAAGAGATGCCCTTGCGATGTTCTCCGGAGACGAACTGGTGAGGAGTGACCGCACGGTAAATATTATCCTAAGTTTCTGCTCGTGACTCAAACAAAAAAATTTTAGAGGTACAGCTACTATGTTGTCTTTAGGGAATTTTTCCCTTATTGCTCTTGTACAAAATTAAGATAAAATTCTTCCAAGTTATATTTATTACGGTAAAAACTAAACTAACTTAGGTAGTTAATTTCACAACTTAGTGCAGATTTTTGCCTTAAATGTCTATGGTTATCTTTTTCATCATGGCAGGGCTTGCACTAGGTTTGTGAGAACTAGATCAATTAGGTAATTTATTGTTCCACCATTAGAAGGCTGTATGATAGACATCTGTTGTTCCTAGCAGGAACAAATTCAGCCGATCATTTTTGGGGGAGCCATCGTAAATTTTGCTTTCCTGTAGTACAGGGAAAGTAATGCTGCGTGAAAAGACGGTGAATTTTCGGCATAAAAATTCATTGCCGGGCGCTGATAACGAAAAAGTGGATAAATACAGCTGCAAAATTAACGGGGGGGGGGGTGAATTCCCTAACACGTGGTGCACCCAGAATCCCTATTTTGTAGGTCCTTCATACAGAAAAACCAATTGAAAGCAAAACGTGTGTCTGTCTATGAACAACGCTAGCAACTAAACCGTTCAGCAATTTTCTCCAAAATTGATGTTCGCTGATCGGCCTGACTGATCTCGTGGCCCACCGAATTTGAAATAGATATTTTAATTTTGGGGGGGTACTTTACATGAAGCCCCCGGGATATTTTCAAAATAATGGCACCGACAATTTTGACTAAATTTTGTTGTTGGATTGTCTGAAGGTTGTTTAAGAGAATGGCACAGTTTTCATGTTGGTTGAAAACTCTGATTTTTGAAAATTGAAAAATTAAAAATTTTCTTGAGTCTTCCTACAACTACAAAATTGAAGGTAGAGATTTTTCCTTGAAATGAAATTTGTTCTCCAAAATTAGTTCTTTGGTCATGTACATTTTTTTGATAATTTCTGTAGATTTCGTGCAATATTGCGTGCAGTGTGGAGGGGAGAATGGAGGTAATTAACAAAAAATATTTTTACTTCCTGTCGGTTGAAAGCTTTAATAGGTTGATATTAATTGCTTCTGATTTTCGGACATTAAAGGGATTCCTTTTGAGAAAAGCACAAAGCCAGCTACCAAAACCATTTACAATGTGCACAGGACTTTTTTAAAAAATTGTTGGGAACGTTTGATTCGGCATATGCAAAAGCCAGATTGCAGATTTGCAGTGGAGTTAGACCATAAAAAAAGACTGTCCATCAATTTTATTTGTTTAGCCAATGCTGCTTCCTGCTCTTGACTAAAAACTGTTTTTCGGCCAAGAAAGTGATCTCTTGTAATCCCCTTAAATTTTCTGTCAAGCAGTCTTGTGAATGGAATATTGAACTGTTTACTTGCTGCTCTTATGGAATGTCCTTCATGGATAAGTAGCATCGCCTATTGCAGCTTTTCATCAGCCCATCCCCTAGTTGTAGTTCTTATCCACGTTCTAGGCATCTAAAAGGGAACACAATCTCTTGCAATGTATTTTGGCCATAAGTAGTACAAATATGAAAGGACTGCGCATTAATACTTAGATCTGTGAGGGGTTGTGTGGTTAGTATTTCGATCTGTGAGATCATTGATCGTCATTCCCCCACTCATCCGATCGGTGCAACCCAACTATGTATACTACAGAATTTCATACCTAGCAATTCGATAAGTTAGTTTAAAAATGTAAACCATGAATTAAAATGATGCTGAAAAGATTACCAATCCATTTGCACAATTGAATTATTAAAAATACAAATGTACATGTTAATTACATCATTTTAAAAACACAAAGAAATTAGAATGATTTACTCTGAAACACACTTGCTTACTTCACATCAATTGCATGTGCGGAACTGGTCAGTTACCGCATGCAGTTAATTTATTGCTCAATTGGGAAGAACGTAGCACTCACCAGACTTTGCTAGAGCGCACCCTACTGTCGTTACAGACCTGATCAGGGCTACCCGCTGATCGGTGCCACCCCACTCTCCCCTATCATTTAAAAAAATTACAAAAACAAAATTTTCTCCAAAACGGCTCCAGAATTTTTTCTTTAAACTTTTGGTAAGGATAGGGCCAAATGTACTCTACGAGATGACATAAATGCCATATTGCTCAATTCTTTGTTGTTTGTTTTTTCAAAAATTACATTTTTTACATGTCTCTCATGTCGTTACTATTTACATTAGCGGAGATTTGTTCACATGATAATAGTAATGAGTACTTGTGCTTTAATTAATGTTACGTAAAGTTTCTCGAAAACTCAACCCTTTTGTGTGAAAACTAGCTGAAAATTCCGCATTTTCAGAAACGCTCGAATGCCATTTTCTCATAAACGGCCTCCAAATTTTTTCCTCAAACTTTTCGAATGGATAGTGCTAATTGCACTCTTTAATCGGACATAAAGTTCATTTAATTACATAAATATAATTTTTCTGACACACTGTTAATATAGTCATTTCTAGCAAGTTGTAAACATTATTGTATTTGTGAGTTAATGTACTTCTAATGATGTTTTTCGAAAACTCAAATATTTTTCGTGAAAAAGAGCTACAAAGTATGCTTTTACATTAGTGTTTAAACACCATTTTCTTAAAAACAGTTACAAATTTTTCAATGGAAATTGCCAATCAGGAGGAGGTGCTACTGTTCTTAATATTCTTAAAATAATATTTTCGTTTTACCATTAGGAAACTGAAAAATTAAGAAAATGTCAAAAAAATGTACTTTGGGCTGCGATAGATGGAAGCTGGTTTCTCAATGAAATGTGGAAGCAAACTGTGCAGTATTGAACAAAAATAGTAATTTATAATAAGTGGTGGTGATAAATAATTAATGATAAATCTAAGAATTCCTATGTAATTAGTGCTTGTTTTGATGTCATTGTTGCTGAGTTGGAATGTTGGTAATCCTCCAATAAGATGTAATCCACCTGCCTAGAAAATGAAGGAATGAAGCAAATTTAACAATTTTTTTATAAATTACTCTATTTATTTAATATATTAATTGCGTCAAATACTATTCGCTAATAGTGGTGTTCTAGAGATATTCGATTTGAAAACCTTAGGACTGCACAAGTTGGCCATATTGAAATTTGCCCAATGCATTGGTATAGATTTGAGAAGAGTGATTTTGAATATCAGAATCACCGTTGTAAGGATGGAAGGTATGTACCTTCTCTCGTAATGATGTTTGCTCATCCAAAATAGATCTTCAAATAAGGTCATGTTGAATTTTTCCAATATATACGAATTTGTGGAATAATTGGGCATCAAAATTAGTTGCCCAATGCTATCTTTATATTTAGGATGTTTGTAAAGCTAATAGGATTCAGTGAGATTAATACATCAAAGAAAAATAGTAATTTATAATAATTTATAAAAAATGTTTGTAAAATTTACAATTTACAATTTGTATTCTCAATGTACGATGTATTTCTGTATCAAGCAATCCATAAAGCTTTATTCACAACAATGCTGCAAAGGATATTTGAAAACTACATTGTTGGTGAACTACGAGATGGTGGCAGTGATAAGATAAAGATGTTTTATTTAGTAGTGTTTGTGTTTCCTAATTAGACTTATAGAAATTGTTCAAAACCTTTTTGATAATCATTATTTTTGTCTGTGTTGTGAGGTATAGAACATACATATATTCACTGCACGAAAGGTCACTTATCTATCCATATGTTAGTATTTCAATGGACAAATTAAGAATATGTCAAAAAAAAATGTACTTTCAGCAGCGAAAGATGGCAAGAGTATGTGGCATGTCCGAATAGCTAGCCAAGACCAAAGGAAATAAAAAACTAATATGGGAAAGTCTGTGCTATTCTGTAGCACCACTCGTTTTCTTAATAATAAACATATTTGTTATTATTTTGTATAATATTTATGTACTGTAGATATGATACTACACAATATTATTGTTTAAACAATTATATAATTCAAGTACAAATTAATATTTAAATCAATTTTGCCAAATAAAGGACGGTAAATGAAAACTCTGTGCCTTGGGGGAGGGGGGCATGGCCCACATGACCCCTCCCTCCCCGGGGTCTGCCAGTCGTTTCTAGTACTTTACTATATCATCTCCAGTTATATTATTGCATTGTAAACAATGTAATTTTCCAAATGGGTTTTGAGGAAATTGAATATATTATGATTTACTTTTAATATATTGAATTTTTCTCATGAAGACGATGCAATTGGAATGTCGGATTCTTGTGAAGTCAGAATTGAATATGAAGAGTAAGATTTGAATAAATAATGATGCATGTGAAGATGATTTGTAGGAAAGGAAAGATGAAACTGATACTAAGCAGTACAAAAATGCATTATTGACGAAGAGAGAAGTCAATATAGTTTAAATATATGCTAATTACTATTGCTCTGTAATTCGAGATGTAAATTCCATTGGAATGAAAGTCTCTTGACTTTTATTGTTTCATAATTTCTAATTGAATGACAAATTTGAAGCTTAGGTGTCACTATTTTTCAGCTATCTGAACATGTCAAATATGATGTGCTCTGGTTATGCAATATCAAGCAGCATTCCAAGTAATATTAAGAGTCCATAACCCCAAAAATGCCAGTTATAAAATACAAAGATTTTATTGTAGTTCTTGAGGACTTAATGCCACCAAGTTGTGTGGATGGATTTGTTAATCTGTAAACATAATAATCTGCATGTTTCATGTGTGATTTACCACCCCCTTTTCAAGACCATAAAAACATGTATGACCAACTTGGTCATAAAAAATAGGAGTTGTAGAAATTATATTGCTTTTGCACCGTGAGGTGTTAGCAGTGTGATGTAAATGCTATACGAATTTTATTTTGATGTTATATCAAAAATGTATTGTTCATTATTTTGTAAATATTTTACAATGGATTTGTTGCAGTTAAGCAGCTCCAAAGGTGATATTGGCCAGCGACGGCGGCTTCGCTTCTCGGAGGCAGATGACATGGTGCTCCTGCGTCGGGTGGCGGCCCTGAATCCATACAAATGCTCAGCTCTCTGGAAGGATGTGACCCAGATGGTTGCCATGAGGACCGGAAAGAATTTCTCAGTACGTTCCATTCGTGAACATACTGACTTGCTCATGAACACTTACTCTCTTCGCGGAATGGAAGCCTGCCTTAAGAGGTGAGAAGTGCCGGGCTATTTTTCTCACTATTGTTTCAGTAAATCTTCAATACAGTTATGTTAGTTCATTATTTGCTTATTGAATTCAGTAAAGCCATTAATTACTTTGAGCCATTTCAGGTATCATAAATCAAATTTTACGACACTGAAATCAGTTTCGTAGTAAGAGTTGTTAGAAAACAAATGCTCTAATAATCCTTCTCAAAAACGACGATTTATATCTATCTATCTATCTATCTATATCTATATATATATAGATATAGATATATATAGATATAGACACACACACACAAAGTTGTGTTAGTTACACCATTTATAACTCAAGAATGGCTGGACCAATTTTAATTATCTCTGTTTCGTTGAATTTATCTCCACCCCGAATAGCAGAATAAGTAATAAAATATTGAAAAAATGGCGCTACATGGTGCTGAAGAATAAAAAACTAAATATTCATTCAAATGCAACCCGCTACACTCAGTAATCTATATCATTAAAGAACTGCTAAACGAAGTGTTCTAGGGCATTAAAAACTAAAATTTTGAGGCTCAAAGGCCATTTTTGGTGGTCCGACGCTTCTCGATATTCTTCCACCTGCTCAGACGTGCAGAATCAGCAAGTAAATGTGAATTGAGAGGGACAGAAGAGACAGACAGACTGAGAGAAAGGGAGAGGCAAGGAGACAGGGTAACTTCTTGAACATTCTGTTGCATTTTTGCTGGTCTGGCACTGGTGCCCCACCTGCACAGACATGCAGAATCTGCAACCGAATGTGAATCAGAGATTTTAGAGAAGAAGAGAGAGGGAGAGACAGAAAGAGAGAGAGGCAAAGAAAGGGAGAGGCGGAGAGAGAATAAACTCGGAAGAGAGAGGGGAAAACAGAGAGAGAGGAAGAGACGAAGAGAGGGAGTGATAGGAAGATGGAGAGTGAGGGAGATAAAGAACTGAACAATGTCTGCTGGGTTCTGCTGGTTGATACATAATACATAAGTTTGTTTAATTAAGGTAACAATAAGTAAAATTCTTATTTTTGGAACAAGACAATACAGTTTCGTTTGTTAGTTGTAAAGCGTCCCAGGAATGTCTCTCCACAGTGACACCTTGCTGGTGAGAGTGCTAGCAACAGAAATTATGTTGATAGCTTGAGCTGCAGCTTTTTTAAAGTAAATTATGTACTCACCACAATCATAACAGTTGCTGGAAGTGTTGCCCCCTTCACTTGTTTCCCAGTGATCTGCTTGCTACCAAGATAAATGCAATGCCCTCACTCTGCAGTGTAGAGAGACTTTCTTGGTGCGCCATAAGTAACAAGTCTAGTACATATAGTAACATCTTATTACAGTTCTTGACCTACCAGCCTCTGATAATTTTTCTATCGCATATTGTAACAACATTATTACAAGGTATTGTTATTGGTTTTTCTAAATCAATATATTGTTCATGCTGTGGTTTAGAATTGTTTCTCTTTGACAAAAAAGATCTTGTAACCTCCTTACACATTTTCTGGAAAATAATAGTTTTGGAGCAAATTGCTAATTAAATAATTAAGAGCCTGGAACTTACGGAGCACCATAAAGTTTTAATATTTACATAGAAACAGCCTACAATATTCCATTGTTTTAGAAATTTAGTCTAATTTCCAAACACCAGTGAAGAAACTTTTTGAGGAACCAAGCATGTTTCAAGATCTGAACTATCCTAATCTATTAATTGATTAATTAAATTTAAATAAATCTGTTTTCCAAACCAATACATTACATATGGTTTCTTTCCGGAACCTTTTTCCAGCATAATTGCCTCTCCAAAAAAGTAACGGAGTGGTGATAGTAAAATATTCGAAACTTGGTTAATTAGTTATAACTTCAATTTTATTTTACATATATATGTACATATAGTAACATCTTATTACAGTACTTGACCTAACAGCCTCTTTGGATAATTTTTCTATCGCATATTGTAATAACATAATATTGTAATAATCCTGCAATCTTGAAGTCTTGGAAGTTATATGTAACTCAACTAAATAAGTAATTGACCTGACTGGAGAAACTGCAGCATTGAAAATGCAAGAAATGGGGGTAATCTGCTAAACATGAAAAATAGGCTTACTGATTGTGTAACTGTTAACTAAGTTTTGAGGTGTTCTTTTGCTATCCAAAAATGTAATAAGCTTAAAAGCTCTCCTTACTAAGAGTTTTTCTAATTTTGTCAAAACAGCTTTCTCTTTTTAATCAAAACAAAGCAAACACAAAACTATGGTTGATTAGCAATCACCATCAGGAACTGCAGGACCGACTTTATCCTGAATGCAAACATCACTATTCTAGTATTGGCCATAAAGATTCTTTTCTTTCTATAAACAATTGTATATTTGTTCATTGAGTTTTGTTTTGTTTGTCTCATAATATTTGACTTTTAATCTTCTTTCAGATCCCCATGTGATATGCGGGAAAAGAAGAAGCAGTTACTTCAAAAAGTGCTAGAGATATGGAAAAAAGACTCTCATCCTGCCAAATCGTTAACTGGGAATTCAACCAGCGGCAAGAGAACAGGGAAGGAACTTGTGACAGAGAACCATCTAGTGCACCTAGATGAAAGAGGTGATGTGGAAGCAGACAACTCCAATCCAGATCCAATCTCAGATTCTCCAGTTGCTAAAAGTAGTCCCAGTCAACCTATTACTTCTAATGAAGTAATGTCTGCAGTGTCGAAGACACCTTCGATTTCTCTACTGATCCCACAACAGAAACAGTCCTGTTAAACTGCACTATAGCACACCCGCATCATCTGTCACGTACCCTCCATTATTGGCAAGCGGGCTCCCGCCCAACATCCAGCAGTTAGCTTTGAGTGCGCGGATGGGGTTGCAGAAATTGGCAGTTCCTTCTGCTTTCCCCTTCTCAGGGTGGGGGAGGCCAGTGCTATCAAAATTGGTCACTGCACCACCCTCCCGCAGTAGCCCACTTGATCCTATAGCAGACTCCATCTTACCAGATCAGCCCCTTCCTCTTGTATCTAAGAGTTCACCTGCACCTCCCACCTCCCCTGCGCCTGTGATGGTAGACCAGTGCACTTCCCCAATACCATCTTTAAGTGACTTGGCGACAATAAATGAGGCAGTTGCAGCCAGAAATAGTTCCATTGCTTCATGCACACTACCGTTAGATGACTCAACAGAGCTAGGTAATCAGGCGTCAGCTGCAGTGTCAGTGAAGCCAGAGCGAAACAGTGATTTTACCATAAAAAGCGGGGACCAAGGACAAGCTCTTTACTAAGGGCCAGACTCCATTTCCTTCAGGTGAGGCACAGGGACGAATATGCCTTGAGGGTGAAAGAACTCAACCTGAGGAAGCAGAGGCTTGCTTTGGAGGCAAGGAAGTTGGACTTGGAGGAGAGGAAGGTGCAGCTCGAAGAGGAGAAGTGGAAAGTGGAGAAAAAGGAACGCGAAGAGAAGCTTCTTTGATTGCAGAGGAAAGGCAGAATAAAATGGCATTGGAAAGAAGACAACAAAGCATGATTGATATTCTCCTGGAACTCAAAAAGAAAGAGTGATAGCTTAGAACAATGCCTGTTGAACAAATTAACATGGTCGTGACATCAATAAATATTCTTGTTGACTCTCAAGGATGCACTATTTTCTCATGTTTGTCATATTTCAAACTACTTTTCTTGAATTAATTTGACACAGTTTTAGTCATTTGACTGTGTTTTGTGAGTGACTTGCTGGAAGGTTATAATGACTTGCCAAAATTATTTTCTCATGTAACTACCCAATGATCATGAAAATAAACATTTATTTTGCAGTGTCTATCCCAATCTACTTGTTATGGAGATTTAATGCCTTGAAAATAAGTTTGAAAACACCAAGAAATAGAATTACAAATTAGTGTTGAAAAAAGCAGACCTTGTTAAGAAATCCCTCTACATTTTAATTTTAATTTTAATTTTTCTTGACAAAGTGAACTGCAAATAAATGAACTGAAATTGTATGAACCCTTTGATACCTACAAACAGTTTTGTTTTCAACGGTCCTTGAATAAAGATTTTTTTAAAATTTTGTCTGTTTTTGCAAGGTTAATGTATATATAGGGTTATATTATCCAAGCTATATATAAGGTTATATTTCCAATCCTCTTTTTAATTTTTTTTTTAACTTGGATTATGCAGCTGTGTGGAAAAATTATTAATACAGGCACTCACGATCAGCCAATGATCTTCTTACAAAAAATCAGTTAAATGACACAAAATGTGTTGAAGGAAAATATATTGAAGTATGGCTAAGAAATGTGGATTCTAAAACTCAGAGACTCCCAAAGACTGGAAGCTACTCAGATGAGTATGCTATTGTCACATTACTCGGAATCATAAGTTATCAAAGAAATAAAGACCTTAAAACAAAAAATATTCACAAACGGAGGAAATAAGAACAATAAGAAGAAGAAGAGATGGCTTTCTATGTTTGCATTATGATAAAGCAAAGATTACCAAAAGATGCCTTAAAGAAGAAGCTCTTAGGTCAAAGATGCAGGAAGAAAATATGGATCATTCAAGGACACCTGTAGGAATAACCACCAGTTCTACTGATAAAACATGAATAGGTAACATGCCTTGCACATGTGCAGAGATGATGACGAAGACGACGACGATGAGGGGGTGAATTTTAATGAACTGTCTTTCCTCCTCCTCCCCCCCCCCCCCCACACACTTTAGAACAATACCCTTTAGTATAGACATGAATTTTATGTGATAACAAAAGAAAGTGACCCAATTTTATATGACTTTTTCTTTTTGTTTTTTTCCTGTCAGTTTCAACTAATAAGTCATTTTGTACCTTTTCCCACCATTTTTAAAGCATTTTTGCATTATTTTAATGTTACTTGCCTTTTAAATAATATTTACAAGATGCAACAAATGTTCTCCACAAAATTCCTGAGTAGCCTATTCAATTTCTTCGCTAAGGAATTATAATGTGAGCCATTGTGAGTATTTAATCCAAGGTTCCTGTAACATCTAGCGTCATTGTGTGTTCGGCTCATGTCGCGAGAACTAAAAACAGAGAAATCCTGTTAAAGAACAGACCAAACCAAAACTTTTCAAGCAGAGTTTAACTTGAAAGAAAGGAAGCCTCGTTTACATCAGTAACATATCCAACAGCTTGAGTTATTCTACTGAATTAATAATAAATTTTACGTAATTTTTCTTTGCGTTTAGGAAATTTTTAAAACATTTTAAGAGCATATTATTGATCATTTTTGGCGGTGTTTTAGTTCATCAAAATCTGCCCCCAACGATGATTATCTCTTCAACATACCATGTTGCATGTTCCTCGATTCAGTTGGGGTGGATTTTGGGCAAGGTGAGCAGGATGGTTACTGTGGGTACTGGTTGCTTGCGGCTGCCAACATTTTTAAAAATTATATACATTTACACTTGTTAAGTTTTTAAATTATTTATTTTGTATATATTCAGATAATAAATGTTACCTGTCTTAAGCGTTTACAATGATTAAAATTTTATTTAGCGAATAGTAGCAGTAGTACATAAAATAGCAATTAATATTGAAAATCTTCTTGTAAATTTGTATAGTATATTTTGGGAGAAGGGTTGCCGATTTATTTAGTTCTTGGCACCAAAAACTCAAAGCCCATCCCAGATTCACTATACACTTGCTGTAATTATAAAATACATAGGTACTCAGAAAAATGCAATGCAACATGGTTGGTGAACAACTGGTGGAAGAGTACGTTTCTTAACCATTAAGTGGTAACGCAAATTTTATTACATTATAGGTAATACCAGACTGTCGGACCCTGCAATTTGTTTTCTTGTAGCAATGTTTTATTGAAGGTATTTCTTATATAACTGATAATACTTCGTGTTTTTGGATCACAGTTTTCTAAATATAATTTTTTTATCTTGAAATTCTTAAAGCAGACTTGTTACAGGACTGTTTTAAGCTAGTGTGAAATTGTTTTACATATTTGTTTTAAGTTATTTTCCATAATTCAGTATTATAAATTTGGTCATTGCTCATTGCAACAGTTAGTAATCACAATTTCTTCACTCATTTTAGCCCAAATTCTTGGAATATTCCTAGCAATTTGGTGTTCCTCACTTGATGCACTTGTAATTAGTAGGGAATGGATTTCCACATAAATACATGTTTTTACTGGTAGAAGACATCTGCTCTCAATACTTCTTTCTAGAGTTTGTACCACATTCTGGAAGCATTAAAGCCATTTTTATTTTACATATTTTGGTAAAATTACATATGTTATCTATCCCTACACATTTCATTACATTTTCATATCTTGACATGTCAAAATGGAATATTTTTAATATGAGTTTGCAAATGTTCAAATTCAGTACCAACTGTGCCTTTTGTTGCTTTATAATGCCAAATTATTGCAGGTTTTTTAGCCTCTGTATTGCACTGTGCCAATTCCTTTGTCTCAGTGCAATGTACTCATAAGAATTACATGCCTGTACTTTTATGGAAAATAGTTTATAATCACAGTGTCTGGCATAAAATAAAAGGAAGAGCTGTGAAACTTCTTTATTGTCCATTTGTTGTGGAAGTTCTGGCATATTTTTTCCGTATTTTGCCTAGAATTGTCATTTTCCTACTTAGCAGGAACTGTCTCAAATTATGACAAGAAGAAATTATCACACAGAAGATTATGTCCCTTCATTTCACTACTTAGATCTCATAAAATTCATGCCTTGATTTTTTTTCTGCTTTCTCTTCAGGAAGCTTACCTGTGTAAATCTGAGTTGGTAAAACATGAAGTCGTACAGTTGTGAAGAATCCAAATCTTAATGCCATATTTGGCCAGTTTGCATAGCATATATTTTTTGAAAGGACATCCTCAAAATGCTATTGTTCGTCTACAGTTACATTTTCTTCTAGATAGTACAATTTTGGAAGAACCTTCCCCCACTTTTCCCAATTATTTCTAATAACTAGTTTGTTTAGAACATCTGTGCAAGAGCCCTGTGGACTTGTCACCAAATCAAACAACATGAGATACCATAAAAAATTATTTGAGTGCCATAGTTGCCCTAAAAATACTTTGAGCAGTTGCTGCATTCCACAAACTTCTTGTTGCTTCACCTTTGGATCTGCAAACTCCTGCTAAGGACAAAAGGCCGATGTAAGGTTGAAAAGATTGAGCTTCTAAATTGTGTCCTTTGGCTCTAAAAACCTGCCGACCTTAAAGATAATTTTCCTAAAAGTCATGACCTCCCTTTGTATTGCTGGATTGAAAACTGTCTCAAACGCACTCGTACGATTTTTATTCTAGTAGATGCACATCTGGTAACTCCAGGAGTGGTCTTGATTACATTAGCTTCTGATTGTCAGTCATGCTGTAGTAAAGGAATATGCATCTGTAGGCGGGTTGTGTCAGAAGTTATTGTGTGACTGAGTAAGCTGCTGGGTCATTACCTCATCGTTCACTTTCAAATTCCTCACTTGTGTGATCTTCATTTTCAGAAACATGCTCATCACTATCTAAAATTTCAACAGTTGCTTCAATTTCATTCTCAGTAAAATCCTTTGGTGTATCAGTGACTAATGATAAATGAGATCACTGTTACTGCGCAGGCTGCTGCAATCAGATGAACACACATAAAGTTGCAGTAATGTATTGTGACCCACAGGATCTTGTACCCATTTACTCATGTGCAGAATGACATGAAGAAATTTAGCATGGAGCAATTGATATTACACTACAAGATTCAGGGGAAAAGATAACAAAGTTTGAATCTCTTCTATATTCCAAGAACAATCAGCTAAAAGAAAAACAGAAAGAAAGAAAAGAAGGGAAAAAAACAATGATCTGTAAACCCACACTTCACTTTGAATGTGATAAATGTCTGTATAGCATACTAAATTTAAATTTGAATTCTCAAAATATTGGTTTTTAGACTGTCCGGTCACATAAATTCAAAATGTACAATACAATATTAAGAAACCTTTTTCCCTTAAAAAAAATTAAAATAAAGACGTTGAGTAATGAAATGAAGTCATAAAGGGTGGAAATGCTCTCTTATCAAGGAAACCTATTATAGAAAGAAAAAAAAATTCATGTCACATAGACCCGAACAGTACAGCAGGGTTAAGAAGAAAAGAATTATGTGTATCGATGAGGCTTTGCTGGTTTATTTGGCATGTAAACTCACAACTTGACACCCCTCTCTGACTAGGATAAGTACGTGCTCTAATATTGTAGTCTCTCTGAAACCAATTTGTTGACAATAAAAGAAATCGCTACAGCTCAATCTTCTTTTTCTCTTTCTTTACAAGTAGATGAGTCATCAAATCTCAAAGCCAATAAAAGGACTTGACATTTTTTCAATGACATAACTCCCTGAAAAATTGGACGTCTGTAAGAGTCTGTACAGGAGATCTTCTCGTCCGGATTTCAAGATGGCACATATCATCAAACCTATAAATGCTTCAATTTCATTACAATCAGTGTCTTTGTAAAATCAGTATTTTTAACTTTTCTTTTCAATTGTCCAAGCTTTGTATTTGTATGCCTAATTATTTTAGTAATCATTTTGATATTGGCTTCGCACTTCTTCAAGCCTAGAATTATCTTTTTGAGACGAACAATTGCCTTTTAGTTATGACCATTTCACTTTTATAATATTAGTTTCCCCTCAGCATACTCTTGTTTAGTTTCTGTAAACTCCATGTGAAACATTTTCTTTCCTACATGAAAAACTTATTGATGTCATCTCTTGCATCAGAATTGGAACTCGCCTTCTTCACTATCATTTTCATCAATTTCTGAATCTGTTTTGTGAGTAGAACATGACAGGGGGGGAGGAAAAAAACACACACACACACATAACATAACCTTGATTTTTTCTAAGAGAATGAAATATTATTTGAAACTCACTACAAAACATCTTATTTTGAAAAAGAACATCCCACATGTAGTACATATAATATACTCGTATTTACATTTACAGAAATACAGGTCTCTAAGGCCTTGATAAATTTACAAGAAGGAATAATTACAAAATTATCACTGGGAGGCTCTCAAATGACATAACTCAGAGTTTGAAGTTGCAATGTACCCAGAATAGCCAACGTACCAAAAATATAGCCCTATGGTCTGAGAGACCAATGTTTCCACTTAAAGGTTAAGATTCCTTTGTGTCCCATGGTCGGTCATAATGTTCTAAAAACATTTTACAAAAAGTGTCAGAAATGAAAGATCTGTGTGTTTGTAAAGCTAAATATTTTTTTTTGCTATGATGCTTTTGTATTTGTTTTCATAACCTAGTTTATGTTGTTTATATATATAAATATGTTTTTCAACTTCTTGAATAAGCTTAATATATTTTTTGTGTCAGAAATATTTAGTTACATGTTGTGTATTTATATTGGCATTAAACTTTAAGTTACACCAGAGAAAACCTCTGATCATTCCAAAAAACTCAACTATTGTCAGATATCTGTAAAAAGATATATTAAAAATTGTTTCCAGTTTTGTAGAATTCACTCTTCCTTTCAAGTATTTTTTTTTTTAATAGTGCACAAAGATTACAAGTGTTAAAAACTTTTGTGAAATGAACTGGCTCTTTTCTGAAGTTTTTATAATGTTTTTTTTTTTTTAATTTTTTTATTGCGATTTTTATTTTTTATTATAAAAATGCAATTAAGAATAATCATTGTTTTGAAGTGTAAGAAATATACCGAATATACTTGAAAATAAGATGACCTCCTAATTTTGAAGAGGTCTCCTGAAAATGTTTGTCATTTTCAATTGATTTTTAATATTATAATTCAATTGATTATTAATATTATTATTCAATTGATTATTAATATTATAATTCAGTTGATTATTAATATTATAAAACAATTTATTGTCTAAATGATTAGAAAATGGATAGTTGATGAATCTGTTAAATCTTATTGTTTGAGCTAATGCTCCTTTCATGTTCCTTACAATTTTCAACTTTATTTTTGTATTTGACATCTTCGTACCAAATCATAGTTTCTTTCCGGTCCTCCTTTACTAGGTTGTCCTCCAACTTTTAACCTCACTCAATTTGGACTCTTAAACGACTTATTTTGACATGTAATGTATGTTCTACAAATAGTATGTATTCCAAGTAATAACATTTTCCCAGAATAGCGCTCCTGAATAGCACAGACTTACATTCTGCAATCTTGGTATATCTCTTTGTAGTGGAATAACTACTACAAGTTGCTCTTTGTGTTGTTTATCCCTGACTCCAAACACGGTTTAGAACCTTATTGCTCATTTAAATTCTGCAAATTGTGGTTGTGGTTTACAGCTGATCAACCAGCATAATTTACGTGAGGTTCTAATGCTTGTGTTGTTATTTGTGTAGCCTGGATTTGTATAAAAATGCTAATTGCTTTTTGGAAAGTGATCACATATCTTTATATAATTGCTCTTATAGAGCATTTCTGACAAATTATATTTTTGCATATTTTGCCACATTTTACAGTTACTGCATATTTCAGAGTTTTTTTTGGAAGAATAAGAGAAAAATTATAATAATTTATTAAAATCAGACTTCTTGAAATTGGTGAATTATGATTTATAGTTGTCGTTGTTCATGGAACAGCTCACCAGTCACCATAAAGATTTGAATATTCTTTTAGTCTCCAAACTGGTGCCAATGGATATTAATGCTTGCTTTATTTGCTTGAACAATGTGTGCGATCAAAGTAAGATTGGATTTTAGGCGAAGGGAGATGGTCGTTACGTTCAGTGTCTTGGAATCTAATTAAATATAAACCCAATACATGAAAAAGTTGCTGTAATACCAGGTGATAGCCCTGAAAGGAAAACTAACTGAAATTTTGTCAAAAAATAATAGTATGAGAAAAAATAATCATGTTCTACTGGGTACAATTAAATATGGAAATGTACAATGATCCACAGATCATTTCAGCTTTCAAATATTTTTCCCATAACATCTGTGGAAATGGAGATATCAACTCAATTTATAGAAAGTACAATTTATAGAAAGTTTACGTAGAAAACTATTTTGTTACAGAATACTGTCACAATCAAGTCACAGGCAAACCATTTTTTTTTTCAGAAACAAATTTTAAAATGTACGTTGTCATAAATTTTAATAATTTTTGACCTAAAAATAGACTGTTCTTTGTTCAGTGAATTATATAATATCCTTCCCATTCCCAAATATTAGAACACGAAGAAATGACAATGTTCCAATATATGCTTAATTAAGAGAAATGAAAAAATAAAATTTATTTACAAAACAATAGTTTTTCTACTGATGATTCTTTTCACGTTTCAAAGAGGTAATACAGTTGTAACACAATTCAAATTTTTTCTACAAGTATTTTGTATTGCATTTTAATATTGAACATTTCCTTATGAATTTTAAACTGCATATTTATTGCAGATTGATGGCACATAATATACATATTATAGAGCATATTTTAAATGTTTTTACTGAATAGAAATCCGGGCTTTAGTTATTTGTGTCTTGCGATTTTTGACTGTAGCATTGATCAGTACATACTAATACTCAGTACTCATGTGATCAAATATCACATTCATTGTATTAGTTGATATTAAAGTACAGTGAAACTTCTATATAACATTTTTTTAAGGGACCATGAACACTGTATTGAGGAAAACACTATAAAGAGGAAGACTCTGCATGCAGGCTTTTGGTTGGGACCAGAAAAAATTGATGTAGGAAAACATTACATGGAGGAACGTTATATAGTAGGAAAATTGATAGAGGAAAACATTATATGGAGGAAGGTTATATAGAAGTTTCACTGTATTAATATGTGATATTGAATACGCGTTCTTTCATGTCAACAAATTTCTAGTTTATGAAGAGTATTCTTGTAGTACCAGGTGAAAGTTTTACAAAGGTAAGTATGTACGTACTTTTATTACTGTTTTATTCGAATATTGCATTCATCTCGATCTCAATCAGGTTTTTTGTCCCCCATCTTGATCAGGTTTTTTCGTCCAGATACCCTGATCCTTTGAGCAAATGCTGAGATGGTCCCTTGTTTTGCTTTTGGACATAAATGTAACTTCATTATTTGTGCACGTCTTCTGAATTTCAGTGGGAAGTATAGTTATTGAAATTATTGTTTTCCATATGGTCACGGCAAAAGTATTATTCTTTCATGAAGAACATGATGAGGGTTAAGGGTACAAATTCATAGCTAATTTACCTTTGAAAATATATTTTATTATATAGGAGCAAATATTTTTGCCAACAAAACTTAAAGAAACCGCTTTTTCTGTATTCAAAATTCAACTAGAATATGGTTAAGGATAGAGATCACAGAATTATGAAAACGTGCACAATTTCACTTCTCCCCATAGCTCGTCACACACAGTTTTAAACTGATTTTGACATAAATAAATAAATAAACATTGCATTAATGTGAAGACCTTGGGCAATAATATGCTTTGCCATATTTCTGATGAAATTGAGATGTTGGTGTATTTTGGTTTAGTTTATGTATTATTGGACGTAATGCGGATATTTCATCTTGTGAAAGTTGATAGATTATAAAAAATAAATATGATGGCTTTATCTTACTTATTTATGGAAATGTTTAAACCTTTTCTTTCCTTTCCTTTTTCTCAAAACTTCATATAGTGGCACAGCATGTTATTGCCTGAAGGTCTTCATATAAATAATATTTATAACCATTATTCTTATACAGTAAGAATATAATGAAGGATCAATGGGAGGCATAAATGTGTGTACATAGTTTGGTCCAAGAAAAAACTTAACTTGTGTATATATTAAAGGTTTACTGTTGTGATCTCACTATTAAAAAATTGATCACTTTTTATCAACCAGTTTGTTTTATTTCAATAAACTTGCTTACACAGACAATAATGCTCATTCATATTCCTGGGTATAATCTGCATAACTGGTAAAAACATTTATTGCTGTACAAAAGTATTTATTCAAAATAGAAAATATGAAGTCAGAAGCAAAGAGAATGGAATTAATGCAGTTTGTTTAAGGAGGCAGGAGCATGTGGGAATATTGCCATTTCCTTTCCATACTTTGCAAAAATCAACATCTCTTCTGACAACTAATCTGAGTTGAATGTATGTTCATTAAAAAAGTATTCAGTTCTTATCATCCCACGCTGAAATTTAGTTTAGATGTGGAACAGAATAATAAAATTCCTTTTAGACACTATGATCATTAGAAATGGGAATGGATTAATAACAGACTGGTACCGTAAACCAATCAGATCTGATCTATATCTCAATTTTCACTCCCACCACCCACTAGTGCAGAAAATAAACACTGCATTAGCACTTAAATTCAGAGCTACAGCACTGAGTAATTACAGATTCCACCATAAAAATCTTCAAATTGTAAAAATGATTCTGGAAAAATATGCATTCCCACCCAAACTTGTAAATAACATTTTATTATTGACTAAACAAAAAAAAGAGAGCAATGTAAGAAACAGAACACAGAGACAATAAACTACAAATCTATGATTTATGTCAAAGGTTTATCCGAAGCAATAGGGAGAACAGTAAAAACAGAAATCTAAAATTAGCATTTAACAACAAAAACAACCTGGGCACATTAGTATTCTCAAACATGAAAAAAATAATAAACCCACTGGAAAAAAAGAACATTGTATATAAGATTCCATGTGATGAATGCATATATAGGGCAAACCTCTCAAAAACTGAAGAACAGAATAGGACAACATAGAAATGACATAAAAAACTACTTCGCAGTGTGCTTTAGCCAATTATACAATAGACTACAACCATGGGTTCAATTTCATCAATGCCAAAATAATAGACACAGAAAATAAATATAAAAAAGGCTTCTGAAAGACATGATACATATAAAAAAAGCAGAGAACAATGTAATTGTAGAACAGATGTGGATGGGTAAAGTGCTATAAATGCAAACCAGATAAAATAATTGACTACGATAACCAATCTTGGGCAGATGTGTGTGGTATGGAAGCAAGTATGTATGAAATTATGTTTGTGTATAATTATATATCAGTGTTAATACTAGTGTATAAAATAAGTGTTGTATGAAGTAATTGAAATATTGGTAATTAATTGTGTGTAATCGTTAATATGAATATATGGTGCAGACAAAACAAGTTGAATATGATTGTTAAAAATTATGGTTATATACAGTTAACAGTGAGGGAAAAAAAGAAATAAATAATGAATAAACTTGTAATGAGTAGTAACAGTAGTATGATGCATATTAAGAAGTATAAAATATATATATATATATATATATATATATATATATATATATATATATATATATATATATATATATATATATAAGTAGCAAGTATGTGTGTGTGTGTATATATATATATACACACACACACACACATACCAAGATGTCACATTTTTATGCATTTTATAAATTTTTATCTGTCGTGAATGGGGTGAATTACAAGGGTAAACAAATAGGAATATGGCGCGTAGCAACGGCAGTCGGGTGGTTGTCAAGGTCAATAAACTTCATTCGGGCCTTGAACCTGAGGGGTGCGGCTACCTGATAGTGTAAGCGGTGAAGAGATTGGTTGAAAAAGCAATGACAGTCTAGGGCGTAGCTAGTCGATTTGGTAATCAATTGAGGGATTGGCCAGGGGGAGAGTGACAGTCTATTCATGACGGAAGTACGTAGTTGTTGTTTTTTTTCTGGTAAAAAACAGTAGAGGTGATAGGCCGAGTTTTGAAGGGCTGAAGAAAAAGGTTTTTTTTTACATTGGGACATATGCCGTGGTGCTGTGCGGGTCGCTCGCGGATAATTAATGTTATGAGATTGGGACTTGTAAATTTCCCTTTAGAGTGAATAGTTCTCGGGCTCTGAATGTTTGTGAGTGTGGAAATTAGAACTTGTAAGATTTTGAGAATTCTTGAGTGCGACGAATGGAACTTAAACTTTGAACTCATATGAATTCGTTTGCAACAGGACTCGGAATATTTGTTAATAAGCAATAGTTTGTTGAACTTTAATATTTTGCGTCACGTAGTCGGGAAGAACTGGGAACTTTCGCAGTAAATTGAATTAGAACGGTCAGATATTTGAGGCGGTGAGGGTTGGTGACTCGACGGCAGTTGTGAAGAGCAGAAGAAAAGAAGCCGGTATTTGGACTTGGAATTCTCGTCACCGGATGAGGAGAAACTGGTTCTGCGGGCGTCATCGAACAAGCGCGCGAAGACGGGTACTGCAGTACGAGGTTCAGAAAGGTCATGACCAAAGAACATTCTGTATTATTATTTTTAAGTAATAATTTGTGCCTGACAAATTGAATAAACTGTAAGTTTCTTTTGAAATAGAAAAGATGATTTTCATTTGGCCAATTCCAGTTAATAAGTAGCTAAACATAAGTTTTCAGATTCCTCGCCACTTTGTGTAGATGGCAGATCGAATAATCGGCAATCAGTAGGTAATAGCGATTATTTCTTACGAAACCCATCGGCCCAGCTAGCCGGATATTTATTATATTTTAGATAGCAGTTGAAGCGTTAATTTCAACGTAACCTTTTCCTGGCGCCCATATTTGACAAATTCGGAACGGGTTACGTCGAAACAATCACCCAATAATTTTTATATAAGCAGCTTGTGTGCAAGGGCAGGACATTTTAAAATTGATGGTTGTTTCAATATATATATATATATATATATATATATATATATATATATATGTAATTAATGGTAACTATAATTGTTATAATTGTTTTGTTTTATTTCTTTCAATGTATATAATACTATGTCAATGTATGTAATGAATTGTTATAATAGGAATAATGTATACTTTATATATATATATATATATATATATATATATATATATATATATATAGACGAACCGGACGAAGTCCGGTCGTCCCATGAGGAATTCATGCTGTGACCGCACGCAATGAGGACCAACGCGATTTTGAAAACCGCGCGCCGTCAACGTCAGAGAGTGACGCAGGCGACGGTTGATTTCAAAACCCGCGACCAGAACGACGTTTGCTAATGATGTGAGAGCAGATAAGCCCCAAACTAGCCATTGGCCGGTGCAGGTCACGCCAGGGGGGGGGAAAGGGCATCCTGAAAATCTGCGGGGAGAAACATTCTTGTAAAAATTTCCAACGGAGCAAGACTTTCGAAAGTGCGCGGAAGTGAAGTTACGCGAGTAGAATTACAAGAGAGTCTGAGATTCTTCAGTGAGCTACTAATCGAAGTTCGTATATGAGGAAAATTCCGGCCAGGAGCAAAATCGGACTGTGAGACTTAAGTTGTGCCCGACAGGGAATTTATATAGTCCCCGAGGCATCGAAAGCGTGGAAGCAGACGCCCCACGCCACTTCCTCTTTGTCGACCAGGCTGCCGAGAACGAGTCGCCCGCCACCGGAAAACCTCCAAAATGAATATCAGCTCCAAAGAATAACGACATCCAAATTCCTGGAATTCACAAACAATCTGCACGTGTGTGAAGAAAAAAAAGACCTGATTCGTATCCGAGAAGCTGGTCCGATAAACACGGAAACCTGCGAGGAGGAGGGACGCTGCGGAGAAACTCGACGTTCGCATCGCGAGGTCGCCGCCGGCGCCGCTGCTACCCTGCGAACGCGCGGAGCCCAGCCCTTCGCTCGGCCGTGAAATCGGAGAGGTCATCAACCCCGCCCAGCCCCGACTGCTAGTCTGTGAGCCGACGCCCGCCGGAGCGCGAGAGGGAAGGTCACTAGAGGTATTACACCGCCCTGTGGAGAACGAGCGTGAGTACCCATGAAATTCAATAAATTGATGAAAAGGTAGAACATTCTGATAAACTCAGGAGAGACTATTATGAACAATCCTAGTTTGCAGATATCTTTTGTTTCAAAGTGGTTTTTGTAAATTCAATTTAATGTGGAAGGCGCTGCTAGCCGACCACAAAGCAGAGTAACAATTAATGTTAAAGGAAACAGTGCGAAATCTAAATGTTTAAAAAGGGTAAACGTGAGGTTAGAGCGCTGAATGTTCTAATGTATTATTCAGGTAGCTCCAGCTGGAAGCAAGATTTACGTAATTAATTCGTGCATTGATAAGAGTGATAATCGCGTCAGGTATTGAACGCGAATCACTAAAGTCATTTCTAGGAAGTAGAACGGATACAAACTTGTTTCCTAGGAAGTATTTGCATGTATTGTGTAACGCCAGAACGAGGCAAAGCAGTGGTTTGCCCGCTGTAACTTGGTAAATGGTGTATGATTTATTTTGGTTAATGAATGAATTTTCAAATCACTTGTGAATTGTGTGATTCCCCCTATCACTAACCAAGTAGGATTTCCTGGAGGGAGAATACCTTAGATAATTAATAAACAACCGGCAGGGCCTGGTGACGGAGCGGCGACAAGCGCTGCACGGTACCGGTGACACCCACGCCAGAAAGACTTCTCGTGGGGTATAAACGCCCTGGCCCTACATAGGTTGATTGATGCCGGCGCGTCGCACAGAGACGACGTGTTCCGTCGCAATATATATATATATATATATATATATATATATATATATATATATATATATATAATGTAGTGAGTTACAGTAAGTATGAACATAGGGTATATAGGTTGTTGTTGTTCCAAGTAGACCGGATAAGAACACAAATTTGACTTTTATAATTAATAAAATACATACATAGAAGAGTAACTGATTAGGTAAGCAAAAATGCATATACAACCAAAAAAAATTTTTTTGTGAGAAATTTCGTTTTTTTTTTGGCCAGGACAATAATTTAAAAATCGTCTCCAAATAACAGCAATTGGTAATACAAAAGGAAGAGGTTTGACTGTAGCCGGCGTCATACATAGTGTATGAGGTGAGGAGACTTGCAAGGATGAGGTATACAGTTAGAAGGTGCGTTGGTAATATGGCGCGGCTGAAGGAATGGATGTGTGGTGAAAACTATGAAGTGTAGAAAGAAAATGTGGGGAGGATCGTGGTTAGACCCGAGAGATTCAGAGAAAATGGTATGTAATAATACAATTTTTATATATATCAGTCAAAATTTTGAAATAGTCTAGTAGATATTAGCTTAGGCAATCCTTGTACTTAATGTGTATTTATATTTTAAAACTAGTGGTGCTACAGAATGGCACAGACTTTCCCGTATTAGTTTTCTATTTTCCTGGGTCTTCGCCAGCTATTCGGAATTGCCACATACTTTCTTGCCAGCTACCATCTATCATCGCCAAAAGTACTTTTTTTTGTCATTTTCTTAATTGTTCGGTTTCATATTGGTAGAACAGAAACATTAATTTTAGAATATTAAAGAACACAAAAACCTAGCCGTAAATGGCAATTTTCTTTTAAAAATTATGTGCCGTTTAAGAGAAAATGGCGTTTTAGCACTACTAAAAATGCGAAATTTGAAGCTCATTTTCACAGAAAATTTTTGAGTTTTCAAAATACTTTATTTGAAGCACTTACACTCACAAATATAATCATCTTTACAAATTGCGGATAATGTGCATATTAAAGATGTGAGAGATCTTTCAAAAAATTTACATTTATATAGTTTTTGAAAAAAACAAAAAAAACTCAAAATAAACTTCACGCTATACTAATGAGTGTAATTAGCACTATCCGTTACAAAAGTTTCAAGAAAAAAATTGCAGCCATATACGAGAAAATTACGTTTGAGCATTTCTGAAAATGCCGAAATTTGAGCTACTTTTCACAGAAAACGGTAGTGTTTTCGAGAAACTTTACTTGACATTATTTAAAGCATATATACTTGTAAATATAATAATGTAAAAAAATCGCCGATAATGTAAATATTAACGACGTGAGAGACAAGTAAAAAAATTTATATTTTTGTAATTTTTGAAAAAACCAACCGATAGACCAAAATGGCTTTTATGTCATTGATAGAGTACATTTACCACTATCCCTACCAAAAGTTTAAAGAAAAAATTTGGTGCCGTTTTTGAGAAAATTTTGTTTTTGTAATTTTTTAAAATTGCACATATTGCACGCAATATTGCACGAAAACTACCAAAATTGTGAAAAACATTTACATGACCTTTATTAAAGAACTCAATATGCAGAACAAATTTTATTTGAAAAAAATCTCTATCTTCAATTTTGTAGTTGGAGAAAGACGCCGAAAAAATTCAAACTTTCACAATTTTCGAAAATTCAGAGCTGTACGTGAAAATCGGACCTATGCCATGTTAAAAAGTGTATTTTCCTCTATTCATACAAGAAATTTAAAGAAAAAATTTGGAGCCATTTTTGAGAAAATGTTGAAAATCCCCGGGGGGCTTCATATAAAGTACCCCCAAATTTTAAAGAATCTTTTTCAAAATCACAAAGCTTCGACTAGAATCAGATCGACCGGGGAATATCAATTTTGAAGAAAATCGATCGAACGGTTTAGGCGCTAGCGTTGACCACAGACGGACAGACGGACGGAATGCCGTCAATCGATTTTTAAGTATAAAGAAGCAACAAATCATGGATTTTGACCACATCACGAGATAGAGGATCTTTTTTTCTTAATTTAGCAATTGGTTTTATCCACTTATTCGTTTTCACGGCTCGGCAATTAATTTTTTTCCGCCGAAAATTGGCCATTTTTTCGCGCAGCATTACATAACTTTCCCTATACTACGTATATCACTCCGTGTATACGTACGTATACGGGAAAGTAAAATTCGTCTGTTTGTAGCCCTGATGAAGTCTGAATAAAAGGCGAAACGTTGGCAGGTTAAAATGGTTTTGTTTAATGACCTACACTCAAGAATAAGTCCATAATATTAATATTTCCGTTCTACCATTAGGAAACCAAAAAATTGCAAAAATGTCAAAAAATATACTTTGGGCGGCGATAGTTGGCAGCTGGTTTGTTCAATTAAATGTATTTATCAAAACTACATCTTTAAATAAGGTCATCCTTAATTTTTTTGAAAATACGAGTAGTTTTTCTATAATTTCGTGACAAACAATACAACCTGCAAATTTACTGCGCTTCAGGCAGCCGGATGCGTCGTAAATTAGAATTTGCAATTTTGTGTATTATTTCTTTGTTCGTTTCTTTACAATCGACCTTTTGTTTTATATTTACACATTAATCTTTTAGATATTATTTATTTTGAAATATTTGAAATAAAAAAATTGCTAGCTCTTTAAGGGAGTATCGACAATGCAGGGAATGGAACAATGGACTGCGGCCGCGACTTTCTGTGTATTACGAGTCATTGTTGTGACCTGATGGAGCTGTATAAAAAGGAGTTATAATTGTCAAATTTATGTTGATATTTGAAATGATGTATGAGAATATTTAGTTTTCATGCCATTTGCCATTTAGGACGAGGTTTTTAGTCTCCTTAATATTCTAAAATTAATATTTCCGTTCTACCATTAGGACACCGAAAAATTAATAAAATATCAAAAAAATGTACTTTGGGCGGCGATAGATGGCACCTGGCGAGTATGTGGCAATTCCGAATAGCTAGTCGAGACCCAAGAAAGTAGAAAACTAATATGGGAAATTCTGTGCCATTCTGTAGCACCCCTTGTTTCTTCAGACATTTTGATCGTGGAAAAAAAAGTAAAACCTCATAATTTTTTCTAAAATTTTTTATTTATTCTAAGTCTCCATGTGCGACGAATCAACGGTTGACGAATCATACTTCGCCTGGTTGTTGATTAGATCATCACACATTGCCAAGAGGGTCTTGTTTTCTTCTGTCTTTTGCGCCAAGGTCTCTTGAAGGGAAGAGATCTTCAATTCGGATTTCTTGGTTAACGCTGTCAGTTTCGACATCTCCATTTGATGATTCCGTGTCATAATCGCAAGTTCCTCGTTTGCACTGCAACAACAGATCAGTAGAAACATTGCCTGACTATTGGAGAAGTTTCCAAGACAAAATTAATTAGTACGTATATCTATTAAAATGTTAATATGGTATTTGTGGCTATTTTCATGACTTAAGTAACAAGATAATGCGCAGCAATATGAAATGAATATTTAGGCAAAATACAAAGCCAAAATGGCGGCCACGCGTCTTATTCGCTGATCTACAGTATGTAATTATACATTTACATACAGTATGTATGTAATAATGTACAGTATGTAATCTACAGTATGTAATTATAGTGTTGCTAAGCGCATCTCTGGCACAGAGGTGTTTAAGAATAAATGCTGCAAACTTTTAGGGCTTGTAGACTACTTTTACAGTAATATCATAATTTATACAGAATTTCTTTTAAAATGAGTTGTTATTTACTATTATATCTTTAAATGATAAAAAATTACAGTTTTTAAATGTTTGGACATTTTCAATCTTGTTTTTTTCTGCGTGCTCTGTTCACAAAATCTTAAGATTTATGAGTGTCACAGCACTTGCTTCTTTATTGTACAGAAACTTCGCAAAAAAAGGTCGAACACGATCTCCGTCGTCCATAATTATAATAAAAATATGAAGTAAAAAAATATCTCAATACTTGACCCGTACCTTATGTGATTTTCCAAACGTTCAGGAGAAAAAATAGTTGTCCAGTATTTTTGATAAAAGAATATATGAACACTTTTGATGAAACATATATGAACATTTTTGATGAAAGAATATATGAATATATAACATGAAATATATAAATAATGCACAGGGGTCGAAAATATAACTTTTTGCATAAGAACATGCAGAAGGAAATTTCTGATAACAACGTTACACATGTGATATTTCCCTGACTTTTAGGCAACTTATGCGCAGATATTTGCGAGGGCACGTTCTGCCTCAGTCAATCATTTTATGTACGTGCCGAATATACGTGCAAACGGGGTTGCCTCGCTTCGTATGGAGCAAATGTCACGTGTAAAACTGTAATTAACAGCGTTATGTACTCCCAGTATATGCTTATTGACCAAAGTTGTCATTTTCGATCCCGTCTAGAAATTTGCAGCAGTACCTGGGTATTAGACTAGTGGTCATATTCTGCTTGAGATTCAGTGTTAATAATAATAATAATAATAATAATAATAATAATAATAATAATAATAATAATAATAATAATAATAATACTGACTGAGCAAGAAATTCGCATCATGGATCGAAAAAACAGAAAATTGCTAACAATGCATCATGTTTCCCACCCTCGAGCTGATGTACATGGACTTTATGTGTCACGTTAGGCAAGGAAGGAGGAAGGGGCCTCAGACAAATTGAAGCCTCCTGGCACAACGCAATAGTCGGGATGGGAAAGTCATCCCGATGTCAGCCGATGCCATCCCGAAAGTCAGCCATCAAGATGACCCTCTAATGAGGCAGGTCATGAAATCTGACCGAAGAATGGAAAACTGAGGAATTGTTAGTGTAGCAAGAAGCATTCCAAAAAAGCGCAAGTCACGCAGTCCGCAAGTCACGCAGAATGACAGAGACTCTGAACTTCTGATGCTACTTATCATGAAATGTGAGACTCAAAAAATGTTCAAGAAGTAGTGGAGAGACAAATCACTCCACGAACAATATTTGAAACGAATGGACAGAGCACAGATCAATAAAGAGCAGTCATTTATGTGGTTTAAAAGAGGAAGAATGAAGCCAGAATCGGAAGCACTTATAATAGCTGCCCAAGATCAGACATTATGATACAGCGATTCTCAAAATCTCCCAAAATGATAAATGCCGCATTTACCAGGAACACGTAGAAAACATTGATCATGTTGTCTCAGCTTGTCCAATCCTAGCAAAGACCGAATACTTGAAAAGACACGCAGGGTGTGTAGCTACATCCACTGGCAGATCTGTACCGCCCTCGAAGTTCCAAACACATGCCCCAAGTGGTACGAACACTCACCGAAACCGGTGACGTCTTTTGAATTGTGTACGATATTGTACGACCAGCAAATTCAAACTGATGGCACGATAGCGGCAAATAAACCGAATAAAGCTATCCGGGATTTGGGCAAAAAAATCGTGCTTACTTGTCGATATTGCTGTACCTTGCGATCAAAACCTCGTGACCAAAGAGGCAGAGAAACGTCTTAAATATAAGAGTTTGGAAATCGAGATCAGCCGAATGTGGGGCATAAAAGCACAGGTCGTCCCGATAGTTATAGGAGCTCTGGGATTTGTTCCGAAAAATTTGTGTAAGAACTTGTCTAAACTCCCGGGTAGTTCAAAAGACCGGGAAGTGCAAGTAATCACGTTATTTGGAACAGCCCAAATTTTGCGCAAAGTATTGTAGAGGCACCGGCAGTCCCTAGATCTGCTCCTTAGGTAGCTGGTTGCAACCTGGAGTATATTTTATATTCAGCCGACACATAACACCTTTAGTCGTGATATAGAGTAATAATAATAATAATATTTTGAGTCACCTACAATTTCAATGGTGTGAGTACAATATCAATGACGAGTCAAATCTGATGTATGCAAGGGGAGTGCGATTGCACATGTCTTCTTGAGTTGCAAAATCTCAAGACATCTTCCCCAGAAGGCGCCGCCTTAGCCACGACAAACTCGAAGTTCGACTGGTCTCCCGATATGTGTGCTAGTGTAAGCATGCGTGTGTACTCACACACTAAGACAAATTGTTTAGCGGAAGAGAAAGAAAATATAGCGCGCAGTCAGTGTTCCGTTTGTCCGGGTATTGATACAGCAACGGTCTGGTTTTGGAGAAAACACGGAAAATTGATTACCATCAGAGCAGCCGCTCGCTAGAATTCTGCTCCAGACAGCGGTTGAATTTGAACTAGCTATCAAGTTATACTAGAAAATCCGCCACCGCCGCGACTAGAAATTAACGACCTCCCGGTTAGTCGCCGCCGAGTCAACGACAATACTCACTCTGAGTTGAACTTAGACCAGTGGTGGCAAGGTCTTCTACTGGTGGCAGTGGCACGCATCGTGGCCCCATAACATGCCACGAGCTTCTCTGCGCAACTATCGTCGGGAAAGTAAATATTTTACAATAGGGATGGCGTTGTCTTTGGTGGCAGGGTAATGAACTGCGTGGAGGGACAATTTCGTGGTGGCACTCGTGCCATGGACTCCCGCTCGTGGCATCGACCTTGACAACGCTGACTTAGACGACGAGTGTTAAACTAATATTTGTTGAAAATAATAAAAATTTTACGGTTCCTTAAAATGACTTTTTACTGCTTACCATGAAAATTGTTCAAGTTAATTGTTTCCTTTACCGAATGGGAAGCAACACGACCACTGGGGTTAACCCAGGATTTCTTTGAAGCCGCCTTGGGAACCTTTTCCGGGCAGACATGCCCCTGAAAGATAAGGGCGTGACAATCATTTTCTTCGCCATATGTCAGTCGCAGGAAACTGTAACTAGTGTGGTCGGGCGAATGCAAGGTATCGCTCTGAAATTGCCGTTCTAAGGGAAAAGAGATTCGATTTTGCCGGGTCCCCGTCAGGGTTTACATACCACAAACATGACATGGCCAACTTGGGATTTCCCCCCCCTACAAAAAAACATGTGCCTCAGACGGGATCGAGCCGGCCAAGTGGACATTTAGAGGCCAATCAGCTAACCACTCGCCCAGAGAGACGCGCCTTCAAATAACTGATACAATAGCCCCCCAAAAGATTACTGGGTGATCCCTCCCAAAACAAAGCAATTACAAGATCATGACTTACAATCAATTGAAATTGTATAGACCTTGGAGCCCGCATGCACCTCTGAGTTTTACTGTTCCATTCACGCGCACGTTCCGTCTTTCAAAGCAGCGGCAGCGAACGCTTTGCTGCCTTGGAGCCTGTGTGATCTAAGGCATCTTGAGGAACTGTGAACCAATATAGAACTGTGAGTCACAGCGCCAACAACAGGAAGGTCGTTAAATGTGGATACCGATGGTGACGCATTTTCACACTACGTAGCTATGTAGATTTGCCCTTCTGGAGGCTATTGAAGCAGCCGGCTGCTCTGATCGAGTGATTTCCGCTGTTCCTCCAATTAATAACTGACCGGAGAACTGACCTAACACAGAAAAACATTAATCTTGACTTCCTGGTCAATATCCCATCCTCTCTCTCTCTCTGTCTCTCTCCCTCTCATACACACACAATCAAATAAAAGCAAGAGGCTCACAAGTGAATTTACTACTGACGTTGCGCACGTGCATTCATGTCTCAAGTAAAGAGAAAATGCGCCACCTGGATTAGAACTGCTCCGCCAACACATACAATTAAATGCAGAAATCCAGCAGCAACTCTTGTCGCCAGATCCCACGTTCGAGCGGGAGGAAGTGGGCCACCTCGGGGACATTACATACACTGCTCCAATAGCAGTGGCGTAGCGTCAAGGGACGCTAAGATGCTGAGCATCCCCACGTCAAATATTAATCAAAGAACCCTAAATATTATATCGATAAACTTAGAAGTGGTCTGTTGAGCGAAGCACGTTTTGTTTTAGTTTTAAAAGTGATTTCCTGTGATTGAATTCGGCGCGTTGGTGCAAGCTGGCCTTTAATTGCTTGGACGCTAAAATGGTTCATGGTGCTAGCATCTGCCAAGAGATTGCGAAGAGCAATGACGCATGCGCGGATGGCGAGGTTATCCCCTCCCCATCGCATCCCTCTTCGAAAGATCCACGAGTTTTTTACGCTAGCGTACGGCTGAGGTATTTGAGCAAGTTGCTCGTTTGAGCACGAGAGCGCAGCACACTTGACGTCGCCAGTGAAATTTTTTTTCTCACTTCAGTTTCTCTGCTTGATCATGGGCACAAACAGGAGAAATGGTGCTAGCTTACTAATTCTTTATTATTATCTAAGATGAATTCTTCCTAAAATATATTAAACATTATTTTGCTCTGAACTTATAAATTCACAAGTGATCTCATTGCCAATTGTGCATGAGAATTACAGCTGAGCGATTGCATAATTTGTTTTCAAGAACTCTCCTGGCATAAATCTGTTGAAGTATTCTAACATTTGTTTTGATAACGTAGATTCTAGAAAACATTAAAGATCATGATGTGCTCAGATGGTGTTATCGTTCAACATCTCCAAACGTGGGAGCCCACTACCCCACTGTCCGACAGGACTAATAACTAAGTAGTTACCGCGACCCACAAACAACTCCACTACAGAACCCCAAGTGAGCCCCGCGCACCTGGAGCACGCTTCCTCGGCCTCTCGCTTCCTGTCCGCGAAGCGGCCACGCAGCTCCTCCACTTGGCGAGCCACGCGCAACAGCTGCGCGCGCAGCGCCGACACCGCGTCCTGCTCCGCCTGCAGCACGACGCCCGCGCGCCGGTCCTTCCTGCGGCACACCCCCAACACCTCACACGGATCCCTTCAACGCCCCATCCGCCCGCACGCTCCTCCTTCCTGCAGCACACCACAAACATCTACACGGATCGCTTCAATTCCATTCCCGCCCGCGCGCCGGTCCTTCCTGCAGCACACCCGAACACCTCACACGGATCCCTTCAACGCCCCATCCGCCCGCACGCTCCTCCTTCCTGGAGCACACCACAAACATCTTCACGGATCGCTTCAATGCAATTCCTGCCCGCGCGCCGGTCCTTCCTGTAGCACACCCCGAACACCTCACACGGATCCCTTCAACGCCCCATCCGCCCGCACGCTCCTCCTTCCTGCAGCACACCACAAACATCTTCACGGATTGCTTCAATGCAATTCCCGCCCGCGCGCCGGTCCTTCCTGCAGAACACCCCGAACACCTCACACGAATCCCTTCAATGCCCCATCCGTCCACACGCTCCTCCTTCCTGGAGCACACCACAAACATCTTCACGGATCGCTTCAATGCAATTCCCGCCCGCGCGCCGGTCCTTCCTGCAGCACACCCCGAACACCTCACACGAATCCTTTCAATGCCCCATCCGTCCACACGCTCCTCCTTCCTGGAGCACACCACAAACATCTACACGGATCGCTTCAATGCAATTCCCGCCCGCGCGCCGGTCCTTCCTGCAGCACACCCCGAACACCTCACACGAATCCCTTCAATGCCCCATCCGTCCACACGCTCCTCCTTCCTGGAGCACACCACAAACATCTTCACGGATCGCTTCAATGCAATTCCCGCCCGCGCGCCGGTCCTTCCTGCAGCACACCCCGAACACCTCACACGAATCCCTTCAATGCCCCATCCGTCCACACGCTCCTCCTTCCTGGAGCACACCACAAACATCTTCACGGATCGCTTCAATGCAATTCCCGCCCGCGCGCCGGTCCTTCCTGCGGCACACCCCGAACACCTCACACGGATCCCTTCAACGCCCATCCGCCCGCACGCTCCTCCTTCCTGGAGCACACCACAAACATCTTCACGGATCGCTTCAATGCAATTCCCGCCCGCGCGCCGGTCCTTCCTGCGGCACACCCCGAACACCTCACACGGATCCCTTCAACGCCCCATCCGCCCGCACGCTCCTCCTTCCTGGAGCACACCACAACATCTTCACGGATCGCTTCAATGCAATTCCCGCCCGCGCGCCGGTCCTTCCTGCGGCACACCCCGAACACCTCACACGGATCCCTTCAACGCCCCATCCGCCCGCACGCTCCTCCTTCCTGGAGCACACCACAAACATCTTCACGGATCGCTTTAATGCAATTCCCGCCCGCGCGCCGGTCCTTCCTGCAGCACACCCCGAACACCTCACACGGATCCCTTCAACGCCCCATCCGCCCGCACGCTCCTCCTTCCTGCAGCACACCACAAACATCTACACGGATCGCTTCAATTCCATTCCCGCCCGCGCGCCGGTCCTTCCTGCAGCACACCCGAACACCTCACACGGATCCCTTCAACGCCCCATCCGCCCGCACGCTCCTCCTTCCTGCAGCACACCACAAACATCTTCACGGATCGCTTCAATGCAATTCCTGCCCGCGCGCCGGTCCTTCCTTCAGCACACCCCGAACACCTCACACGGATCCCTTCCACGCCCCATCCGCCCGCACGCTCCTCCTTCCTGGAGCACACCACAAACATCTTCACGGATCGCTTCAATGCAATTCCCGCCCGCGCGCCGGTCCTTCCTGCAGCACACCCCGAACACCTCACACGGATCCCTTCAACGCCCCATCCGCCCGCACGCTCCTCCTTCCTGGAGCACACCACAAACATCTTCACGGATCGCTTCAATGCAATTCCCGCCCGCGCGCCGGTCCTTCCTGCAGCACACCCCGAACACCTCACACGGATCCCTTCCACGCCCCATCCGCCCGCACGCTCCTCCTTCCTGGAGCACACCACAAACATCTTCACGGATCGCTTCAATGCAATTCCCGCCCGCGCGCCGGTCCTTCCTGCAGCACACCCCGAACACCTCACACGGATCCCTTCAACGCCCATCCGCCCGCACGCTCCTCCTTCCTGGAGCACACCACAAACATCTTCACGGAATCGCTTCAATGCAATTCCCGCCCGCGCGCCGGTCCTTCCTGCAGCACACCCCGAACACCTCACACGGATCCCTTCAACGCCCCATCCGCCCGCACGCTCCTCCTTCCTGGAGCACACCACAAACATCTTCACGGATCGCTTCAATGCAATTCCCGCCCGCGCGCCGGTCCTTCCTGCAGCACACCCCGAACACCTCACACGGATCCCTTCAACGCCCCATCCGCCCGCACGCTCCTCCTTCCTGGAGCACACCACAAACATCTTCACGGATCGCTTCAATGCAATTCCCGCCCGCGCGCCGGTCCTTCCTGCAGCACACCCCGAACACCTCACACGCATCCTTTCAATGCCTCATCCGACCGCTCGCTGCTCCTTCCTGCAGCACACCTCAAACATCTACACGGATTCCTTCAATGTCTCACTCGCCCTCACGCCAGTCCTAACTTCAACACACCCAAAAATCCACATGGGGTTTGCTTCAATTCTTTATCCGCCCTCCCGACGGTTCTGCCTACAGCACACCCTAAGCTCCTCATACGGATCCCTTTCAACTCCTTACAAGCCCATACGTTAGTCCTAACTTTAGTGCACCCATAATTCCTACACGGTCGTTACAATTCTTCACCCACTTGCGGATCGGTCTTGCCTGCAGCACACCCCAAACACCTCGCATGGACCTCGTACAATGCCTCACGTTCTCGCTAGCGGGCTGTAAGAACAACAAATGATCAATGTAAGTTTCTGCTGCCATACCTCTAAGTATGAAATTGTATTTATTCGAACTTGAAAATATCATTTAATTGTTTTGCTAAGTACATGTAGGTTGAATTTTTAAATATATACACGTTTTCTTTAATTACATTGCAATTTATTTTTGGAACTGGGTTTGACTCTCAATTTGTATTTTTCGTGTAGCGGTGTGGTATTTGTTTGCGACTTTCAAGGAAAGCACCAACCGTCTTACGCGGATTCACACAATGTAGTATTATTATACTTAGGGGAAAATTGGATGTATATTAATGAAATTGTATATTCTGAAGGAGTTTATACCTTTAAAATGTTTATGAGTAAATAAAACACCGTTGAAATTGTTGTCCACATGAACTTTTGAATTCTTTAATATTTAACTTTACTAAGTTATACTTTTCCGAAAAAACAATCACATTTTAAATTGTAACTTTGCATAAGTAGGCCTACTCTTGAAATACAAATAAACAAATGAGAGTATGCGTATTACGGCAATCATTATATTTTCTCAATATAAATAAATGAATATTGACTGCACTATGAACGAAATTTGAAAGATATATGTTGAATACCTTTTGAGCAAATGGTAAATTTTTCGTATATAATGAGCAATTGGTATTTTTGTCATACAAAATGAAAGTTGCAGGAAATTTCTTGAAAACTTTAAATAGTTGTAACTTGATCTTTACCTTCATAAAAATAATTATTTTACCATTATTCCCTAATCATAGGGTTCGTTTTTCATTCTTTACATAATAACAATGCTTACTAATTGCTTCACACGTCTATTATTCAGAAACTATTGCCAATATTCCCTTCTTCATCTTCATTTCATAGTCCTTAATCACGTTTACGTCCTGAACCCACCCTGGAATGTTATTTAAATTTTAAAGATCTTCCCGCAACCTGACAGGCAAAAAACGTTTGGAAATAATATGGGAATAAAAACATTTTTTTTGCCTTATTCCCTTACATTCTCCCTAAGTCCAAATTTCTTTTCAGAAAAAAGTTTCAATTACTACACTTGCGTTTTGCGTCACCTCTGTACGCACATTTCAAGGTCTGCGTAAGCTTTTTGGGTGTTTTCCAAATGCTCTTTTACTTCTTGTATCGCCTCCAGCAGATGCTCCTTGTTTTCTTGGAAACTGTTATGTGCTTCTTCCTTCCAAGTTGTTACGTAATCGATGAGCTGCTCATATTCTTTCATTACTAACCTATGCAAACAAAACAGCGCGAACGATCGTACTCATTTTTCTCCAAACATGAAATCTTTCTCTAATGAAATGCTTATCGATGTTAATTAGTTTGTCACAGTTCCTCTAATGAAACTACAGGCTTTCTGTATTTCTGAAATTACGTAGATATCCTGAAAAGTACTGCAAGTGTGCTCTTAAAAGTTGGGAAAATTATCACATTTTGAAGCCCTAACGCTTCAGGGGCAAATTGATATTTTGGTAACAAGTTATTTAAATAGATGAAGAAGATTAAATTCACGAGGGACATAATTATCTACAGTGAATAATGTCGAGTTAAACTCCGTATCATTTATACTTCGGTTTTTCTTTCTTGGCGCGTGGGGGGGTGTCTTCAAAATGGAATATCTCACGGTATTTTGCGTCGTTCTCAATTGTGTCACTAGGAGTCGTATGATCGCCAGCACTGCTCGATACAGTCGCGATTATGCGACTCCTAGCGGCACAACCGAGAACGACGCAAAATACCGTGAGATATTCCATTTTGATGACACCCCCCCAACGCGCCAAGAAAGAAAAACCGAAGTATAGAAATTGTTATTTTTATGCATTGTTTTTCTTTTTCACGTATCTTGAGCAGAGAAAGTGTAGGATGAAGTGTGGATTCTTACGAGTACTTTCTCGCAACCGCTCACGCAGTAGACAGAAAGTTATGTAATGTTGTTGGAAAAATGGCGACGTTTCGGTAGAAAATCTCTTATTGCCGTGTCCTGAAATCGAAAAAGTGGATAAAACCTGTTGTTAAATTTAGAAAAAAATCCTGTAAAACATATTGTAGCCAGAATACATTTTTTCGGCCCTCGATACGGAAAAATCGATTAACGGCAAAACGTCAGTCCGGAAACAACGCTAGCGGCTAAACCGTTCAGTAGATTTTCTCCAAAATTGATATTCTCCAATCGTTCTGACTGACGTCGCTGCTCCTTGAATTTGAAACCATATTTACATTTTTGGGATACTTTACATGAAGACACTGGGACACTTTCAAACTTTTCAAAAAAGTGGCTCCATCGTTTTTGATTACATTTTGTTGTTGGATAGTGTGAAGGACGTTTAGAGAATGTCCAGATCTCACTGTTGTTGAAAACCATTTTTTTAATTACAAAAATTAAAAAATTGTTCGGTGTCTTCCGTCAACTACAATTACGTATATAGTTATATTTTTCAATTTTTTAAATTTTAAACAAATTATTCAGAATCAGAAACGGATCCAAACTTTTTCTTTATTTTTTTTTCACGTGTGTAGCAAAGAACGGTAAAGATAGTGATGCTGCTTATATTTTCTATGCACTCTCTGTATTTTCGAAAATTGGATATTCGAAATGCTCCGCACTTCATTTGATCTGCTGTCAGTTCGCAAACTGGCAAAAAGGCGGTTTCAAATTATATTCGAATTATTATTGCAGGTTGCGCTTGTCGTATGATATGGATAAAATTCTTACGAAAGGATATATTTTCAAGAAAGTAATAGATTTAATGGAGAAGTTTTGATGGCTGATTATGGTATTCACAGATAGTTAGCTCACTTCGATGTAAGCGTCGAACTTTTAGTTTGGCAGAAATGACAATACTTCGATATTACGTAACTATTTCCAATAAGGCGAGAAAGTGTGTGATGTAGCACCTCTTGTTCGTTAAGAGAGTGCGGCAATAAGAGTTTTTCTGTCGAAAATTCGTCGTTTCCAGGCGCACGATCACAATACGTCTTACGAAGTGCGAGAGTGTAAAAAGTATGATTAAAGTCGACCGCCTTTCATTTGGGTATTTCTGGAATTCGAAGTATGATTTCAAATCAACCATAGAGGAATGAGGATAATCTTTTTATATTCACATGTTTTGATTTTGTAACAACTATTCATTGTTGCTTGCGAGAATCAGTGAGAAATTTGATACAGGTGCGTAGTAAATTTTGTGATAGTTATGGAAGGTCTGTAAGAAGAAATGTAATTAATTTAACTTACTTTGATGTATTATTTTCAATTTTCATTTTAACTAACTCGTCGCTCTTCGATTTATGTTGCTGTTGTCTTTCTTGCAATGACTTCTTCAACTCCGCTACAATGTTTTCTTGCTGTTTCAGGTCTTCCTGGGAAAGCAAGTCAAACATGGATTAATAATGCCTTTAATGATATGGCGAGGCTCGGGCCATCAGCTCTTCCGTCTAAAAGACCCGCCCCTCCGCCTAATGAATTAAGCGTGTGAGTTTTCTTTAAATATGAATCATTATGTCAAATGAATTTGTTTCCATTCCTAGTTATTATTTTATATTTTAAATTAAAACTGTTGTCCATACTTTGTGAATTTTCAAAGCCGTCAGCGAAGTTTGTTCCCATGCAATTTTTTATTACAATTACAATGTAGGGTTGTTTACAATAATTGAGTTTCTCTAATCGCTGACAAGTAGTAGTTAGCAAATGAACAGTTTATTTACTGCAGCGTTATCTAACAGGGTTTGACATGGATGGTTACGTCAAGAAAAAGTGGATAATAGTGCAGTGGTTGATACGGGTGCGACATTTAGCGGCACCACTAAGAAAGAAGCGAAATGCCATAACATATTCCATCGTGAAGACGGGTCTTGACGTGTCACGTTATAAAAAAATGAAGTATAAATCGTGGAGGTATTTAAGAATTCCTGCTAGAGAAAGTTTGTAAATTAAACCTGGGTGCCAAATCGCATCGAAAGCCTTTTCAATAACAAGGAAAACTGCACTAACGTACTGAAAATTATAAAATTCAAGAAATATCTTAAACGAAGACATGCATTATATATGGCAGTGTATCGGACAGTGAGTGAAAATAAAATAAAATTAAAAAAGAAAGATTTTGACTACACCACGAGATAGACGATTTTTTTTCTAAATTTAGCCACAGGTTTTATCCACTTTTTCATTACCAAACCTCACAAATAAGAGTTTTCCTGACGAAAATTCGCCGTTTTCCGACTCACGATTGCATAACTTTCTCTTCTTACTAAGTATTCGTAAGGTGAGAAAGTACAAATTAAAACTAGTGCTACAGAATGGCACAGACTTTCCCGTATTATTCTATTTCCTTCGGTCGCGGGCAGCTCTTCGGACTTGCCTTATACTCTTATCAGCTGCCATCTATTGTCGCCCAAATTACTTTTTCAAACATTTTCTTAATTTTTCGGTTTCTTAATTGTAGAACGGAAATATTATTTTGAGAATATTAAAGAACCGTGAAACCTCGTCCTAAATGGCAATTATCTTTGAAAACCTTTGAGACGTTTTAAAGAAAATGGCGTTTAAGCGCTACTGTAAGTGCGAAATTTTAAGCTCTTTTTCACAGAAAATTTTTGAGTTTTCAAAAATCTTCTTTTGAAGTCACATAAAGCATTTTAACTTACAATAGTGTTTAAAAATTGCTGGAAATGTGCATAGTAACGGTGTGAGAGATCTTTCAAAAAAATTACATTTTTGTAAGTTTTGCAAAAACAAAAAAATAGAGCAATATGGCGTTAATATCATCTCATCGAGCATATTTAATCACTATTCTTAAAAAATGTATAAAGAAAAAATTTGGAGCCGTTTTTGAGAAAATTTGGTTTTTTAATTTTTTAAAATTGCTAATATGCAATATTGCGAAAAAATAACTAAAATTTGCAAAAAAAATGTACATGATCTTGTTAAAAGAATGCACATAGGGCAACAAATTTTATTTGAAGGAAAAATCTCTATCTTAAATTTTGTAATTGTCCAATCACAATTGTTTTTCTTATGGATAAAATCAACAGTAAACTGGACATTTGATAAAGATCATATATATTGTGTATATTGAAATATACCTTTATCATCGTCTCATCAAGAGTGTGGTTGTAATTATGGCCTGTTCCAAATTTATATTAAGATTTGGGCGCCAGAAACAGGTTACATTAATTACTACCAAAGTTTTCCCATCTAATTTAAACAAAATTTATAAACATCCAGCTAGCTTGGGTCGATGGGTCCGGATACAAATACTCGCTATCGCCTCGATAGCCGATTACCTGATCTGCCAACTATACAGTATGGCGTGGAATCTGAAATGTAATAATTATATGCTTCCAACTAATTAAAGATTATGATTGACAAATGAAAACTCCTTTCATTTCCAAAGAACAAAATTCAATAATTTATTTAACGTTAAGTTTTAACAATTAATTTTATGGTCATGACCTTTTAAATACGTTATCTCTTTGTACTGCAGTATTTCTTTACCGTTTTGCTTGCCGACGCTCCGTAGTCGCTTCTCACTTGACCGTTGTTGGTTCCAAGTTTCGCTTCTCTCTTCCGGTCTTGCGCTGCTGCTGACACGTCCAGTCCACACTGCATAAACTACTTATCGGTTCTTATCCGATGCTCCCAGTTCCTAATCTTTCCCACTGGTTATGTAAAACATTAAAGTTCAACTGCAATATCCGAAAAACTGTGCAAGTCCTCCGCGAATTCACTTCTGGCAAATAATTCTCAGAGTCCGAAAAAACTATTACTTCTCTCACAAAAAAATATACAAGTCCCACTTTCCTAATATAATGTCCGCAAACGATCTTTACACCACGTCATCTACTAGCAAAATCCGCGATCTTCACTCCACGACACCCAGAATCAGAATGTTCTGTTCAATGCGTTCTTTAACCCTTTATGGTTCGGTAAGCGTCCCTCATTCTATTTTTTCAAAACACAGCGGCAAATTAAACTGTCTAATCTTTCACTAGCCAACCCGTGCGTCTCTTACGAACCCAAGTAGCCACGACCCCGTCATTCATTCATTTTTGAACCAATCACATCTTATTTTCTTTAGCTATCTAGCCAGCGGTCCGGACATCTTCAAGGCCTGTGTACAGTTTGTTGACCTTGCCAACCTCTGCGCTGTCGTTGCTAAGGCCGTATACCGCCATATTGTATACCCATTTATCCACCCATGTACAGCTAATATTATTAAATAAAATTTGTCATATTCTGGTATATCACAATATGGACAATAATATTGAAATTAAAATGCGCGTGAGAAACAAACTGCTCAAAAATTTCACAAAAACACAATTTCATCAAAAAGAATTGTATTAAAGTGTTGGTGAAGTGTTTGAGTTTATATATTTATTTCAATGAATCTACTTTCAAGTTCATAAAATTGTTTCCCATAAATTCCATGTTCTGTGTATTTTTATTTGAAAACATTTCCACATCTGAACTGGCGACATCCGCCATTTTCTACGACGTAATTTTGTCCCCACCCCCCCCGTCGAGACTGCTGTTCCTTTTGAGGCTCTGCCTGTGATGTATCAAGACAAAGCGCTACTGAAGCAGTGCAAAAGATGGACTTTCCCCGCGGGCATAGCCGATCAATTTATGGTGCCAGAGCAGTGCTAGAGAATAAATTCCTCCCCGATTAGCTGGCAGAGGAGCTAGCTTCGCCAGCGCCTTCAGCTTTGTGCAGAATATGCTCTAGCAGTAACACAGAGCGAGTTCGTGCCTGGTGAAAAAATTCATCACCGTCTTCGCCTCGATAAGTCCTCTTTTAAGGTCGCTTTTTAACTATTAAGTCATGTAGCGACCATTTTTGATTATTTTTCCTTTAGGCTAACTGTAGGGCGAACACGACACATTAGGACGACACAATCACACACAAACATCAATGCCCGAGGCGGGATTCTAACTCTCGACCCTTCCAGCCCAGCAACTAAGGCCCTTCAAGCTTTAGCGACCTCGTCTATCCAGGCCGGAAATTAGGATCTTTTTATGGATCCAAACGAGAAGGAACCTAAATTTGTGAAGCCACGGCATAGGGGTGTAAATTGCGATGTTGTATCGCGCGTGTCCCTGAATTTAAATAATTTTTGCGCTCATTTTAAGCCGTCAACACCTTAGCCCTCCAGCCGGCTGTCAGAAGTGCAGTGCTCTCACGGGTTCACTAATGACGCTAATGCCCTCCCTAGTCTGCAACAGCACTTCGAGTCTTGGGAATGCGTATAAGTGGCGGTGACATACCGGCAACGACGAAATCGAAAAATTCCGATTTCGGAATCAATGCTTCTGTGCCCAACATGGTAAAGGAATTATTTATTCTTAATATTATGGGGAGTATACTGGTGTGTTTTTCACCTGAATTACTGAAATAATGCCATATTATATCAATTTTTCTCTGGGCTTTTCTTTAATGGGTAGTATCTAGCATGTAACACTACGCCACAGTATAATACTATAATTATGTAAATATGAATAGGTGAAAAAATTAATCAATTTGGTATTACGTGTGATGTAGTACATTATTGGACCATCTTATGATGAATGAATTTCTCTATGAAAACTTTGGTTACAACACTAATTATGACATATTTTGTGATTTTAGATGAAGATCACACATGAAAAGAACGCTTTCACAAAGATCGATTGATTAGAGTGCACTCTTGGCACTCTGAACACTTGCTGAAGTCCCAAGGAAGAAGGAAGATTACAATGAACGCATTCTTAAGAACATCCACCTTCTAGCTGCTCGACAGGCAGACTTAGCACAATAACATACATTTACGTACATTTTTGCGCTTCGCTTACACTTCATCTAAGACAGTTCTCAAGAAACGTCAATGAAAGGTATTATTGATGCAGACACAGCAAATTTCTGGTCTTGCTGTTGAGCGATTGCAACTCGCAGCTCGCTCTAGGCTGAGTTTTGTGAACTGTGCACGGGTCGGTGCACGATCGTTGAGGTGCACAGACACCATCGCACGAACTCTGCAGCCCTACAAGGCGTGTCTGGAAAGCAAGTTGAATGATTTTTTCCTGCCAACCCGGAAGACCGCAGTGTTGCGACTGGTAGGGGCAAAGGGGTGGCGGATCTTGGGAAGGTAATGCGTCCCTCACCAATTGCCAGCTCAGAGACTTACAACTCTCCATCGAAACCGGGGACAAAGCTTGAGGCTGCTACTATAGGAGGCACCAGTGTCGCCAAGTACAGCTGCAAGTTAGGCTCGCCACTTCCGCTCATGAAAATGACTAATTTGTGAGAAATACGAAAAGTGTCTTCTAAATGTTAAATTATTCCAAATATATACATACAAGAAACCGCTTAAGAAAGCGCGGACATGAACGCTATCTTTTGTAACATTGCGCGCCCTGCTTGCGTCTCGCGAACCGACGCAGCAGCCACGAACGTTTGAAGAATCGTTGGCAGCCGTTCGTATTTTAGTTCCAGTAAGAAGGTGCTGCAGGAGAGCGCGCCACTGTAATGTTCTTCACCACGTTTATATGGGAGTTAAAGGCCCTGTGCCAGCTGGCCGTGGCCCTCTGCGGATCGCTCAAGTGAGAGCATTTGCTGTAGTGACGCGTTGGAGATAAAAATGCCACGATTCACTAACTTGCGACGTGCCATTGAATTTGCGTTAACTTAGGGAAATCAGGCTTTGAGACCATGACAATGATTAAATTAGCGTATTAGGATGATGTGATGTCTCAGAACATGATTTACCGGTGGCGCAAGATGTTCCGGGCGGGGAGAGAAGGAGTCGACGGCGATGAACATCGGCGTCGATGGTGCAACGGTCAGCGTATCGGACTATTATTATGAATGGACTATTAGAATCGGATTATTATAATAAATCGGACTATTAGAATCAGACTATTATAATGAATCGGACTATTAGAATGAAGTTGGCGGGTTCAAACCTGATCGAAGCCGTGGATTTTTAAAGGAAAAAATCCTTCGTACGCCTTCCTTCGGAGGGGAAGTAAAGCCAGCTGTCCCATATTAGTAGAATTACTGCATGTAAAAGATCCTCAAGCCTAAATGAAGCCTCTGAGCGAAATTCAAATCGCCTGTTTCGTCGTCCAAGTAATATATTCTTTCTCCGCCAGTTTGTGAAAGGAGTCTAACGAAATTTCCGTGGTCGTGCGGAAGAGCAGGCCTCATGTCCCGCGTCTCGCCGCGTAAAATAAGGCTTCAATTCAATTCACTAGCGCCTGGACGCATTTCTACCTCTCGTGGAGGTCATGCACATCGTATTTTTTGATTCCCAAGGATTTGGCTAGTAGGCGTTTGTGCAAAAGGGAAAAACTGTCAACAGTTAGTTTTACTTGAAAGTCCTGAAAGGGCTCCGAAACTGCGTGTTTAGCGTTAGGAAAATCAGTCGAGTTTGGCGACTGCATCGCGACAATGCGCCGTCTCATGCGGCCTTCATTGTTAGCGAGGTCCTGGACCAACACAGTGTGGCAACGCTGCCCTGCCTCCAATCAGTCCCGATCTGCCACTAGCAGACTTCTTTCTGTTTCCTCCACTTAAAGGACCACGTTATGAAACGGCAGATACCTGAAAGTCGCCACGAAGAGACGTCTGAAAGAGGTTCCCGTCAACATGTTCCAGGAAACCTGGTAGAATCTCTGTAAAAGTGTATTGACGCACAAGGGTGCTATTTTGAAGAATTCTAAATGTTTGTACTTTTATTGTCAATAAATTGTTGTTTACGGATTTATTCAACTTATTTTCCGGACACACCTGCTAATTGATTCTAACGTACCCGGTAGGTGTGCTCTTGTATTACGAGCAGGCTCCTCAGAAACAGCAAATCCTCTTCATCTCCTCCACTTTCTCCCGCGGGGTCGCTCGTTCCGCCTTGCGACCAGGTGCTTGAAGCGCTAACGGCTGCCTTCTTTCCTCAGGGGCTTCCACGAGCCCATTTTGCAATGACTCTTCATTGGGACTGGATGAAATTAACTCCATACCCTGCGAAACGTAAACATTGTGTTCATTCGATTTGAAATTGATAAATAAAAGTGCCTCTAAAACAACGGTCAGTAATAGTGGGTTATTGAAACATTTTAAACATTAAAGGCATATTTGCATCATTCAAAGGAAAAAATAACAAGTTATTCCAAACTTAGTTATGCTCTTAAATAATTCCTCCATTCCATGCATCATTACTTTATTGAAAAAAATATATTTCAAGTTATGGTTTTAAACATCTGTTCTTCTAAGCATAAGCTACCAGATTAAAACGTCAGGAATTACTTTCAAGAGTTCAGAATATCAAACCGATTTAAGCTTTAATTTTGTTCCTTCAAGTGTCTCAATATGTACCCCGATTCCGTCAAATCACAAATTGTCGTTTTACAATAATTTGTAACTCCAAAAGCAAATATTTTTTACAATGTAAACATGGAAAGGTTTTTCAACTTAAAAGCATGAACAACTAGGGGTACTTTCTTAACTTCTCACCTTTTCTATTGGAAGGCCAAAATGCTCTATTTTCATGCTCTGATGTGATACACATCAAAACGTAAACAAAACTACTGACGAAAAACGAACGGAAACCACACATTTCTACTGCGTATAGCGCGATAAGAGCCGAGAACAAGTAGGGAAGAAACCCTCTGCCCTAAGCGTATATGATTTGAGACCGGCCGCGGTCTTTGTGGAAAAAGAGATTGACGGTACTGTATGAAGCTGGGTAGAGGTGGAGACTGCTAACCAGGAAGAAAGTGCTCCTCAGATTATCATATTATGACGTACTAAAATTTGTGAACACAGATCACTGCTTTGAAGAGAAATATTTACATTTATTACACAGCAAAACATAAGAAAATTAGAAATACAAATATTGAATAAGCCAACCCCCCTTAGCCGCGAAAAGCTCGCGACCGTCCCTAGGCCTACAGCTCAGTGCCATTGCTCCGGCGCAGGTAAGCAACGCGAGGTGGGATGCCGTCGGACACTGTCCCCTGTAACAACGGTTCCTACATGGCTTGACGTCGAACCGGTCTCCGCCTGGAAACCACGTGATTGGGAGCACAGTAGATCTAACTCAGTCCTTCGACTCTCAACGTCTCTCTCGCGAGCGCAGACGGCGCTGTGTTATGTACCCTCTCGTCTACCCCCCCCCCGGCGCCGTGCTGTCGGCGTCCCAAGACTCGGCGACTAGCCCTCTCCGATGGCAGCCAAGACTCGCCACTAACCTTTCTCAATAGTTTATTTTAGAGCAGGCCTTTCCTGACGCCACCTCCCCCTGGCGTCCCTCTATTCAGCGCAGGTCGCCTACACGGCGTAGGTCCGCAAATCTGCGACCTACCGCCCCGTTCCCCGACAGCTTCCGGTTCAGGCGTGCCGTGCAACGGTTTCCTCCGACCGACTGCTCGAAAGCGTTGCCACGACGCCACAATACACTATGTTGGGACACACATCAAACTTTGGCCTTATCGTAATCTCTTTCTCTGTTTCATCTATAAATCTGAAGTATAAATTCAAATCAAATTCTTTTAATTTTTCAATAGCTTTATTGATAGTTTGCAGGTGGCAGATTCAGAATCCAGCAATTCTGAGCCCAGCTTGTTCAACTGGTTGGTTTCTTCTAAATATTATTTTTGCTATGATTTTAGAAAATAGTTTTACATATTTAAAATTAGACTAATTGATGTATATATATATATATATATATATATATATATTATATATATATATATACTTGTTCAAATTAAAGATTAATGTCCATTTATATGAATAATATTGAATTTAAAATTCATTTATATTAATAATATCACATGTATAATAACATTATATTTTATGAATTAATGTTACAACGCCATAATTGTCCATTATTTGTATCTCTTCTTCATTTATAATTCGGTTGAATATTATTGTCATTGATATTATTAGCTCTTCGACCCTATGTTGGAGCATTTAGTTTATCTTTTCGTCTCCTGGACGGCAAATGTCCCGATTATCAGTGCCGCCGCTGCGACCTCAGAGTCTGAATTTATAATGCTGAAGGCTGTGTTCTCTAGGGTTTACAGTAATAAACAGTTTTTTTTAAATTTGTTGCGTCTAAATGGACGCAATGCGTATCCAAGCCTCCTAGGGGGCGTTGAGCGCTTTTTCTTGAGCACCCAACGATTCGTGGTGGCTCTACGATTAGGAGGTAGCTTTACCAGTGTGTAAATAGAGTTCTCCATCAATGGTTGAACCTCTTCCTTCATTGCACCTTTCCAAAACTCCTTGTCGTCAGTTGTCATCACCTCCTTGCAACTTCTCGGCTCAAACTAAGCTACATTCATCTCGACACAGCGTACCGGTCGACGTAAAGTCGTCATATCTCGCAGACTCCGACGCTCCACAACAGCAGGCTCAGGGTTAACAAACTGCTCTTCTTCAGACTGAACATCATCAGCTTCTGGCTCGGACTCTTACTTGCTCCAGGACACTAGCTCACCCTTCTTCGAGATCATCTGGCTCATCTTCGACCCGCACAGGCGCAGCTGCCACAGCATCTTGCTCCGTTGATGTAGCAGTTCTCATTGTTTCTGGCCCAAAGACAACACTTTTGCTTCGTTCTATCTTTCTCGTACCTCGAATCCAGACTCTGTACCCGTCAATGTCATGCGAATAACCAACAAAGACTCCTGGCTTTCCCTTCGCATCCCACTTGCGACGCTTCTGCTGCGGAATTTGCACAAAGCAATTGGTCCCAAACATGCGAATTCTGCAAATTCACGGATTTACCAGTAAAGATCTCAAAAGGTGACTTCCCATCTTCTCCAGCAGGGCCCGATCGATTGAAAAGATAGACAGCAGTGTTCACTGCTTCAGCCCACGATTTTGGCAACTTCTTAGCCGACAGCATTGTACGAGCAGCCTCCACGACTGTACGGTTTGCGCGCTCTGCGTACCCGTTCTGCTCGGGCGAATAAGGATTTGCGATTACTAGTTGAACCCCGTTGGCCTTGAGAAGACTCTCGACGTCCTCATTTTTGAACTCCAGCCCACCATCACAATGGAGAACCTTCAGTGGACGTCCGCATTGAGTCTCAACAAACTTTAGCAACTCTTCAACAGCACCAGCAACTTCCGATTTCTCTTTCAAAAACTTAACGCGAAACTTCGAGCAATCTTAGGTAAAACAGACGAAATACCTGGAGCCTCCATGTGACTCCTCCTCCATTGGTCCACACAGATCAGCATTCATGATCTCACCAGCACTCGTCGCTCGCTGCGTTCTTGACTTGAAAGAAGCCCTCTGCTGCTTCCTCTCGACACAAGCTCCACAAAAGAAGTCTCCCTTGTCACTTATACCGCGCTCTCGTAGAATTCTTTCCACATGACGTTCGTTTTAATGGCCCAAACACTCATGCCACCCTTGGAGAGATTCAGTCGATGACAGATTGACTCCAATCTTGGAATTACTCAAGGCACGAATATGCAACTTGTATAACATTCCATACCTTTCACCACATAAACGCACAACTCCATCCTTGGCGACGAATTCGCATCTTTTGTAATCAGCTCTCATTTACGACCCTTTGTCCATAACAGCAAGTGACATCAAATTGCGACGACCATTAGGAACACAGCACGTTGTGTTAAGCACTCACCATCGATCAAAATTTCACAGTCAATCCTCCCTTTACCGACAGCACTTACTGTTGTCTTGTCCTTTCCAATAAGAACTGTGAGAGGATTCACAAAAGCTTCATAGCTCACAAACCACTCTCGACGAAGACAGCAATGATTTGTAGCCCCCGAGTCTATTAACCAAATGTCATTATCACGTTTGGCGCCTTGCACCTCCGTCACAAATGACAAAGCTCTGCCACTACCACCACCACCACCACCAGCACCATGTGAGATACTGTCTTTGGCCTGTGATTTCTTGTCCTTGTCTTTCTTGCAAACTTTTTTCACATCACTCTTTACACCGCACGTAAAACACTTTGGAACTTTCTTTTTCTTCGTTTCACTTTCTCGGAAACACGCGTTGAATTAGCACCGCTTTTAATATTACAAGCTGGTGCAAAAAAACGCCTCCATTTTCGCTTGTTTTTCTTTGTGCGGATTTCGACGCGCATCGCCGGCAGTGAGAACGGAAATCAGCTCCGTCAGCGTCTGCTTATCTTCCGAGCGTGCCCACCAAGACTGTCGGAAACTCTTATAGCTTTCCGGCAGTGTGTCCAGCAGTCGTACCATAAGCGCTGAGTCATCCGGCTTCACGTTCAACTGTTGCAACCGCACGACGAGCCCCTCGAATCTCGCAATGTGACGGATTATGTCGTCACCCGGCATCATGCTAAACCCGAAAAACTCAGACTGAACAGCATGTGCAGCCTGCTTCGTTTGTTGCTCAAAAACAGAGTGTAGTTTCACCCACATTGGTCTCGCAAACCACCAGCAAAGCAACCACTTTCAAATCCAAAGTCTTCACTAAAATTTGAGCAGCCGCGCGATCTGCTTTGTCCTATTTTTTAAAAGCTTCTGCGTATCTTCCACGTTCCGTGACACTTGCACTTTCCAAAACGGGCTGGGGTTTCTCCAACTCCCCTGTACACACCTCATATGCTCCTGCAACTGCACGCAATAAATTCCTCGACGTGAATTTCCACGTAGCCCAATTGTCATTCCCTGTCAACTTCTCAATTCCGTGAAGAACCTCCATGGCGATCACCGGCAAAAAAAACAACTCGGTCCACTCGACAAAATTTGTTTTTTCCCACGCCGAAACACAATTACACGAGAACAAAGCGACGCGACTATTATGGCCGACCACGTGTCGAAAAGTTCACTCGAACGAAACAGAATCCATCCGCATCAATAGTTTTGCACAGACCCAACTATAATATCTCAGTTTTTCGAGCACATGGTATATGCAGAGGATAATTGCAAAAACTTCGAACAAAGCGAAAAGCAGTTATACTTGTGAGAATCACTCTCTGCTACCATGTTGGCAGGTACGTGGATCACGCGACTACTGACAACATGACTGAAGTCCCACTTCCCGCGCAAAGAGCAAAAACAAAGAACATGAGTGTACATCCAATGCTGCCACTCCGACCAAACACAAAACAGCTTATTTACAGTGAACACACACATCTTAAATTGTTACTTCAACAGTTTCACTTGAAATTACTCATCTGTATCATCTAATTCTCTTAGTTATTTGCACCAGGCTATCTTTTATTTTTAGGCATGATCTAAAAAATTAATAAATAACATTAAGTAATTCATAATCGTGTTCTAACCGTAAAGTACTTTGCTAAACTTAAAACAATGTTGATTATATTCGTATACCTATATTCTGGAACCAAATATTAGACCTTAACCTCTGTTTCAAGTTTCTCATACATACATAAAGGTAAAACAATTTTTTAAATAAAAATACCTGAGGAAACAGCAAAGACTTTTGAATGTATTAGCGTCAACAGTAATATGGGTTACCTATATTTTTTTATGAAAATAGGAATGTGTATTTGATAGGTTAATCTGTAGAACATAAGTTTTTTCGATAAATGCTGGAAAATATACTTCTTAATTAATAAAAATTTGAAAGTTATAGATTATCCTTCTATTTAATGTTAGTACTTAACCTAGAGGTTAGTCCAAACAAGTATGTTTGAAAATCACTTTCCTTTAATTAAAATATTTAAAGAAGGTGATTATAAAAAAAATTTTTGGATCTTACCTCTATGTTAAGTAGAATAGTGAAAAAAAATACTTCTCAAGTTATAGGTTTTCATTTTGAAATAAAGTAACTGCTTATAATATTGGAATTAGGGAGAATATACAAAACAGGTCATAACTCACGAAAAACAATGATACAACATGACACTCATAAACCCCAATTTGTTTTCAGACACCTTATTGTTTCAAATAACGCCAGGTGACGGTAAGAAACGAGGATAAAGGCTGTGAATTTATAGTATTCTATAAAATAAAATTACTTTCTAAACATCCGTCACTGTTACAATTTCATACTACTTCATCATTACTATTTCATTATATCCAATCCTATTTCATTATATACAATTTCAAAGAGACACATTTCTCTTATACCAACTTTCTGCGTGAAATTTTCTGTTTCTTCTGGAAATAATTATTAGCGAACTTACCGACTCAAACGAATCATAGTGTTTATCCTTCTCAAGATAGTTCTCAGCAATTACTATTCTTCCTAAGCAACCGTACGTACTTAACAACTGCAAAGAATAAATACCCTAGGTTGATCATATGAATACATTTTTTCGAAATAACATGCAATAATGCAACATGCAACTTCCACCAACGGCATTGAACGTGAACTTTTTGAAATATATTTGTACTCTATTAGTTTTAAACTTATTTTAAATATATTTAACTGTATTTTTCATAATTCAGTACATACAATTTAAACAATGGAAAGCTTCTGTTAGCTGAATGAGTACGCTGGGGAAATGTTTCAAAATTAATGAATAATGCTATGAAATTAGATTTTCTATTTTTACTTTCTCGTATATGTGAGTATATACGGAATAATATACGTAGTATAGAGAAAGTTATGTGATGCTGAGGAACTCGAGATTTCAACGAAAATATGCATTTTGGGATCCCCTGATAACGAAAAAGGGTATTTTTCTCAAAACGTCTGTCAATTGTCAGTCTGACCGTCTATCCATCTGTTGTTCACCTGTGAACACTACAAGCGTCTAAACCATACGTAGGATTCTTTCCAAATTGGATATTTCCCGTTCGATCTGGCTCGACTCGTAGCTTTTTCGAATTTGAAAAAACATTCTTTAAAATTTGGGGGTACTTTTCTTAAAGCCCTTGGAATTATTTCAAAATTTTCTCAAAAATGGCTCCAAATTTTTTCTCTAAGGTTTCACTGTTAACTCTGGATTTTCAAAAATTTCAAAAGTTTGACATTAGTAAACTTATTCCTACTAAGACAAATTTGCAGGTAGAGATTTTTTCTTCAGATAAATTTTTTCACCTGTAGCCCCCAAAATTAACATATCAGTTTCAAATTCAAGGGACCGCAACATCAGCAAGATCGATTGAGGAATAACAATTTTGGTGAAAATTGGCTTGAACGGTTTAGCCGCTAGTGTGTGTTCACAGACAGACAGACGTTTTTGCCGTTATTAAATTTTTCGGTATCAAGGACCCACTAAACGTGGTTTCTAGTTACCCGCATGTTAGAGGATTTTTACTTTCCCGTATACGTAAGTACATTAATACACGTAGATAGGGAAAGCTATGTAATGCTGCGGAAAATCGATTCGAGATTTTAACGCAAATACACGTTTTACCCTGATAACGAAAATGCGTTTTTTTCCAAAACGTCCGTCCGTCAGTCTGTCTGCGGCCAACACTATCGTCTAAACCAGGGCCGCTCAACCGTTTGCTCCGAGGAGGAGCCTCCGCTTGCTCTTTTCTCTTTCGCCGCAGAAAGAGCAAATGACGTCATCAAATATCGATCGGCGGCATGTGGCACAGTGGGTCGCGTCGTATTTCTACGGGGTATTTTCCGTTGTTCGGAATGAAAAAATATCACAGCTCTGGGAAAGGATATTACGATAAAAAAAACAGTAAGATACTTTTGTAACATTAATTGGAACAGTTTGTAGATATAAACGTATTAGTGTAATTTGGAATTAAAAAAAACGACAATTTGCAGTGCAGCATGGAAAGAAAAGTATCTTTTTGCAGATTGCGCCGGCATTGCCAATTGTTTAGTTGCAAAGAAGTGCTCAATAACATAAAGAAATTTAATAGCGGTGACATTACACAGTTTATCATGCTTCTGAATATGAAAAGTATTATAAAGGTTGCACAAAAAATTGTAATTAAATGAACTAGTAATAAAAATACTAAAAGTAAAGGAAATTAAAATTAAAAAATGAACTTAATTTCAAAATCAAATACTCTTATTACACCTTTTAAGTGTTTTTCTCGCAATATACTTTCTATATTTGAAAGAGATGACATGGTACTATTGAGCCGTAACATGCATTTCAGATTGTGATCTGTAATTGTACTTCTCATTCGAGATTTACAAATTTTCAAAGCTGCAAAAAATTGCTCACATTTGTATGTCGATCCATACGTACTTCACAATCGAGCAGCATTACGATGCAGTTTTGGAAAACGGTTTTGTGGGAAGTTCTTTTTCTAAACGCTCACGTTGTAGTATCGATATGCAATAAAATTAAACTCTTTTGTGTTGTGTTATTTTACTGTCAAAACAACCTAAGAACATCAAAATACATCCAAAACTTACTTCTAGTGAGGCATTGTTTTTCAGAACACTGAAAACTTCCTTTTGTTCTTCTTCAGCGTACTTGTCATTTTCATCAGCATGATTAAATGTATAATGTCTTTGCAAATTAAACTTCACGTGACCCTTTATGTAAACTAAACATTTGGCATAGCTGCCGTAGTCGGCGAAAATATACTTTTCTTCCCATACTTGCATTGAAAATTGTCGGTGTAGATGCTCTGATCTGTGAAGTGCTCGCGTCGACTTCCATGTTTCCGCGACTGGAGTTACCGGGACACTGTGACAATGGTTATTGCAAGGCGCGCAACGCTTGGGCTCCGGTTGTACCGCTCTCGGCTGACAACACGGCTCCGCGATGCCGATTGGCTCTGCTTGAGCGGCCCTGGTCTAAACCACGGTCATACTCTAACGTCGCGATTTTGAAAAAACTTTCTTCAAAATTTGGGGGTACTTTACATGAAGACCCCCGGATATTTTCAAAAATTTCTCAAAACGGCTCCAATTTTTTCTTTAAAATTCTTATAAGAATAGAGTAACATACGCTTATGAAGGTGGCATAGGTATGATTTCATGATTAACTCTGAATTTTCGAAAATTGCAAAATTTTGAATTTGTTCGGCGTCTTCCTACAACTACAAAATTGAAAATAGAGATTTTTCCTTCTAATAAAATTTGTTCTCAAAAGTGAATTCTTTAATTAAGGCCATGTACATTAAAAAATAGTAGTTGTTTTCTGGCAACAATGCGCGAAATATTTGGAATTAAAAAATCTACATAAACAAGATTTTCTCAAAACGGTTCCAAATTTTTTCTTTAAACCTTTGGTAGGGATAGTGCTAAAAGTACTCTACGAAATGACATTAATACCATATTTCTCTATGCTTTTGTTTTCCAAAAATTAGAAAAATTAATTTTTTTTACCCTGCCTCTCACGTCGGTAATATTTACATTAGCGGCAATTTTTTCACATTATTATATTTACGAGTACATGAGCTTTAAATAATGTCAAGTAAAGTTTCTCGAAAACACAACCGTTTTCTGTGAAAAGTAGCTCAAAATTTCGCATTTTCAGAAACGCTCAAACGCCATTTTCGCATATATGGCTGCAAAATGTTTTCTTGAAATTTTTGTAAAGGATAGTGCTAATTACACTCTTTAGTATAGCGTAAAGTTTATTTTGAGTTATTTTTTTTGCTTTTTCAAAAATTACATAATTTTATATTTTTTGAAAGATCTCTCACATCTTTTATATGTACAATACAAGCAATTTGTAAACATTATTATATTTGTGAGTGTAAGGTGCTTCAAATAACTTTAAATAAAGTATTTTGAAAACTCAAAACATTTCTGTGTAAATGATTTTCAAATTTAATTATATTTAATTAATAAATATTATCGACGTGAGAAACATGTGGAAAAAATTACATTTTGTAATTTTTGAAAAAACCAACCAAGAGAACAATATGGCTTTTATGTCATCTGATAAAGTACATTCACCACTATCCCTACCAAAAGTTTCGGCTATATTCATACAAGAAATCTAAAGAAAAAAATTGGAGCCATTTTTGAGAAAATTTTGAAAATCCCCGGGGGGCTTTATAAAAGTACCCCCAATTTTAAAGAATCTTTTTTCAAAATCTCAAAGCTTCGACTAGAATCAGATCGACCTGGGAATATCCATTTTGGAAGAAATCGTACGTACGGTTTAGGCGCTAGCAGTTTTCAGAGAGGGGACAGACGGACAGACTTTCAATTGGGTTTTTCGGTATCAAGGACCTAGAAAACAGGGTTTCTGGCTACACCACGTGTTAGGGGATTTTTTTTTCTTAATTTAGCAACTGGTTTTATCCACTTATTTGTTTTCACGGCCCGGCAATTAATTTTTTTTTCCGCCGAAAATTGGCCATTTTTTCGCGCAGCATTACATATTATATCACATATTATATCACTCCGTGTATACGTACGTATACGGGAAAGTAAAAATTGGAAGGCAGGGATAAGGAAAGAAGTAGTTTATCACAATATATCACTTCATACAATCGCACCTTAACCGCAAATTCGACATGGCCGATTACCGTTAGTGAACGATTCTGCCGCTAGAGGCGCTGGAGTCAAACTGTATGCTTTCTACACGAAAAAATTACGAACATGTTTATAATTTTCTCATGTAGAAAGCGTGTAGTCTGGACAACATGAAGAATCTACACGGAAAACTATACCATGTGCATCGGCCTAAACAAGCAAATATCATATACGAGAAAAACACAATTTATCTAACTCCATCTCTGGGTTTTTATAATCATTTAAATTAAGGCCTCAATATCTCAAAATTAGTGTCAATGGAGTTGTATCACTATTAAAATAACGCCACCAATTTCAATTCGAATTTTCGCATAAACTATCAGTTTTTTCAAAAAATTTATATGACTTTTTTAATGGGCTGATTTTTTAAAACTGACTTTGCCTGAGAGAAAAACCTCTATCTTCAATTTTGTAGTCCGCCCAACCTAATTTTTACGGTGACATAACTCCTTTACATCGCCAATATTCCGCAAAGCACACTATGCTTATTCATATTCTCTTCAGACAGACAAATAAATATCTTATTCGAGAAACCATACACAATTTTTTGTCTTACTCCATCCCCGATTTTTTTATAATCATTTAACTTTAGAGCTCAATACCTCGAAACTAGTGTCAATGGAGTTGTACCACTATTAAAATAACACCTCCATATGTCTACGTGTGAACGGTCCGGACATTTTTTCTAGACATTTCTGGCTCACAAAGTGTCTTCAATTTATATCGTTCCAATTTTTGTGCGCATGTGAACATAAGTGATATTTGTGTCCGACAATCCTGTGTCAAATGTCGGCAATAAAGTTCCCGTGTAAACGCATCAGGTCCAAATAAAATAAGAATGTAATTGACATTTCGTGGTCACGTGGTGACGCCCGCTCCGTAACCTAGGAAATAGCGAATCAGAAGCTTCAGCATTTGCACATCGTACCTAAAATTAAGGTGGTTAGAGCGAGATATTCCCTAGTAGACAGAGAGTCTATATTACGTTCAAAAATATTTATTTGCGAGGTAAGTGGGTATTGTGAGACCTACATAAAAAAATAGGGACTCTTATGCTGAGTTTTATTTAATTATAAGAACTAATTTTGTTTCATAGATGGAAAACAAAAATATTTTAATACAACATAATGACCTACCATTGACTTGTTTCTTAACAAGTACCAACCAATCGCGTGGCCGCGGAATGAACTAGTGGTGCTACAGAATGGCACAGACTTTCCCGTATTAGTTTTCTATTTCCTTGGGTCTTCGCTAGCTATTCCGAATTGCCACAAACTCTTTCTTGCCAGCTGTAATCTATCACCGCCAAACGTTCATTTTTTTGTCATTTTCTTAATTTTTCGGTTTCCTATTGGTAGAACGGAAACATTAATTTTAGAATATTAAAGAACACAAAAACATAGTCATAAATGGCAATTTCTTTTTATAAATCATGTGCCGTTTAAGAGAAATGGCGTTTTAGCGCAACTAAAAATACGAAATTTGAAGCTTATTTTCACAGAAAAGTTTTGAGTTTTCAAAATACTTTATTTGAAGTTATTTGAAGCACTTACACTCACAAATATAATAATGATTACAAATTGCTGGTAATGTGCGTATTAAAGATGTGAGAGATCTTTCAAAAAATTTACATTTATATAATTTTTGAAAAAACAAAAAAATGACTCAAAATAAACTTTACGTTATACTAAAGAGTGTACTTAGCACTATCCGTTACAAAAGTTTCAAGAAAAAAATTGCAGCCATATACGTGAAAATGGCGTTTGAGCATTTCTGAAAATGCCGAAATTTGAGCTACTTTTCACAGAAAACGGTAGTGTTTTCGAGAAACTTCACTTGACATTATTTACAGCATATATACTTGTAAATATAATAATGTGAAAAAATCGCCGATAATGTAAGTATTAACGACGTGAGAGACAAGTAAAAAAATTTACATTTTTGTAATTTTTGAAAAATCCAACCGGTAGACCAAATTGGCTTTATGTCATTGATAGAGTACATTTACCACTATCCCTACAAAAAGTTTTTAAAAAAATTTGGAGCCGTTTTTGAGAAAATCTGTTTTTTGTAATTTTTTAATGTTGCACATATCGCACGCAATATTGCATGAGAACTACAAAAATTTTGAAAAACATTTACATGACCTTTATGAAAAAACTTAATATGCAGAGCATGCTTTATTTGAAGAAAAAGTCTCTATCTTCAATTTTGTAGTTGGGGAAAGACGCCGAATAAAAGTCAAGCTTTCACAATTTTCGAAAATTCAGAGCTGTACGTGAAATCGGACCTATGCCATGTTAAAAAGTGTATTTTACTCTATTCATACAAGAAATTAAAAAAAAAATTGGAGCCGTTTTTGAGAAAATTCTGAAAATCCCCGGGGGGACTTCATATAAAGTACCCCCCAAATTTTGAAGAATCTTTTTCAAAATCTCAAAGCTTTGACTAGAACCAGATCGACTGGGGAATATCCATTTTGGAAGAAATCGTACGTATGGTTTAGGCGCTAGCAGTGTTCACAGACGGACAGACGGACGGACATGCCGTTTAAGAGAAAATGGCGTTTTAGCACTACTAAAAATGCGAAATTTGAAGCTCATTTTCACAGAAAATTTTTGAGTTTTCAAAATACTTTATTGAAGTTATTTGAAGCACTTACACTCACAAATATAATAATCTTTACAAATTGCGGATAATGTGCATATTAAAGGTATGAGAGATCTTTCAAAAAATTTACATTTATATAATATTTGAAAAAACAAAAAAAAATAACTCTAAATAAACTTTACGCTATACTAAAGAGTGTAATTAGCACTATTCGTTACAAAAGTTTCAAGAAAAAAATTGCAGCCATATACGTGAAAATGGCGTTTGAGCATTTCTGAAAATGCCGAAATTTGAGCTACTTTTCACAGGAAAACGGTAGTGTTTTCGAAAAAAACTTTACTTGACATTATTTAAAGCATATATACTCGTAAATATAATAATGTGAAAAAATCGCCTATAATGTAAGTATTAACGACGTGAGAGACAAGTAAAAAAATTTACATTTTTGTAATTTTTGAAAAAAAAAACCTATAGACCAATATGGCTTTTATGTCATTGATAGAGTACATTTACCACTATCCCTACAAAAAGTTTAAAGAAAAAATTTGGAGCCGTTTTTTAGAAAATCTTGTTTTTGTAATTTTTTAAAATTGCACATATTGCTCGCAATATTGCACGAAAACTACCAAAATTTTGAAAAACATTTACATGACCTTTATTAAAGAACTCAATATGCAGAGCATGCTTTATTTGAAGAAAAAGTCTCTATCTTCAATTTTGTAGTTGGAGAATGACGCCGAAAAAAATTCAAACTTTCACAAAAAAATTTTCGAAAATTTTTTCGAAAATTCAGAGCTGTACGTGAAAATCGGACCTATGCCATGTTAAAAAGTGTATTTTACTCTATTTATACAAGAAATTTAAAGAAAAAATTTGGAGCCGTTTTTGAGAAAATTTTGAAAATCCCCGGGGGGCTTCATATAAAGTACCCCCAAATTTTGAAGAATCTTTTTCAAAATCTCAAAACTTTGACTAGAATCAGATCGACTAGGGAATATCCATTTTGGAAGAAATCGTACGTATGGTTTAGGCGCTAGCAGTGTTCACAGACGGACGGACGGACGGACGCTTTCCTTTCAATTGGGTTTTCGGTATCAAGGACCTAGAAAACAGGGTTTCTGGCTACACCACGTGTTAGGGGATTTTTTTTCTTAATTTAGCGACTGGTTTTATCCACTTATTCGTTTTCACGGCCCGCAAATTAATTTTTTTCCGCCGAAAATTGGCCATTTTTTCGCGCAGCATTACACAGCAACTTTCCCTATACTACGTATATCACTCGGTGTATACGTACGTATACGGGAAAGTAAAAATGGAATATGAACCTTTTGGATCTTTTAATTGCGCCCAGAAGACCCCGAGGAATGTGTAGAACGCTTCAAGAGGACTTGTCACTCGATTTGAATGAAGCCAGCGGCGCGCACGGTGTTGCCGAGTTGTGCGTTACAGTCTTGCGACACTAGAATGCGCGCGAACGTCACGCCGTGGACTGATTTAGGTTTATAATTTTGCAAAATTCTCCCACTTGAGACGGTAGATGTCCTTCAAATTGCGCATATTGATTCTTAGAGATGCTAAGGTCCGATTAAATTAAGAAGGTGATTGACAGTTCTGTGTGACGTCAGGACGCCTCTCCCGTTTCCATGGCAGCTGCCAACCACAGAGACAAAACGTGACGTGTCAGGTCGCTCAGTTGCCACTGCCGAACAAGGGGACGTTTGAGCATCGCATAGAGACTTCCCTGCATCTCTCCTCTATGCTTCCCTGCCGCCACGCCGCCCGCGTTTCTGCCTGTGCTGCGCGCGCAATGTGTACTGTGTTGTGATGAGTTGCGTTGAGGTTAGGCTTTTTTACACTTTTACACGTATTTTTTGAAGTGTTTGTTTTCGTGTCCCGGTAACACGTGCTCAGTGGTTTGCGACCTGGCAACGTCACTCCCCTCCACTCACAAATGTCAATTACCTTCTTAATTTAATCGGACCTTAGCTACCTAAAAAGAGCTTTTAAAAACATCTTTAACAGTTAATTTTCCCACAATTTTAAAATTTCAGGTCAGATTTGTCAGGCCACCGTAAGAGCCCGTGTTAAAACAACAAACTTTACGGTCTCGTTACGCGAAAACTAGACGGTAAAATCGATTCAAACTTTCCCAGAACATAGAAGAATCTTTCATCTTTCGATTAATACAATAAAAAAGGCATGTTAAACATAACACTTGTGTCTCGGGAGAGCAAAGTGAGGAGCCACGAATGTCCACGAAGACACCCGAGGGGAGTCGAGCGATTGGAGAGCTTGGGCCACTTATGTTGCTCTGTGCCTTCTGTTCTCTCGAGACAAGCTATTTATATTAAATTAGCCCAATTAGCAAATAAGTCAATGTATCGTACTGATATTTTACGTGTTTAAATAATTATATGTTTTACTTGCAAAATATATTTATTAGTATCCGAGACAATTTTAACTTTTGGTAAGTTTATTGTCTATCACTCCAAAATAAATTAAAAAACCAAACAGTTTTTAATTCTAAAAGTAATGACTTCAGACAAAAATACTACGATAATTATATTAATCTACAATCTCTTAACAAGTTCCTACATTATTACTTTAATTGATTGAAAATTGTGAAAGTTGGAACTTTTTAGATATGGGATAATGTAAGGAAAATCAATTACCAGGAATGTGAAAAAGAAAATTTAAGATAGTGCATTTACAGTTTATTAATAAAATTTTTCTTTAAAATTGCCCAGAAGCATACATTGCATCTTCAACATCTTTTTTCTTTACTTCTTTTATTGACTTGACAAACCTTTTCTTCTTTGATTGACTTGGCTTTTTTTAAGCACTTTTAAAGTCTGGTTGCAATGCCATTTCACTTTTGTGGAGACGTTTGTCTCTCTTATGTTTATTTTCTTAGGAGATGTCACTTTGATTCCTGAAGCATGCTCTTTGACTCTTTCACTGGCCTAACATCCCATATTGAACTGGGAAACTGCTGATGTCAGCAATTTCAATATTTTTTTTCTGGAAAGAAATGTTTCTTTGGGGCACTTGCTCCAAACAAAACTATGCAAACTTTCATTTGCATTGTGTGTTTTCCCATATACACATTCCAGTAATTCATTTTTTGCAAGCCTCTGATACATAGGAATTATTTTACAAATAACACTGTGAGACTACAGTTTTCATGTTGTATTTGCCATGTTTTGAAATTTCATTCCCATGAGCTCGATTGTAGAAGCACCATGAATTTTCTTCTTTAGGGCATTTAAAATGCAATGGCTTCAAGTCTGTTGGCGTTGCATGGTATAAGGTGGCAAGTATTGCAGACTTCATCTTCTGCACATCTGGAATATTCTTCTGGATGGCATTGCGATAATTTGCTAAGACAAATAATTATGTCATCCTTTAAATTGACTTGCTTTTTACCAAGTGTAACACCCTTCACTTTCTATTCTTGGATTATTTTTGTAAGCCTGTTTTAAATCTTTACATCATATGTTTTATACATTCTTCTTTTCTAATAATAAAGTTGTCTCCATAGATGTTTAGTTTCAGATGGTGATTGAAAGTCTTTGCATCATCATCTAACAGTATTGTTGTATATCTAAAATGATGAGACAGGACCCTCTTCCACAATACCTCACTTGCAGCTACATCCGGTTAAAGTAGGGTGTACCACGAAGTCTACAACGAGGAGACTCAACTCCGGTGGTGGGGGTATGTACGAAAAACGTCGGCAGCTACTTGAAAAATAATACAAGAAAAACCGAGTCCCTTCGCCTTCAGCGACCTCACGTGGCAATTGAAAGAACTACGAAGGCTTTCAAAACAGCCAATGGCAGCAAAGCATCGTATACAAAATTTAATTCAAACATTTTTTCTACAAAAGTAGGTTGTAGACTTCGTGGGCGCCACTTAGACCAAACGAATTTTGACGATTGGTGGCCGAGAAAAGCCGAGATAAGTTCCTTCTTTCGCCGCGTGATGTCGCTGAAGGCGAAGGGACTCGTTTTTTTTTGTATTATTTTTCAAATAGCTGCCGACGTTTTTCGTACATACCCCCACCATGCCTCAAACACCGGAGTTGAGTCTCCTCATTGTAGACTTCGTGGGGTGTACGGTACACCCTCAGAGAAGCGATGTGGCGGAGGGGGGTGGGGAGGGGGAAGGGGAGGGGAAGGGAAGGGGTGGGAGGGGGCAGAGGAGGAGGAGGAGGACGATGGGAGTCCCCATGAGCCCTCCCTCAAATTACGCCACGCGCTCTGATAGAAATGAATAAAACTTACCGAAAGGCGGTTTTTAAGGTAGGCGCCATCAAGGAAAGACAAAAATTGATACCTGAATCACACTCAACCTGCTTCCCGCGACCATGACCCTTTCCGCACTGAACACTTTCGCGCATGAGAAGTGGCCTCTTTCTTGCTTCACTTCCACTCGAAAAAAACACTTAATTACTTTCGCTTGGGCAACCTCATCGGACACTTACATAAAGGACACGAAAAGCCTGCAGCAATCAGACCACGTTCTTGCGCCCATTCAATTACAACCACACACCCTTTCCCGCGCAACGCGTAAAAAAATCACATTTATTCTCACAATCGTAGCAAAAACACTCGACACTCAAAAACACAAATCACGAAGAATTTGAAGAACGCAAGAAACGTAACTGCACAACAGCTACCCCAACTCAGAAAATCAGTTGCACACCCACCATGTTCCAACCAGTATTTCGGAATGAAACTCAGGCAAGAAATTGCCTTCCCTAACGTATGACGTCACGTCCATGACCAATTACGAACCATTAAAATTATTTCAATAGTGTATTTATTACAATTTATTTAAACCGCCCACACTTTGCTTTTTATAAGTATGTAATAAGTTATGCGTATTGCTCCCCACCCCTCCCTGCCGAAAGGTTCCCCTCATAATCCCCCAAATACCCCTCGACCCCTCCACCGTGGCTTTCCCCCTCGCCGGAGCGGCGCGAAGGGCCGGTTTGAACGACTTCCTTAGGTTGCACCGTACACTAGACTTCAGCCCTACATCCATTGCATTTGAAGATCCATTAAAAATTACTAATTATGAATTTCTTCCCATTTTTTATACTCACAGATTTTTGTCTCATAATTTGCTCTTTTTCTTTTCACAAGTGCCACAGTATTTTGACAAAACATGAAAATCAGCCACAAGACCAGACCACTCAAATCCCATCTTCGCGATGGAATATGTCACGGCATTTGGCGTCTTTTCTCGGTCTTGCCGGTAGAAGTCGCATGATCGCAAGCACTGCTTCATACGGTCGCGATCGTGCGATATCTAGCGGAACGACTGTGAATGACACGAAATGCCGTAACATATTCCATCGCGAAGATGGGATTCGAGCGGCCTTGAGAGCTCTTCCTACAAAAATCGCAGTATAACTATGTTATAGAAAAGTTAAAATAAAGAAACTAATGTGAATAATAGTTTGGAATTCTTCGTTTAAAACGAAAGTTCGCAACAAATCTTGTTAATGGCGTTAACGACCACTTAACATTAGAAACATTAAATTTCTGACAGATTTCGAATTAAAGATTTGCGCCATGGAAGTCCGTCGGCTCGCGCATGGACTCGCTCGACTCCGCTCGGGTGTCTTCGTGTACGTTCGTGTCTCCTCATTTTGCTCTCCCGAGACACAAGTAAACATAACACGTATCTCGCTCTAACCACCTTAAGGAACAAACGTTACGAGCAAAAGAAATATAACAAATGATACGAACAAATGTAACATGTGTTAGATACAAACTTGTTACCAGTTTCTCAACATTCCTTTATTCTGTTTGTCTAGTTAGTGTTGAGAGCACGTGGTAGAGCATGCAGTATGCGGCAACGCCGCTCCTCTCCACACTCACTCATTTGAAAATCATCAGAAAATCTTAATAAACAACATCAAACACACACTCATTTTATCCGTTATGAGGGCCCGGCAATAAGTTTTTCTGTCGATAATTCGCCTTTTTACCCGCAGTATTACAATTCTTTCTCAATAATACTAAGCAGCAGGCGAGAAAGTAATTAAACATTTTCAAATTTTGTAGTTTTTTGCAAAATATATGTAATAATCTCAAAATATAAGATATTTATCTTAATATTGATGATTTCATTACAAAACATAAATTTAAAAGTTTGGTGTCATTTTTGAGAAACCTTTTTTAAGCCCTTGAGGCTTCGTGAAACGCACCTCAACAATTAAATATACGTTTCAAATTCAAGGGGCCGCGACAGCAGTAATATCGATTGGGGAATATCAGTTTTAGCGAAAATACTGCGTACAGTTTAGCCACTAGCATTGTTCTCAGACGGACAGACGGTGTGCCGTAAACCAATTTTGCAGTAAAAAGGACTTACAAAACCAGGGTTCAGAACGTTTAGAGAAACAAATTACTACCCACAGGAACAAGAATTGTCCACTTTTTCGGAATCAGGAAACTGCAATACAAATATTTCTGCCGGAAAACGCAATTTTTGCAGCGTTACATAACTTTCTCTATGTTAGGTATGCAGTATGTGAGAAGGTAAAATATATTATGATGTTCGTAGACAAGTTTTCGTCTCTCAACAAGAGTCGACATTCGTCTGTTCCGTTTATTATATCTTTCCTTTACATTTTTTTATATTGTGGGTGCAATCATTTTCTCTTTCCATAACATACTTTACAATTCTTTTAAAGTTTATGAAATTAATTAATAATAAGAAAAAATATCAAATCGTTAATATAACCACAACCAGATGTTTCTATAACATCCAAGTTAGGCACCAAAATGTTACTTACATCATGGATGTAATGGTTGGCACTCCTGATAAGGAGGCCTTAGTTCAAAGTGGAACGTCACCGAAAATGTTTCAATTTGATTAAGTTTTAATTTGAGGAAATAATAGGTACACTTAAAAATCCTTATAAATATTTAGCAATTTCCTTAGACAAAGGATTCAAAATGTTGAAGAGTATCTTTAATTCATTCACTCGTATATTTAGAAGATCTAAGACTGAACCCAAGAATTCCAAAGTAAGTGTAAATGCTATTTATTTTTGTTTTGGACTATTCCCGGGTACTTATGTATAATAAAGTGATATTCTGTTCTATTGTTATTGGAAAACGGAATTCAAATAATTACTAACAAAATCCTTGATGGCAATGAAGTCTTATAGTACTTATTTTGTAGGTTAGAAAAATATAGCAAAAGGGTCCTATACTAACATACTGTAAGTAACATACTATAAGTAACATACTGCATTTTACAATATCTTAGGCCCTTACCAATTTTCTTAATAAAACGTTAAGTTACTCGTCAAAGTAGTTATATCAATGTCAGTAATGAATGGTGATTTCTGAATAACGGTACGCAAGGGAAAACTTTCACTCATTTATTTTAGGCCAGTGCAGATAGCCGAGTTGCCAACAAATAGTACAAGTTAATTGTAATTTCTAAATTCAGTACTCGTGTCCATACACAAAAAATCAATTATCAAGTAGAGCAAATCTTATTACGTACGCAAAAGGACATACAACAAACTAATACGAAAGTGTTGGACCGTAATGTGGAGTCTGAGGATGCTCTCTCCGTGAGCTCCACGTGAGTCCTCGCCGCCAGCGTCCACCTCATGACCTCCCCGCCGCCATTGGGTTGTGAGCTCCTCCGTCATGAAATCAGAGAACTGGAAAATCACAATATCTGAGGCCCTTATAATCCTAGTTCAAGCCTAATCTACTGTCCGATTAAATGTTCTAAGCACTTGACACTTGGTGAGTTAGAAGAGGAGATACTGTTCCCAATTGGGAGCTTCAATTCGTATGTCAATACAATGTGCAAAAATTGAAGCTCCCGTTAACAGTGCCCCCTCTCCAAACGCACTAAATGGCAAAAACGTTTAATCGGGAAAAACAAAATGATACGATACATTCTTGCATTATTTATTACTTTTGCAATTTTTAAAATTCAGAGCGTTCAGTGAATATGAATCATGGGCTATTTTTTAGGCGCCGCTTGCTCTATTCGAGAAAAAAATAAAGATAAAATTTGGAGCAGTATTAGGGAAAATCTTGTTTTTGTAATTTTTACTTGCCCGTATATACAAAATAATATTTCTTGTGTAGGGAAAGTTATGTAATGCTGCGCAAAAAATGGCGAATTTTCAGCAGAAAAATATTCGTTGCCTGCCGTAATTACGAAAAAGTGGATAAATCCAGTTGCTAAATTAAGAAACTAGTGGTGCTACACAATGGCACAGACTTCCCCGTATTAGTTTTCTATTTCCTTTGGTCTCGGCCAGCAATTCGGACTTGACACATACTCTTAACCATCTATCGCCGCCCAAATGACATTTTTTGAACATTTTCTTAACTTTTCGATTTCTTAATAGAACGGAAATATTCTTCTAAGAATATTAAAGAACAGTGAAACCTCGTCTTAAATGGAAATTTTCTTTGAAAAATTTAGAGCCGTTTTTAAGAGAATGGGGTATCATCGCTGATCATGCATCGCTGATCATCGCATATCATGCGAAATTTGAAGCTTTTTCACAGGAATCTTTTGTATTTTCGAAAAACTTTATTCGAAATCATTTAAAGCACATTATCTCACAAATACAATTGTGTTTACAAATTGTAGAAAACATGCATATTAACGGTGTGAGAAATCTTTCAACATAATTATATTAATGTAATTTTTGTAAAACAAAAAACAACAACTCCAAAATGAACTTTACGTCATATCAAGAAGTGCAATTAGCACTATCGGTTCGAAACGTTTGAAGAAAAATTTTTTGAGAAAATGGCGTTTGAGCCTTTCTGAAAATGCGGAATTTTGAGCTAAAGTTTTCTGTGAAAACGGTTGAGAAACTTTATAGGACATTATTTAAAGTGCATGTAGTCATAAATATAATAATGTGAACAAATTGCTTCTTAAATATATATTAACGATGTGAGAGTCAAGTAAAAGTCATTTTTGTAATTTTTGAAAAAACAAAAGAATAGATCAGTGTGCATTTATGTCATCTCATAGAGTACATTAGGTCCTATCTCTACCATAAGCTTGAAGAAAACATTTGGAAACGTTTTTGAGAAAATCGTGTTTTGTAATTTTTTAAAAAAGCACTTATTGAACGCAATAAGCGCGAAAACTAGTAAAATTTTCAGAAAAATGTACATGGCATTAATGAAAAAATAATTTTGGAGAACAAATTTCATTTGAAGGAAAAATTACTATTTTCAATTTTGTAGTTTTAGAAAGATGTCGAAAAAATTCACAATTTTGCAAGTTTTGAAAATTCTGAGTTAACCGTGAAATTCGGGCCTATGCCACCTTTATAAGTGTATTTTATTGTTCTTATAAGAAATTTAAAGAAAAAAAATTGGAGGCTATTTTTGAGAAAATTTTGAAAATGTCCAGGGAGCTTTATGTAAAGTACCCAGAAATTTTAAAGAATGTTTTTCAAAATCCCAAAGCTTCGTCTCGAGTCAGATGAACAGAGGTTTCTTCAATTTGGAAAACATTCTGCGCATGGTTTAGATGCTAGTTGTGTTCACAAACGGACGGACGGTTTTGTCGCAATTGGTTTTTCGGTTTCAAGGACCCACAAAACGGACTCTGCCTACACCACGTGTTAGAGGATTTTCCCCCTTAATTTAGCAACTGGATTAATTCAGTTTTTCGTTATCAGGGACCGGCAATGAATTTTTCTGCAGAAAATCCGCCGTTTTTTCGCGCATCATTACATAACGTTCCCTATACTACGTATATTACTCCGCATGTACGTATACATACGTATATTACTTCGTATGCATACGGGAAAGTAAAAATCATCCAAAGCGGCACACAACTCACTCCACTTTCTCACAACGTCAGGTGATGAGGTAAATTTGCATCGCGGTTGAAGTCGTTGGAAGCTGGGAGCATAGAGTTAGTAAGAAGAACTGGGAGAAGGGCTGGGAGCGTAGGGTCCTGGTAGGGTCTTTGAGGTGAGTGCTAGAGAGGAGATGGCGCCCGTCCTCTTGTGCGCATGCACGGCATAAAAGCAGCAGGTGTCTATCCACTGGCAGGCTCCCTACACAGCTACGGGCCATATTCAAACACAAACCTGGGTGCCTTGTGGCTACGGGCCCTGCTGATTTCCTCGCATGTAAGCGGGGCAAAAGGAGTCGAAAACATTTTCTTTATCGATTAAAAGAAAATATTGGGCAAATAGCACTCAAAACACCAGATTTTTTTGAAAAATTAATTGGGGATTATAAGGCTCCCAGATTACCCTTCAGCTTTGCCACTGGTCTTTACTGCTTTGTATGTACAGCTTTGAGCATAGATGCACAGCGTGGTACAACGCCGTAATACTGAAGTACAGCGCCCTCATACCCTCTCCACAGAACGCTGATCTCAGTAATTGCAGGATTCGTTTCAAACGAGAAAGCAAAGCATTTTGATTGTGTTTTGTTAAGAATCAGGAACTTGCAAATGCCGAAGCGGAGATTGCCCAAAGAGTATATCAGAGAGTATATACTGAGATTGCCGTGGAGTCTCAGGGGCGTGAAACTTAGATAGGAAAACGGGGTAATGATTTTTGCGCCATCTATCCTATCGTTGTAGTGAGCGAACTAAACGTGTGACGTCACAGAATTCAAAAGCTGCCGGTGGCAATGTAGGCGGTGGCTTTGATTCGTTATATGGTTACGTGCTGCTCAGTGCTGTTTCAGGCGACATTTTTCAGCTTTTTGTTAGTATTTAGAATGTCATGCCTTTTAATAGAGTGAATCGTGCCACGACATTTATTTGCCGTGTCTAAAACTTCATTTTTGACTTTTGGAAGATTTTAAGAAGACTGGAGGTAGGGAATACATCGCTTGGATTTTCGCCCATCCAGCAGTGGAGGTATTTATAATTAATTTTGAAATCTTATTGCATAATTGTAATTGATTATTTAATTTGTGAGCATTTCTACCGTGCAAAATAGTCTTGAAAATCCTTAAATCCATATAGTATAACCTAACCTAAGTAGATGTGTCATTTATTCTGTACTATTGGTTTACAAGTGTTTTAATTATATTATTTCCAACTGATCACTTCGCATGGTATTGGACAAGTTTTATATTAATCCATTGTTTGCATTGCCCAGTTATTTAAAATGTCACATTTTCAAATGAGACATACAGTTTTTACTGTTTTTTGACCAAATAAATAGAAATAAATAAATGTACATAATTCATTATTGTTTGCATTTCTAGAATAGGTACACTCTCATTAGTTTATGACAAAATGTAATTAATTTAATTTGCTTAGGTGTACGAGTTAAGTTTCCATTCTGGAGGTGATATTCGAGTTGCAGTATGATGTGATGGCAAGATATAAGATGCTCTGGCAAGATATAAAAAAAATTTGACTTCACCAACGCTAGAAGATGGAACTTCACCAACAGTGTTTCCTACAAGCCCTACGCTGTTTTCAAAGAACATTCAAGAAAATCCTATTACTAAGTGTGCCAGTGTAAATTTTTTCCCCCTTGAAGCTGCAAGTGGTGCGAGTCTGAATGATATTATAGACAAATATATTATTTTGGTAACTTATAAATCAATTAATATTTGCCTTGTTTAGAAAAACTTGATTAACAAGTACTGGAAATGTATTAAATAAATAATGAAACCAATTTAGAGTTTGTGAACAATTAAGAAAACGTTGGTTTCAGAATGTGTAATTAAAGAACTGAGTGTAATAAATATTGTATTCTCATTATCTAAAGTTTATTTTGCAAATTATAAATATTAAGGGCACTGTCCAAATTAGGGAAAATATTTTTGTATATTTCAACGTCAGTGTTACAAGAGGTTAATATGATGATTTTTAATTAAATGTAGCCAAATTTGAATTGGTAAATGAATCATCTGAATAACTCCTGTATCAATAATATTATTGTTAGTTACAGGAAAAATCTATTCGAATTTTACTGAATATACTGTCAAAAGTAAGTCGCAATTCAGTATGTTCTGCTTATTTGTTGATTTCAATGATAGTTTATGTGTCAACATGGTGTAAATTGGCGCGCCCAGATGTGCAGTAACCAATCAGATTGCTATAGAAAAGGAAAAATCTCATATTGTAGCCTTAACAGAAAAAAATGGTGCAATTTTTTAGAAAGGAAAAACATATGAATACTCTACAGTTGATAAAAGAATGAATTATATTTAAATTTTGGAATGATTCTTTACAAGTCTTGCAGTGAATGTTTTTAAAAATTACTTTGCCATACAATCAGGTGAATTGATTCCAAAAATGCTTTTTGGGGTTGGAATTTCAGAGATCATCTCAGGCATCTCTACTTCATATGTTCCTGTTTCATGTGTTTGTTCATATGGCTGGGAAACAATTTTTTTTTTAAGTAAACAGAAAGTTTCCTTCTGTTTTGTCACAATTCTCAATAAGTTTGGCATGGTTCATGTTATTAAATAAAATGTCCTGTGTGAATTAAAAAGTTATTGAGGAGAGTTCAAATTAGATCCATTGTAATTTCCGATATAGCAAAATAATTTCTTAGGGGCCCTAATTCACATTCCTGCTTCTAAAGCGGCTGACTCCAAGTTTGGTTAATTTATGTCTTAATGAGAGGAACCATCAATTGTGAAGATCCAATTCCATAAGGATGGAACTTTTTCCTCTGTTAGTGGTTGGGTTCACAAATCTCATTTGTTAATATCTTTTGCTTTCATGTTAAAAAGGTTTGTGAGGGCTACTATTTGATCCAACAGATGATGAATTGAGACCTTCCGCTTTCCCATTGCATGAATTGAATATATTGTTTAAAAAATTTAAAACCTCTGCTGTTGCAAGATCATCTGATCATCTTTATTAGGAATTTTTAAAGTGCCAGATGGAGTTTCAAATTCAACTACAAAAAAAGTGGTAATAGTACACATCCTAAAATATTTTTACACAATTTTTATATATATATATATATATATATATATATATATATATATATATATATATATATATATATGTACCATGCAAACACAAGCGCTTAAAAAATATTGGACCCTCTGTTCTTGACTTGATGAAATTGCATCTTACTTTTGCTTGTAGCTCCATACAACATTAAACTTCATTCAAGTGTTTGTGGGATGTGATCCAATAAATTTAAGAGTAGAATTCGAGAATAATTAATAAATGTGAAATTGAAAATGAATAAGAATCCTGCGTATGAAATTAAATTGAAATTGTGAAAGCAAATAAATATTTAAATTTATATTTACCATCTATTCGAGATATAAATTCCATGTATGCCAACACTGATTCCGTAAAAACCTGTGTGGTATATTTAACTCATTTTTTTCATTTTGTTGGTTACATATGTTGAGACAATTCCTCACGACCTTATTAATTTTGTTTACATATGGAACAAGGTAATAGACTTTTCCTATGATGTGCCATGAAGCTAATTTAGTTTCCTTCAAATTTCCTATGTCTATTTCCAAAGTTTTAGTTACAAGATTATTGTGAATTCCTTTCAGCACATTAAACAGGTGAATTATTTCTGTTTTGTCAATGAGGTAAGTTAATCCTAAAAATAATTATTTTCTGAAGATTATATAAATATAAAACATTTATATAAAATATAATACTAAAAATAATGTGAAAATATTAATGTAGATATCAATATAAATTCCACACAGTAAAATAATTGTAAAATCTGTTAATGAATCAGTTATTGTGTTTGTTGTAATAATGATATTACAAAAATTCTGAAGAAGAGATGAATAAATTTCAAATTTAAAAATCATTCATGTTATTTTTTTTTTCATTGAACACAAATTATTTAAAAAATCCACAAAAACGCATAGAAAAATCAGAAATGTGACTATATAAACATTTGAATATACAAACAAAATATTTACTTTGAGCATTGTTAGCTTTTATTCTGTTTTCTAGTTTTTTCTAACATGGAATTAACAACTTTCACATTTCACGATCCCTAATTGCACTGTTGTGGAAAAAGAACATAATATAATGTTAGAAAACTTTTTTTTTGTGCTAACTCTTTCATAATGAGCAATTAATTGTAAAAGTAGGATATGTAATGAAAGTTATTTTTACATCAATTATTTTAAATAATTGTGTAATAAAAGTTAAATGACATTTACCAACAATATTAAAGCCACCATCTGTAACCACTCTACGCATACATAATAGTAGCTGGGTGTTGATGTTTGGTTACAACTGAAACTAAATGAAATGGGAATTTTCTATCATTTTTTCCAAGTTTTTCATCTATGTATTCGTGTCAAATATTCATTAAAAATTGTTATATGTAAACAAGAAATTATTTAATGGTCTACAGATCCCAATTCATTGCGGAGATTGTAAATTTTATACTATAGAAAATACTCCCTCCTTAGAAGTGAGGTTCTGTCTCACTCAATCATATCGGATGGTGTGCTTATTTGATTCATTTCATTCGTTACATAAATTTTATTACAATTAAATATTAAAAACATATTTTAACAATTAAATCTTCGCGATTTGTTTGACAACCATCGTTCTGGCTTAAGTTAATTTTTTTACAAATTTGTGTATAGAACCAGCGTTGTAAATAATACAATTAAAGCAGTCATAATCTAATTCGCTGCACTTAAAATCAATATTCGCAAACGAAAAAGCAAAGCATGCGCTTTTTTCAAAATCAGCAAAACGCAAATTCAAAAGCGCGCTACCTAGCGTTAAAAACTAAGGAACTAAAAATTGCCGTGGAACCAGTGAACCAGCGCTGGGCAATGGCTACTGCACCAAGTCTGTAGACTTTGTGGGTTACTGTTAAGTGACCCACATTAATGACGTTTTGCGAGAGAATTGTACAGTACAATAGTTACTTTTTTAAATGTAGTGACTTCAGCACTTGCGAGGAGGAAATATAATGTTCGATTGTTCGGAGAATTTGTAATATCAGCGTACCTACTATGCGCAAGTTTGACAGCGCAGAACTCTTTCATCTTTCATATTTTTTGATCCACTGTTTTCTGTGAAGTCAAGTATTCATGCTTGTAATTAAACATAGTATCGCTAAAGTTGGTTAAGTTTATCCTGTAAGGAATGTGTGACAAGCACTGGAAAAATTATCCAAGGAACTTGCAGACACAGTAAAGGAACAACAACTCTCAAATTAAGTAATTGCTAGAATAACAAAGATAATACAAAGAACAAGAAACATACTAAATAATATTAAATCAAAAGGTGTGTAGTTATTTTCAGCAAGTTACAGTTTATGTGAAGTGATTTCATTTCTCAATATATTTGTTTCTTATGTGTTAATTGGTGAAATTGTTCTCTTGTCGAAAGAAAACTGAAAAAGAAATATTGTGCGTTAGTAGTGAGCAGGTTTTGTGAAGAAAAATGTGGAAATCCTTTTGAAGCTCAAAATTTTATGGTATTTAAAGCTTGTGAGATCATTGGGCTTTTCAGTGTGATATGTTGTGATTTGTTGTAGAAGATTCACTGTATTCATAGACCTCTTGTTGTGTGCGTAACTTTTGTGTTTGTGGCAAAATGGCTGTACAGTCATTTGGGATACCTGCATAGAAAATCTGTGATGTAAAATGATTTTTTTAGATTGAAATATTGAGGGAATTTTAAAATAAAAGAATATTCATGTACCTGAACGTTATACCTTGTTGTGTTATATTATTGTCACAATTCTGAAACACAATGAAAAAAATTATAAACTTTAACCCTGCATTGGCCTGATGCCTGTGCAAAATGTCAGTGGTTGACTGGAATTTTTGTAACTCTGTTTCTCAATACTTGTTAATATTACAAAATGACGTCAGTGGTTTAAACAAATAATAACAAAAGAGAACATTTAAAATCAGTCTATTGAAATAATTAATATTAAACAGTTGAGAGACATCTTCAGGAAGATGTATCAAAACAAATCCTCTAAAGGAATGAGAAACAAGACTAGAAGTTAGAAGTTAAAGTTGAATGGAGAAAGAGTTAGAGTAAAACATGTAAAGAGAATGGGACCAAAAACTCCTGAAACCAGAAATATATAGCAAAGAAAAATTAAAAATTGAAATATGCACTGGAAGAAATCAACATAAAACTGGATACTTCACCTGCCCATGACATAGAAGAAAGTCATTTAAATATTAAGAGAATCCATCAAAAGATGAAAAATGGCTAAATCTGGCTCTTGAGGTATTCCAATAGAACCATGTTAAAAATGCATCAGTGTTTTCAATATACTGTCAAG
>JAHLJT010005437.1:19464260-19532126 GCA_031308135.1 Acheta domesticus | reverse complement strand
GATCAACTTAAGGAAAATGATCACTCAGATGGAAATGTATTCACCAAAAAATTTTAAATTTTTGCATGAAACGACAGATGGATATTTCCTAGTGTCTGTAGTTGAGGAACTAAAAGTCGGCAGAAGTTATTTTCTTTAGCACAGATTTTGTAAAAGAAAAAAACAGCTTTGATCGGCATTCCCCTACCCGTGGGGTAATACCGATCCTATATTTGCCCCGTGTATTTTATACAGGAAATTTTGAAATGTAATTATATCCTAAATATTTGATCTATTATGGTAAAATTCTTTCAATTCTTGCTATTTCTTGAAGTAAATGTCTCAAAACTAGTTTACAGCTGAATCAGCTCCACTGTAAAGAGGATGGTTCCAAAGTCCACAGCCTTACTCCTACAATAATATTCGTCATTTTGCCCAATTCACCGCAAACAAAGGACATCTCTTCCTCTTGATTGCCTGGCAAATCACGTTCAACATTGTCACACAACTCATTTTCATTTACATTATTTTTTCCCCTCACTCCCAACAACCACAGAGCCAACTCTTTTTTTTTTCCCCTTTAGTGCTTACTACTTTTTCAGGATCTTGGACAGTAGTCACCCTGTCTCATCCACGGTTAAAAGTACGATACGGTGTGGAAGCAATTTTGTTATCACAGCTCCCCAATTAACAAAAAATATTTTCATTCCTGTCGGTTGAAAGCTTTAATAGGTTGATATTAATTGCTTCTGATTTTCGGACATAAAGGGATTCCTTTTGAGAAAAGCACAAAGCCAGCCACCAAAACCATTACAACGTGCACAGGACTTTTTTAAAAAATTGTTAGGAACGTTGGATTCGGCATATGCAAAAGCCAGATTGCAGATTTGCAGTGGAGTAGACCATAAAAAAAGACTAGTCCATCAATTTATTTGTTTAGCCAATGCTGCTTCCTGCTCTTGACTAAAAACTGTTTTTCGGCCAAGAAAGTGATCTCTTGTAATCCCCTTAAATTTTCTGTCAAGCAGTCTTGTGAATGGAATAGAACTGTTTACTTGCTGCTCTTATGGAAGTCCTTCATGGATAAGTAGCATCGCCTATTGCAGCTTTTCATCAGCCCATCCCCTAGTTGTAGTTCTTATCCACGTTCTAGGCATCTAAAAGGGAACACAATCTCTTGCAATGTATTTTGGCACAAGTAGTACAAATATGAAAGGACTACGCATTAATACTTAGATCTGTGAGGGGTTGTGTGGTTAGTATTTCGATCTGTGAGATCATTGATCGTCATTCCCCCACTCATTCGATCGGTGCAAACCCAACTATGTATACTACAGAATTCATACCTAGCAATTCGATAAGTTAGTTTAAAAATGTAAACCATGAATTAAAATGATGCTGAAAAGATTACCAATCCATTTGCACAATTGAGTTATTAAAAATACAAATGTACATGTTAATTACATCGTTTAAAAACACAAAGAAATTAGAATGATTTACTCTGAAACACACTTGCTTACTTCACATCAATTGCTGTGCGGAAACTGGTCAGTTACCGCATGCAGTTAATTATTGCCAATTGGGAAGAACGTAGCACTCACCAGACTTTGCTAGAGCGCACCCCTACTGTCATTACAGACCTGATCAGGCTACCCGCTGATCGGTGCCACCCCCACTCTCCCCTATTCATTTAAAAAAATTACAAAACAAATTTTCTCAAAACGGCTCCAGAATTTTTCTTTAAACTTTTGGTAAGGATAGGGCCAAATGTACTCTACGAGATTGACATAAATGCCATATTGCTCAATTCTTTGTTGTTGTTTTTTCAAAAATTACATTTTTTACATGTCTCTCACGTCGTTACTATTTACATTAGCGGAGATTTGTTCACATGATAATAGTAATGAGTACTTGTGCTTTAATTAATGTTACGTAAAGTTTCTCGAAAACTCAACCCTTTTCTGTGAAACTAGCTGAAAATTCAGCATTTTCAGAAACGCTCGAACGCCATTTTCTCATAAACGGCCTCCAAATTTTTTCCTCAAACTTTTCGAATGGATAGTGCTAATTGCACTCTTTAATCGGACTAAAGTTCATTTAATTACATAAATATAATTTTTTCTGGCACACTGTAATATAGTCCATTTCTAGCAAGTTGTAAAATTATTGTATTTGTGAGTTAATGTACTTCTAATGATGTTTTTTCGAAAACTCAAATATTTTCCGTGAAAAAGAGCTACAAAGTATGCTTTTACATTAGGTTTTAAACACCATTTTCTTAAAAACAGTTACAAATTTTTCAATGGAAATTGCCAATCAGGAGGAGGATGCTACTGTTCTTAATATTCTTAAAATAATATTTTTGTTTTACCATTAGGAAACTGAAAAATTAAGGAAAATGTCAAAAAAAAGTACTTTGGGCTGCGATAGATGGAAGCTGGTTTCTCAATGAAATGTGGAAGCAAACTGTGCAGTATTGAACAAAAATAGTAATTTATAATAAGTGGTGGTGATAAATAATTAATGATAATATAACTAATTAATGATACATCATAATAATTCCTATGTAATTAGTGATTGTTTTGATTGTCATTGTTGCTGAGTTGGAATGTGGTAATTCCTCCAATAAGATGTAATCCAACTGCCTAGAAAATGAAGGAAGAAGTAAATTTAACAATTTTTTTTATAAATTACTCTATTTATTTAATATATTAATAGCGTCAAATACTATTCGCTAATAGTGGTGTTCTAGAGATATTCGATTTGAAAACCTTAGGACTGCACAAGTTGGCCATATTGAAATTTGCCCAATGCATTGGTATAGATTTGAGAAGAGTGATTGTGAATATCAGAATCACCGTTGTAAGGATGGAAGGTATGTACCTTCTCTCGTAATGATGTTTTGCTCATCAAAATAGCTCTCAAATATAGGTCATGTTGAATTTTTCCAATATTATACGAATTTGTGGAGTATGTAGATTGGGCATCAAAATTAGTTGCCCAATGCTATTCTTTATTATTAGGATGTTTGTAAAGCTAATAGGATCATTGAGATTAATACATCAAACAAAAATAGTAATTTATAATAATTTATAAAAATGTTTGTAAAATTTACAATTTACAATTTGTATTCTCAATGTACGATGTATTTCTATCAAGCAATCCATAAAGCTTATTCACAACAATGCTGCAAAGGATATTTGAAAACTACATTGTTGGTGAACTACGAGATGGTTGCAGTGATAAGATAAGATGTTTTATTTAGTAGTGTTTGTGTTTCCTAATTAGACTTATAGAAATTGTTCAAAACCTTTTTGATAATCATTATTTTTGTCTGTGTTGTGAGGTATAGAACATACATATATTCACTGCACGAAAGGTCACTTATCTATCATATGTTAGTATTTCAATGGACAAATTAAGAATATGTCAAAAAAAATGTACTTTCAGCAGCGAAAGATGGCAAGAGTATGTGGCATGTCCGAATAGCTAGCCAAGACCAAAGGAAATAGAAAACTAATATGGGAAAGTCTGTGCTACTCTGTAGCACCACTCGTTTTCTTAAATAATAAACATATATGTTATTATTTTGTATAATATTTATGTACTCTAGATATGATACTACACAATATTATTGTTTAAAACAATTATATAATTCAAGTACAAATTAATAATTTAAATCAATTTTTGCCAAAATAAAGGACGGTAAATGAAAACTCTGTGCCTTGGGGGAGGGGGCATGGCCCACATGACCCCTCCCTCCCCGGGGTCTGCCAGTCGTTTCTAGTACCTCCCTGTATTATCTCTAGTTATATTATTGCATTGTAAACAATGTCATTTTCCAAATGGGTTTTGTGGAAATTGAATATATTATGATTTACTTTTAATATATTGAATTTTTCTCATGAAGACGATGCAATTGGAATGTCGGATTCTTGTGAAGTCAGAATTGAATATGAAGAGTAAGATTTGAATAAATAATGATGCATGTGAAGATGATTTATAGGAAAGGAAAGATGAAACTGATACTAAGCAGTAAAAATGCATTATTGACGAGGAGAGAAGTCAATATATGCTAATTACTATTGCTCTGTAATTCGAGATGTAAATTCCATTGGAATGAAAGTCTCTTGACTTTTATTGTTTCATAATTTCTAATTGAATGAAAATTTGAAGCTTAGGTGCCACTATTTTTCAGCTATCTGAACATGTCAAATATGATGTGCTCTGGTTATGCAATATGAAGCAGCATTCCAAGTAATATTAAGAGTCCATAACCCCAAAAATGCCAGTTATAAAATACAAAGATTTTATTGTAGTTCTTGAGGACTTAATGCCACCAAGTTGTGTGAATGGATTTGTTAATCTGTAAACATAATAATCTGCATGTTTCATGTGTGATTTACCACCCCCTTTTCAAGACCATAAAACATGTATGACCAACTCAGTCATAAAAAACAAACTAGGAGTTGTAGAAATCATATTGCTTTTGCACCGTGAGGTGTTAGCAGTGTGATGTAAATGCTATACGATTTTATTTTGATGTTATATCAAAAATGTATTGTTCATTATTTTTGTAAATATATTACAATGGATTTGTTGCAGTTAAGCAGTTCCAAAGGTGATATTGCCAGCGACGGCGGCTTCGCTTCTCGGAGGCAGATGACATGGTGCTCCTGCGTCGGGTGGCGGCCCTGAATCCATACAAATGCTCAGCTCTCTGAAGGATGTGACCCAGATGGTTGCCATGAGGACCGGAAAGAACTTCTCAGTACGTTCCATTCGTGAACATACTGGACTTGCTCATGAACACTTACTCTCTTCGCGGAATGGAAGCCTGCCTTAAGAGGTGAGAAGTGCAGGGCTATTTCTCACTATTGTTTCAGTAAATCTTCAATACAGTTAAGTTAGTTCATTATTTGCTTATTGAATTCAGTAAAGTCATTAATTACTTTGAGCCATTTCAGGTATCATAAATCAAAGTTTACGACACTGAGATTATGGCTGGACCAATTTTAATTATCTCTGTTTCATTGAATTCATCTCCGCCCCGAATAGCAGAATAATTAATAAAATATCGAAAAAATGGTGCTACGTGGTGCTGAAGAATAAAAATTGAAATATTCGTTCAAATGCAACCCGCTCCACTCAGTAATCTATGTCATTAAAGAACTGCTAAATGAAGTGTTCTAGGGCATTAAAAACTAAAATTTTGAGGCCAAAGGCCTCAAAGAAACATTTTTCACACAGATCTTTTTGAACATTCTATTGCATTTTCCCTGATCCAACGCTTCTCGATATTCTTCCACCTGCTCAGAGACGTGCAGAATCAACAAGGTAAATGTGAATGAGAGGGACAGAGAAGAGACACACAGAGACAGACAGACTGAGAGAAAGGGAGAGGGAAGGAGACAGAGGAACTTCTTGAACATTCTGTTGGATTTTGCTGGTCCAGTGCTGGTACCCCACCTGCATAGACGTGCAGAATCTGCAACCGAATGTGAATAAGAGAGTTTAGAGAAGAAGAAAGAGGGAGAGGCGGATAGAAGAAAGGCGGAGAGAGGATAAACTGGGAAGAGGGACGGAAGACAGAGAGAGAGGAAGAGACGAAGAGAGGGAGCGATAGGGAGATGGAGAGTGAGGGAGATAAAGGGCAGAACAATGTCTGCTGGGTTCCGCTAGTTGATACATAATACACAAGTTTGTTTAATTAAGGTAACAATAGGTAAAATTCTTATTTTTGGAACAAGACAATACAGTTTGATTTGTTAGTTATAAAGCCTACCAGGAATGTCTCCACAGTGGCACCTTGCTGGTGAGAGTGGTAGCAACAGAAATTATGTTGATAGCTTGAGCTGCAGCTTGTTTAAAGTAAATTATGTACTCACCACAATCATAACAGTTGCTGGAAGTGTTGTCCCCTTCACTGTTTACCAGTGATCTTGCTACCAACATAAATGCAATGCCCTCACTCTGCAGTGTAGAGAGACTTTCTTGGTGCACCATAAGTAACAAGTCTAGTACATATAGTAACATCTTATTACAGTTCTTGACCTACCAGCCTCGTTGGATAATTTTTCTATCGCATGTTGTAATAACAGTATTACAAGGTATTGTTATTGGTTTTTCTAGTTTAATATAATGTTCATGCTGTGGTTTAGAATGGTTTCTCTTTGACAAAAAAGATCTTGTAACCTCCTCATACATTTTCTGGAAAATAATAGTTTTGGAGCAAATTGCTAATTAAAATAATTAAGAGCCTGGAAGTATGGAGCACCATAAAGTTTTATTGTTACATACAAACAGCTTACAATATTCCATTGTTTTAGAAATTTAGTCTAATTTCCTAACCCCAGTGAAGTAACTTTTTGAAGAACCCAAGCATTTTCAAGATATGAACTATCCTAATTTATTAATTGATTACTTAAATTTAAATAAATTGTGGCCCAAAACAATACATTACATACGTTTCTTCCCAGAACCTATTTCCAGCGTAATTGCCTCTCCAAAAAGGTAACGGAGTGGTGATAGTAAAATACTCGAAACTTGGTTACTTAGTTATAACTTCAATTTTATTTTACATACATATGTACATATAGTAACATCTTATTACAGTACTTGTCCTAACAGCCTCTTTGGATAATTTTTCTATTGCATATTGTAATAACATAATAATATTGTAATAATCCTGCAATCTTGAAGTCTTGGAAGTTATATGTAACTCAGCTAAATAAGTAATTGACCTGACTAGAGAAACGGCAGCATTGAAAATGCAAGAAATGGTAATCTGCTAAACATGAAAAATAGGCTTACTGATTGTGTAACAGTTAACTAAGTTTTGAGGTTTTTTTGCTATCCAAAAATGTAATAAGCTTTAAAAGCTTTTCTTACCAAGATAATTTTTCTAATTTTGTCAAAACAAGCTTTCTCTTTTTAATCAAAACAAAGCAAACACAAAACTACGGTTGATTAGCAATCACCATCAGAAACTGCAGGACCCGACTTTATCCTGAATGTAAACATCACTATTATAGTATTGGCCGCAATGATTATTTTCTTTCTATAAACATTTAACAATTGTATATTTGTTCATTGAGTTTTGTTTTGTTTGTCTCATACTACATAATATTTGACTTTTAATCTTCTTCCAGATCCCCATGTGATATGCGGGGAAAAGAAGAAGCAGTTACTTCAAAAAGTGCTAGAGAATATGGAAAAAAAGACTCTCATCCTGCCAAATCATTAACTGGGAATTCAACCAGCGGCAAGAGAATAGGGAAGGACTTGTGACAGAGAAACATCTAGTGCACCTAGATGAAAGAGGTGATGTGGAGCAGATAACTCCAATCCAGATCCAATCTCAGATTCTCCAGTTGCTAAAAGTAGTCCCAGTCACCTTTACTTCTAATGAAGTAATGTCTGCAGTGTCGAAGACACCTTCGATTTCTCTACTGATCCCACAACAGAACAGTCCTGTTAAACTGCACTATAGCACACCCCATCATCTGTCACGTACCCTCCATTATTGGCAAGCGGGCTCCCGCCCAACATCCAGCAGTTAGCTTTGAGTGCGCGGATGGGGTTGCAGAAATTGGCAGTTCCTTCTGCTTTCCCCTTCTCAGGGTGGGGAGGCCAGTGCTATCAAAATTGGTCACTGCACCACCCTCCCGCAGTAGCCCACTTGATCCTGTAGCAGACTCCATCCTGCCAGATCAGCCCCTTCCTCTTGTATCTAAGAGTTCACCTGCACCTCCCACCTCCCCTGCGCCTGTGATGGTCGACCAGTGCACTTCCCCAATACCATCTTTAAGTGACTTGGCGACAATAATGAGGCAGTTGCAGCTAGAAATAGTTCCATTGCTTCATGCACACTACCATTAGATGACTCGACAGAGCTAGGTAATCAGGCGTCAGCTGCAGTGTCAGTGAAGCCAGAGCGAAACAGTGATTTTACCATAAAAAAAGCGGAGACCGAGGACAAGCTCTTTACTAAGGGCCAGACTCCATTTCCTTCAGGTGAGGCACAGGGACGAATATGCTTTGAGGGTGAAAGAACTCAACCTGAGGAAGCAGAGGCTTGCTTTGGAGGCAAGGAAGTTGACTTAGAGGAGAGGAAGGTGCAGCTCGAGGAGGAGAAGTGGAAAGTGGAGAAAAAGGAACGTGAAGAGAAGCTTCTTTTGATTGCAGAGGAAAGGGCAGAATAAAATGGCATTGGAAAGAAAGACAGCAAAGCATGATTGATATTCTCCTGGAACTCAAAAAGAAAGAGTGATAGCTTAGAACAATGCCTGTTGAACAAATTAACATGGTCGTGACATCAATAAATATTCTTGTTGACTCTCAAGGATGCACTATTTCTCATGTTGTCATATTTCAAACTACTTTCTTGAATTAATTTGACACAGTTTTAGTCATTTGACTGTGTTTTGTGAGTGACTTGCTGGAAGGTTATAATGACTTGCCAAAATTATTTTCTCATGTAACTACCCAATGATCATGAAAATAACAGTTATTTGCAGTGTCTATCCCAATCTACTTGTTATAGAGATTTAATGCCTTGAAAATAAGTTTGAAAACACCAAGAAATAGAATTACAAATTAGTGTTGAAAAAAGCAGACCTTGTTAAGAAATCCCTCTACATTTTAATTTTAATTTTAATTTTTCTTGACAAAGTGAACTGCAAATAATGAACTGAAATTGTATGAACCCTTTGATACCTACAAACAGTTTTGTTTTCAACAGTCCTTGAATAAAGATTTTTTTAAATTTTGTCTGTTTTTGCAAGGTTAATGTATATATAGGGTTATATTATCCAAGCTATATATAAGGTTTATATTATCCAATCCTCTTTTTAATTTTTTTTAAACTTGGATTATGCAGCTGTGTGGAAAAATTATTAATACGGGCACTCACGATCAGCCAATGATCTTCTTACAAAAAATCAGTTAAATGACACAAAATGTGTTGAAGGAAAATATATTGAAGTAAGGCTAAGAAATGTGGATTTTAAAACTCAGAGACTCCCAAAGACTGGAAGCTACTCAGATGAGAATGCTATGTCACATTACAGGAATCATAAGTTATCAAAGAAAATAAAGACCTTAAAAAATATTCACAAACGGAGAAATAAGAACAATGGAACCAGAAGAGATGGCTTTCTTATGTTTGCATTATGATAAGCAAAGATTACCCAAAAGATGCCTTAAAGAAGAAGCTCTTAGGTCAAGATGCAGGAAGAATATATGGATTCATTCAAGGACACCTGTAGGAATAACTACCAGTTCTACTGATGAAACATGAATAGGTAACATGCCTTGCATATGTGCAGAGATGATGACGAAGACGACGACGATGAGGGGGTGAATGTTAATGAACTGTCTTTCCTCTCCCCCCCCCCCACTTTAAAACAATACCTTTAGTACAGAGATGAATTTTATGTGATAACAAAAGAAAGTGACCCAATTTTATATGGCTTTTTTCTTTTTGTTTTTTTTCCTGTCAGTTTCAACTAATAAGTCATTTTGTACTTTTCCCACCATTTTTAAAGCATTTTTGCCATCATTTTAATGTTACTTGCCTTTTAAATAATATTTACAAGATGCAACAAATGTTCTACACAAAATTCCTGAGTAGCCTATTCAATTTCCTTTCGCTAAGGAATTGTAATGTGAGCCATTGTGAGATTTAATCCAAGGTTCCTGTAACATCTAGCGTCGTTGTGTGTTCAGCTCATGTCGCGAGAACTAAAGACATAGAAATCCTGTTAAAGAACAGACCAAACCAAAACTTTTCAAGCTGAGTTAACTTGAAAGAAAGGAAGCCTCGTTTACATCAGTAACATATCCAACAGCTTGAGTTATTCTACTGAATTAATAAAAAAATTACATAATTTTTCTTTGCTTTTAGGAAATTTTTAAAACATTTTAAGAGCATATTATTGATCATTTTTGGCGGTGTTTTAGTTCATCAAAATCTGCCCCCAACGATGATTATCTCTTCAACATACCATGTTGCATGTTCCTCGATTCAGTTGGGGTGGATTTTGGGCAAGGTGAGCAGGATGGTTTACTGTGGGTACTGGTTGCTTGCGGCTGCCAACATTTAAAAAATTATATACATTTACACTTGTTAAGTTTTTAAATTATTTATTTTGTATATATTCAGATAATAAATGTTACCTGTCTTAAGCGTTTACAATGATTAAAAATTTTATTTAGCGAATAGTAGCAGTAGTACATAAAATAGCAATTAATATTGAAAATCTTCTTGTAAATTTGTATATAGTATATTTTGGGGGGAGGGTTGCCGATTTATTTAGTTCTTGGCACCAAAAACTCAAAGCCCATCCCAGATTCACTATACACTTACTGTAATTATAAAATACATAGGTACTCAGAAAAATGCAATGCAACATGGTTGGTGAAACAACTGGTGGAAGAGTACGTCTCTTAACCATTAAGTGGTAACGCAAAATTTTATTACATTATAGGTAATACCAGACTGTCGGACCCTGCAATGTGTTTCTTGTAGCAATGTTTTATTGAAGGTATTTCTTATATAACTGATAATACTTCGTGTTTTTGGATCACAGTTTTCTAAATATATTTTTTTATAATCTTGACAGAATTCTTAAAGCAGACCTGTTACAGGACTGTTTTAAGCTAGTGTGAAATTGTTTTACATATTGTGTTAAGTTATTTTCCATAATTCAGTATTATAAATTTGGTCATTGCTCATTGCAACAGTTAGTAATCACAATTTCTTCACTCATTCTAGCCCAAATTCTTGGAATATTCCTAGCAATTTGGTGTTCCTCACTTGATGCACTTGTAATTAGTAGGGAATGGATTTCCACATAAATACATGTTTTACTGGTAGAAGACATCTGCTCTCAATACTTCTTTCTAGAGTTTGTACCACATTCTGGAAGCATTAAAGCCTTTTTATTTTACATATTTTGGTAAAATTACATATTTTATCTATCCCTACCACATTTCATTACATTTTCATATCTTGACATGTCAAAATGGAATATTTTTAATATGAGTTTGCAAATGTTCAAATTCAGTACCAACTGTGCCTTTTGTTGCTTATAATGCCAAATTATTGCAGGTTTTTTAGCCTCTGTATTGCACTGTGCCAATTCCTTTGTCTCAGTGCAAATGTACTCATAAGAATTACATGCCTGTACTTTTATGGAAAATAGTTTATAATCACAGTGTCTGGCATAAAATAAAAAGAAGAGCTGTGAACTTCTTTATTGTCCATTTGTTGTGGAAGTTCTGACATATTTTTCCGTATTTTGCCCAGAATTGTCATTTTCCTACTTAGCAGGAACTGTCTCAAATTATGACAAGAAGAAATTATCACACAGAAGATTATGCCCTTCATTTCACTACTTAGATCTCATAAAATTCATGCCTTGATTTTTTTCTGCTTTCTCTTCAGGAAGCTTACCTGTGTAAATCTGAGTTGTAAACATGAAGTCGTACAGTTGTGAAGAATCCAAATCTTAATGCCATATTTGGCCAGTTTGCATAGCATATATTTTTTGAAAGGATGTCCTCAAAATGCTATTGTTCGTCTACAGTTACATTTTCTTCTAGATAGTACAATTTGGAAGAACCTTCCCCCACTTTTCCCAATTATTTCTAATAACTAGTTTGTTAGAACATCTGTGCAAGAGCCTGTGGACTTGTCACCAAATCAAACAACATGAGATACCATAAAAAATTATTTGAGTGCCATAGTTGCCCTAAAAATACTTTGAGCAGTTGCTGCATTCCACAAACTTCTTGTTGCTTTGCCTTTGGATCTGCAAACTCCTGCTAAGGACAAAAGGCCGATGTAAGGTTGAAAAGATTGAGCTTCTAAATTGTGTCCTTTGGCTCTAAAAACCTGCCGACTTAAAGATAATTTTCCTAAAAGTCATGACCTCCCTTTGTATTGCTGGATTGAAAACTGTCTCAAACGCACTCGTACGATTTTTATTCTAGTAGATGCACATCTGGTAACTCCAGGAGTGGTCTTGATTACATTAGCTTCTGATTGTCAGTCATGCTGTAGTAAAGGAATATGCATCTGTAGGCGGGTTGTGTTCAGAAGTATTGTGTGACTGAGTAAGCTGCTGGGTCATTACCTCATCGTTCACTTTCAAATTCCTCACTTGTGTGATCTTCATTTTCAGAAACATGCTCATCACTATCTAAAATTTCAACAGTTGCTTCAATTCATTCTCAGTAAAATCCTTTGGTGTATCAGTGACTAATGATAAATGAGATCACTGTTACTGCGCAGGCTGCTGCAATCAGATGAACACAGACATAAAGTTGCAGTAATGTATTGTGACCCACAGGAAAATCTGTACCCATTTACTCATGTGCAGAATGACATGAAGAAATTTAGCATGGAGCAATTGATATTACACTACAAGATTCAAGGGGAAAAGATACAAAGTTTGAATCTCTTCTATATTCCAGAACAATCAGCTAAAAGAAAAACAGAAAGAAAGAAAAGAAGGGAAAAAAACAATGATCAAACAATGATCTGTAAACCCACATTCACTTTGAATGTTATAAATGTCTGTATAGCATACTAAATTTAAATTTGAATTCTCAAAATATTGGTTTTTAGACTGTCCGGTCACATAAATTCAAAATGTACAATACAATATTAAGAAACCTTTTTCCCTTAAAAAAAATTAAAATAAAGACGTTGAGTAATGAAACGAAGTCATAAAGGGTGGAAATGCTCTCTTATCAAGGAAACCTATTATAGAAAGAAAAAAAAATTCATGTCACATAGACCCAAACAGTACAGCAGGGTTAAGAAGAAAAGAATTATGTATCGATGAGGCTTTGCTGGTTTATTTGGCATGTAAAACTCACAACTTGACACCCTCTCTGACTAGGATAAGTATGTGCTCTAATATTGAAGTCTCTCTGAAACCAATTGTTGACAATAAAGAAATTGTTACAGCTCAATCTTCTTTTTCTCTTTCTTTACTAGTAGATGAGTCATCAAATCTCAAAGCCAATAAAAGGACTTGACATTTTTTCAATTACATAACTCCCTGCAAAATTGGACGTCTGTAAGAGTCTGTACAGGAGATCTTCTCGTCCGGATTTGAAGATGGCACATATCATCAAACCTATAATGCTTCAATTTCATTACAATCAGTGTCTTTGTAAAATCAGTATTTTTAACTTTTCTTTTCAATTGTCCAAGCTTTGTATTGTATGCCTAATTATTTCAGTAATCATTTTGATATTGGCATCGCACTTCTTCAAGCCTAGAATTATCTTTTGAGACGAACAATTGCCTTTAGTTATGACCATTTCACTTTTATAATATAGTTTCCCTCAGCATACTCTTGTTTAGTTCCTGTAAACTCCATGTGAAACATTGTCTTTCCTACATGAAAAACTTATTGATGTCGTCTCTTGCATCAGAATTGGAAACTCGCTTTCCTTCACTATCATTTTCAATCAATTTCTGAATCTGTTTTGTGAGTAGAACATGACGGGGGGGAGGGAAAAAACACACACACACAACATAACCTTGATTATTTTCTAAGAGAATGAAATATTTGAAATGCACTACAAAACACCTTATTTTGAAAAAGAACATCCCACATGTAGTACATATAATATACTCGTACTTACATTTAAGAAATACAGGTCTGTAAGGCCTTGATAAATTTACAAGAAGGAATAATTACAAAATTATCACTGGGAGGCTCTCAAATGACATAACTCAGAGTTTGAAGTTGCAATGTACCCAGAATAGCCAACGTACCAAAAATATAGCACTATGGTCTGAGAGACCAATGTTTCCACTTAAAGGTTAAGATTCCTTTGTGTCCCATGTCCCATGGTCGGTCATAATGTTCTAAAAACGTTACAAAAAGTGTCAGAAATGAAAGATCTGTGTGTTTGTAAAGATAATATTTTTTTTACTATGATGCTTTTGTATTTGTTTCATAACCTAGTTTATGTTGTTTATATATATAAATAATATATGTTTTTCAACTTCTTGAATAAGCTTAATATATTTTTGTGTCAGAAATATTTAGTTACATGTTGTGTATTTATATTAGCATTAAACTTTAAGTTACACCAGAGAAAACCTCTGATCATTCCAAAAAACAATCTATTGTCGGATATCTGTAAAAAGATATATAAAAATTGTTTCCAGTTTTGTAGAAGTTCACTCTTCCTTTCAAGTATTTTTTTTAATAGTGCACAAAAATTACTGTTAAAACCTGTTTTTAAAACTTTTGTGAAATGAACTGGCTCTTTTCTGAAGTTTTTATAATGTGTTTAGTTTTTTAAATTTTTTTATTATAAAAATGCAATTAAGAATAATCATTGTTTTGAAGTGTAAGAAATATACTGAATATACTTATAAGATGACCTCCTAATTTTGAAGAGGTCTCCTGAAAATGTTTGTCATTTTCAATATATTTTTAATATTATAATTCAATTGATTATTAATATTATAAAACAATTATTGTCTAAATGATTAGAAAATGGATAGTTGATGAATCTGTTAAATCTTGTCTGAGCTAATGCTCTTTTCATGTTCCTTACAATTTTCAACTTTATTTTTGTATTTGACATCTTCGTACAAATCATAGTTTCTTTCCGGTCCTCCTTTCCTATGTCCTCCAACTTTTAACCTCACTCAATTTGGACTCTCAAACGACTTATTTTGACATGTAATGTATGTTCTACTAATAGCATGTATTCCAAGTAATAACGTTTTCCCAGAATAGCGCTCCTGAATAGCACAGACTTACATTCTGCAATCTTGGTATATCTCTTTGTAGTGGAATAACTACTACAAGTTACTCTTTGTGTTGTTTATCCCTGCCTCCAAACACGGTTTAGAACCTTATTGTTCAATTAAATTCTGCAAATTGTGGTTGTGGTTTACAGCTGATCAACCAGCATAATTTACGTGAGGTACTAATGCTTGTGTTGTTATTTGTGTAACCTCGATTGTATAAAAATGCTAATTGCTTTTTGGAAAGTGATCACATATCTTTATGAAATTGCTCTTATAGAGCATTTCTGACAATTATATTTTTGCATATTTAGCCACATTTTACAGTTACTGCATATTTCAGAGTAATTTTGGAAGAATAAGAGAAAAATTATAATAATTTATTAAAATCAGACTTCTTGAATTGGTGAATTATGCTTTATAGTTGTCGTTGTTCATGGAACAGCTCACCAGTCACCATAAAGATTTGAATAATTCTTTTAGTCTCCCAACTGGTGCCAATGGATATTAATGCTTGCTTTATTTGCTTGAACAATGTGTGCGATGAAAGTAAGATTGGATTTTAGGCGAAGGGAGATGGTCGTTACGTCAGTGTCTTGGAATCTAATTAAATATAAAAACATGAAAAAAGTTGCTGTAATACCAGGTGATAGCCCTGAAAGGAAACTAACTGAAATTTTGTCAAAAATAATAGTATGAGAAAAAATAATCATGTTCTTACTGGGAGTACAATTAAATATGGAAATGTACAATGATCCACAGATCATTTCAGCTTTCAAATATTTTTCCCATAACATCTGTGGAAATGGAGAGATCAACTCAATTTATAGAAAGTATACTAGTGAAAGTTACGTAGAAAACTATTTTGTTACAGAATACTGTCACAATCATGTCACAGGCAAACCATTTTTTTCAGAACAAATTTTGAAATATACGTTGTCATAAATTTTAATAATTTTTGACCCCAAAAATAGACTGTTCTTTGTTCAGTGAATTATATAATATCCTTCCCATTCCCAAATATTAGAACACGAAGAAAATGACAATGTCCCAATATATGCTTAATTAAGAGAAATGAAAAAATAAAATTTATTTTCCAAACAATAGTTTTTCTACTGATGATTCTTTTCATGTTTCAAGAGGTAATACAGTTGTAACACAATTCAAATTTTTCTACAAGTATTTTGAATGCATTTTAATATTGAACATTTCCTTATGAATTTTAAACTGCATATTTTATTGCAGATTGATGGCACATAATATACATATTATAGAGCATATTTTACATGTTTTTACTGAATAGAAATCCGGGCTTTAGTTATTTGTGTCTTGCGATTTTTGACTGTAGCATTGATCAGTACATACTAATACTCAGTACTCATGTGATCAAATATCACATTCATTGTATTAGTTGATATTAAAGTACAGTGAAACTTCTATATAACATTTTTTTAAGGGACCATGAACAACTGTATTGAGGAAAACACTATAAAGAGGAAGACTGTGCATGCAGGCTTTTGGTTGGGACCAGAAAAAATTGATGTAGGAAAACATTACATGGAGGAACGTTATATAGTAGGAAAATTGATAGAGGAAAACATTATATGGAGGAAGGTTATATAGAAGTTTCACTGTTTTAATATGTGATATTAAATATGCGTTCTTTCATGTCAACAAATTTCTAGTTTATGAAGAGTATTCTTGTAGGTACCAGGAGAAAGTTTACAAAGGTAAGTATGTACGTACTTTTATTACTGTTTTATTCGAATATTGCATTCATCTCGATCTCAATCAGGTTTTTTGTCCCCATCTCGATCAGGTTTTTCGTCCAGTTTCCCTGATTCTTTGAGCAAATGCTGAGATGGTCCTTGTTTTGCTTCTGGACATAAATGTAACTTCATTATTTGTGCACGTCTTCTGAATTTCAGTGGGAAGTATAGTTATTGAAATTATTGTTTTCCATATGGTCATGGCAAAAAGTATTATTCTTTCATGAAGAACATGATGAGGGTTAAGGGCACAAATTCATAGCTAATTTACCTTTGAAAATATATTTATTATATAGGAACAAATATTTTTGCCAACAAAACTTGAAAAAACCGCTTTTTCTGTATTCAAAATTCACTAGAATATGTTTTAAGATAGAGATCACAGAATTATGAAAACATGCACAAATTTCACTTCTCCCCATAGCTCGTCACACACAGTTTGAAACTGTTTTTGACATAAATAAACATTGCATTAATGTGAAGACCTTGGGCAATAATATGCTTTGCCATATTTCTGATGAAATTGAGATGTTGGTGTATTTTGGTTTAGTTTATGTATTATTGGACATAATGCGGATATTTCATCTTGTGAATGTTGATAGATTATAAAAAATAAATATGATGGCTTTATCTTACTTATTTATGGAAATGTTTAAACCTTTCCTTTCCTTTTTCTCAAAACTTCATATAGTGGCACAGCATGTTGTTGCCTGAAGGTCTCATACAAATAATATTTATAACCATTATTCTTATACAGTAAGAATATAATGAAGGATCAATGGGAGGCATAAATGTCTGTGCATAGTTTGGTCCAAGAAAAATCTTAACTTTGTATATATTAGAGGTTTACTGTTGTGATCTCACTATTAAAAAAATTGATCACTTTTATCAACCAGTTTGTTTTATTTCAATAAACTTGCTAACACAGACAATAATGCTCATTCATATTCCTGGGTATAATCTGCATAACTGGTAAAAACATTTAGTGCTGTATAAAAGTATTTATTCAAATAGAAAATATGAAGTCAGAAGCAAAGAGAATGGATTAATGCAGTTTGTTTAAGGAGGCAGGAGCATGGGGAATATTGCCATGTCTTTCCATACTTTGCGAAAATCAACATCTCTTCTGACAACTAATCTGAGTTGAATGTATGTTCATTAAAAAAGTATTCAGTTCTTATCATCCCAAGCTGAAATTTAGTTTAGATGTGGAACAGAATAATAAAATTCCTTTTTTAAGACACTATGATCATTAGAAATGGAATGGATTAAAAACAGACTGGTACCATAAACCAATCAGATCTGATCTATATCTCAGTTTTCACTCCCACCACCCCAACTAGTGCAGAATAAACACTGCATTAGCACTTAAATTCAGAGCTACAGCACTGAGTAATTCCAGATTCCACCATAAAAATCTTCAAATTGTAAAGATGATTCTGGAAAAATATGCATTCCCACCCAAACTTGTAAATAACATTTTATTATTGACTAAACAAAAAAAGAGAGCAATGTAAGAAACAGAATACAGAGACAATAAACTGCAAATCCATGATTTATGTCCAAAGGTTTACCGAAGCAATAGGGAGAACAGAAATCTAATATTAGCATTTAACAACAAAACAACCTGGGCATGTTAGTATTCTCAAACATGAAAAAAATAAAATCAACCCACTGGAAAAAAAGAACATTGTATATAAGATTCAATGTGATGAGTGCATATATAGGGCAAACCTCTCAAAAACTGAAGAAAAGAATAAGAATACATGGAAATGACATAAAAAAACAGTACTTCGCAGTGTGCTTTAGCCAATCATACAATAGACAACAACCATAGTTTAATTTCATCAATGCCAAAATAATAGACACAGAAAATAAATATAAAAAATGGCTTCTGATAAGAAATGGTACATATAAAAAAAGCAGAGAACACGTAATTGTAGAACAGATGTGGATGGGTTTAAGTGCTATATATGCAAACCTGATAAAATAATTGACTACGTTAACCAATCTTGGGCAGATGTGTGTGGTTATGGGAGCAAGTATGTATGAAATTATGTTTATGTGTATAATTATATATCAGTGTTAATACTAGTGTATAAAATAAGTGTTGTATGAAAGTAATTGAAATATTGGTAATTAATTGTGTGTAATCGTTAATATGAATATATGGTGCAGACAAAACAAGTTGAATATGATTGTTAAAAATTATGGTTGTGTACAGTTAACATTAAGGGAAAAAAAGAAAGAAATAATGAATAAACTTGTAATGAGTAGTAACAGTAGTATGATGCATATTAAGAAGTATTATATATATATATATATATATATATATATATATATATATATATATATATATATATATATATATATATATATATAGACATACCAACATGTCACATTTTTTATGCATTTTATACATTTTTATCTGTCGTAAATGGGGTGAATTACAAGGGTAAACAAATAGGAATATGGCGCCGTAGCAACGGCAGTCGAGTGATTGTCAAGGTCAATAAGCTTCATTCGGGCCTTGAACCTGAGGGGTGCGGCTACCTGATAGTGTAAGCGGTGAAGAGATTGGTTGAAAAAGCAATGACAGTCTAGGGCGTAGCTAGTCGATTTGGTAATCAATTGAGGGATTGGCCAGGGGGAGAGTGACAAGTCTATTCATGACGGAAGTACGTAGTTTTTGTTGTTTTTTTGCTGGTAAAAAACAGTAGAGGTGATAGGCCGAGTTTTGAAGGGCTGAAGAGAAAGATTTTTTTACATTGGGACATATGCCGTGGTGCTATGCGGGTCGCTCGCGGATAATTAATGTTATGAGATTGGGAATTGTAAATTTCCCTTTAGAGTGAATAGTTCTCGGGCTCTGAATGTTTGTGAGTGTGGAAATTAGAACTTGTAAGATTTTGAGAATTCTTGAGTGCGACGAATGGAACTTAAACTTAGAACTGGGAACTTTCGCAGTAAATTGAATTAGAACGGTCAGATATTTGAGGCGGTGAGGGTTGGTGACTCGACGGCACTTGTGAAGAGCAGAAGAAAAGAAGCTGGTATTTGGACTTGGAATTCTCGTCACCGGATGAGGAGAAACTGGTTCTGCGGGCGTCATCGAACAAGCGCGCGAAGACGGGTACTGCAGTACGAGGTTCAGAAAGGTCATGACCAAAAGAACATTCTGTATTGTTATTATTTTTAAGTAATAATTTGTGCCTGACAAATTGAATAAACTGTTAAGTTTCTTTTGAAATAGAAAAGATGATTTTCATTTGGCCAATTCCAGTTAATAAGTAGCTAAACATAATTTTTCAGATTCCTCGCCACTCTGTATAGATGGCAGATCGAATAATCGGCAATCAGTAGGTGATAGCGATTATTTCTTACAAAACCCATCGGCCCAGCTAGCCGGATATTATTATATTTTAGATAACAGTTGAAGCGTTAATTTCAATAATAATAAACGTAACCTTTTCCTGGCGCCCATATTTAACAAATTCGGAACGGGTTACGTCGAAATAATCGCCCAATAATTTTTATATAAGCAGCTTGTGTGCAAGGGCAGGACATTTTAAATTGATGGTTGTTTCAATATATATATATATATATATATATATATATATATATATATATATATATATATATAAATGTAGGAGTTAGAGTAAGTATAAACATAGGGTGTATAGGTTGTTGTTCCAAGTAGACCGAATATGAACACAAATTTGGCTTTATAATTAATAAAATACATACATAGAAGAGTAACTGATTAGGTAAGCAAAAATGCATATACAACCAAAAAAATAATTTTTTTGTGTGGAATTTCGTTTTTTTTGGCCAGGACAATAATTTTAAAATCGTCTCCAAATAACACAGCAATTGGTAATACAAAAGGAAGTGGTTTGACTGTAGCCGGCGTCATACATAGTGTATGAGGTGAGGAGACTTGCAAGGATGAGGTATACAGTTAGAAGGTGCGTTGGTAATATGGCGCGGCTGAAGGAATGGATGTATGGTGAAAACTATGAAGTGTAGAAAGAAAATGTGGGGAGGATCGTGGTTAGACCCGAGAGATTCAGAGAAAATGGTGTGTAATAATACAATTTTAATATATATCAGTCAAAATTTTGAAATAGTCTAGTAGATATTAGCTTAGGCAATCCTTGTACTTAATGTGTATTTATATTTTAAAAAATTCGTCTGTTTGTAGCCCTGATGAAGGCTGAATAAAAGACGAAACGTGGCAGGTTAAAATGGTTTTGTTTAATGACTACACTCAAGAATAAGTCCATAATATTACTATTTCCGTTCTACCATTAGGAAACCAAAAAATTGCAAAAATGTCAAAAAATATACTTTGGGCGGCGATAGTTGGCAGCTTGTTTGTTCAATGAAATGTATTTATCAAAACTACATCTTTAAATAAGGTCATCCTTAATTTTTTGAAAATACGAGTAGTTTTTCTATAATTTCGTGACAAACAATACAACCTGCAAATTTACTGCGCTTCAGGCACCCGGATGCATCGTAAATTAGAATTTGCAATTTTGTATATTATTTCTTTGTTCGTTTCTTTACAATCGACCTTTTGTTTTATATTAATTACATTAATCTTTTAGATATTATTTATTTTGAAATAAAAAATTGCTAGCTCTTTAAGCAATCGACAATGCAGGGAATGGAACAATGGAATTGCGTTCTGCGGCCGCGACTTTCTGTGTATTACGAGTCATTGTTGTGACCTGATGGAGCTGTATGAAAAGGAGTTATAATTGTCAAATCAGTACGAATCAGTAGTTTTTGTCAAAAATGACTTACTTAAGGGCGGGAATATATTTTCAGCAAACGCCGATGTCTATAAGTATAACACACGACGTAGTAATCATATTCACCAAGTGGCAGTATCAACAGCTCACTACAAAAAGTTCACATACAATTCATGTACATTACTCTACAACACTTTGCCAGAAGACATTAAACGATTAAATTCGATAGAAAAGTTTAAGTCCCAAGTAAAATCTTTTCTGCTGCATAACTGTTTCTATACAATTCGAGACTATACCGAGCATCAAAAAGTAAAGTGGCATTAATTTTAACAATGATAGTTAATGTAATTATTATCATTTGGACTGTACAATTCTAAAGAACCTGTAACAAGTATTGTACCACAGTTTCTGGGTTGATGGCCCCCATCTCGATCAGGTTTTTCGTCCAGTTTCCCTGATCCTGGAGCAAAAGCTGAGATGGTCCCTTGTTTTGCTTCTGGACATAAATGTAACTTCACTATTTGTGCACGTCTTCTGAATTTCAGTGGGAAATATAGTTATTCAAATTATCGTTTTTCATATTATCACGGCAAAAAGTAATATTCTTTCATGAAGAACATGAGGGTTCAGGGCAGGAATTATAGCTAATTTACCTTTGAAAATATATATTATTATATAGGAGCGAATATTTTGTCAACAAAACTCGAAAAAAATCACTTTTCTGTATTCAAAATTCGACTAGAACATGGTTTAGGATGGATACCACAGAATTATGAAAACGTGCACAAAATTCACTTCTCCCCATAGCTCGTCACACGCAGTTTTTAACTGTTTTGACGTAAATAAAATAAATAAATTTATGTTGATATTTGCATGAAAATATTTAGTTTTCATGCCATTTGCCATTTAGGACGAGGTTTAGTATCCTTTAATATTCTAAAATTAATATTTCCGTTCTACCATTAGGACACCGAAAAATTAATAAAATATCAAAAAATGTACTTTAGGCGGCGATAGATGGCACCTGGCGAGTATGTGGCAATTCCGAATAGCTAGTCGAGACCCAAGAATGTAGAAACTAATATTAGAAATTCTGTGCCATTCTGTAGCACCCCTTGTTTCTTAAGACATTTTGATCGTGGAATAAAAAAGTAATACCAAATAATTTTTTCTAAAATTTTTTATTTATTCTAAGTCTCCATGTGCGACGAATCAACGGTTGACGAATCATAATTCGCCTGGTTGTTGATTAGATCATCACACATTGCCAAGAGGGTCTTGTTTTCTTCTGTCTTTTGCGCCAAGGTCTCTTGAAGGGAAGAGATCTTCAATTCGGATTTCTTGGTTAACGCTGTCAGTTTCGACATCTCCATTTGATGATTCCGTGTCATAATCGCAAGTTCCTCGTTTGCACTGCAACAACAGATCAGTAGAAACATTGCCTGACTATTGGAGAAGTTTCCAAGACAAAATTAATTAGTACGTATATCCATTAAAATGTTAATATGGTGTTTGTGGCTATTTTCATGACTTAAGTAACAAGATAATGCGCAGCAATATGGAATGAAAATTTAGGCAAAATACAAAGCCAAAATGGCGGCCACGCGTCTTATTCGCTGATCTACATAGTATGTAATTATAGTGTTGCTAAGCGCATCTCTGGCACAGAGGTGTTTAAGAATAAATGCTGCAAACTTTTAGGGCTTGTAGACTACTTTTACAGTAATATCATAATTTATACAGAATTTCTTTTAAAATGAGTTGTTATTTACTATTATATCTTTAAATGATCAAAAGTTACAGTTTTTAAATGTTTGGACATTTTCAATCTTGTTTTTTTCTGCGTGCTCTTTTCACAAAATCTTAAGATTTATGAGTGTCACAGCACTTGCTTCTTTATTGTACAGAAACTTCGCAAAAAAGGTCGAACACGATCTCCGTCGTCCATAATTATAATAGATATATGAAGTAAAAAAATATCTCAATACTTGACCCGTACCTTATGTGATTTTCCAAACGTTCAGGAGAAAAAATAGTTGTCCAGTATTTTTGATAAAAGAATATATGAACTCTAATGCACAGGGGTCGAAAATATAACTTTTTGCATAAGAACACGCAGAAGGAAATTTCTGATAACAACGTTACACATGTGATATTTCCCTGACTTTTAGGCAACTTAGGGCACGTTCTGCCTCAGTCAATCATTTTATGTACCTGCCGAATATACGTGCAAACGGGGTTGCCTCGCTTCGTATGGGGCAAATGTCACGTGTAAAACTGTAATTAACACCGTTATGTACTCCCAGTATATGCTTATTGACAAAAGTTGTCATTTTCGATCTAGAAAATGAAAAATTTCGTCTAGAAATTTGCAGCATTTATACTGAGTACCTGGGTATTAGACTAGTGGTCATATTCTGCTTGAGATTCAATGTTAATAATAATAATAATAATAATAACTCCACCTAGGGAGTACACGACCTTGGAGTTGGTGGTGGAGCTTGAGTACCCCCATGAGCCTGAGAGCTATGTCAGTGGTAGCCTAGCTACTGGTAGGGTCTCTCTTGCTGAATAGGTTGAAGGTGAGGGGTCCGACGAAGAAATACTCCATTTTGAGGAGAGTGGGAAGTAAGTAGAGAGGGAAGGGTCATGAACCTTTGGACTTCCTGTTATCGGCTCATGGAGGGTACAGGAGAGAAACTGGGTTGGCACACCAGGCCACTGATTAGAGTGGAGGCCCGAACCTTGCATTAGCCAGCGAAGGAGGCTGCCTTCAGCAGTCAGTGAAAATCCCGTAGGGTTTAGTAATGCCGACTGGCGATCGGAGGGACCCCTTGCTGGGCCCTGCGGGGGGATGCCCAGAGGTCACTATGGGTCGCAGTAACGGATCGCAGGAAACAACCCAAAGGTTAAGTGTGATCTGCGAACTCGAACTTGCTACCTGCGAATCTTCACTTGAAACCAATAAGCAAAATGAATAGAACAAGCAATGTAATGAATCTTAACGTGCCTTGTCCTACCAATGTCCCATACCTGCTCAGGAACCGAGCTAATGTCACCTTGTCGACGTCTGGCCATCCCACGGATGTTAGTCCCAGGGACCCAGAGCCGGCAGTAGCTCGAAGCCATCGTCAGAGATGGACCCGGGATGAATTAATGGAGGTGATGTGGTGCTTTTACTATGCAAAAGTAAAAATGGGGGCTCAGAAATAGAAGTTTTTAAGATATGGAGAGAGCGGAACCCAGATATGAAACCTACTCTAGACTCAAAGAAGCTTGCCAGTCAACGACGATACATACTCAGCAGTGGAAAATTCACAACAGAACAACTTGCAGACATCCAGAGAAACGCAGAGTATGTTCATCAATCAAACCATCCACATGGCGAACATTTAGAACCATCTAATATCCCTGAAAACGATGATCCACTTCAAGGTTCATCTCTTCCAAATAAAACATCCGTCAGTGGTGAAAATTCATCTGGCCATGAGTCACACGATAAGGACATGATGCGGGACCTCCTCCGACGCGAGATAGAACGAGTTCGTCTACTTCCATTCGAATTTCGTGCACCGTTGAGGAGAATTTACGAAAATGCTAAAGCTAAGAGAGTGATAGAAACAGCGAATTCTGTCTTAAATGAGGTTGTAGAGACCTCAAATAGAGATCTAGATATTACTGAAATCAATCACATCGTGTATGCAACTGGATATCTAGTATCTCAGATAATCTTGGGACCAGCCAAGAACACCGATGGCCGACAGCCAGACAGAGTAAAAAGCTCCTTACCTCCGTGGATGAAAAGAATTATGAAACGGATAGCCGACACACGGCGTGAAATATCACTCCTAGCCGAGGCATCTTCTAAGTCAAACCACACGCATAAAGCTCAACAAAAAATACTCCATGTTGAACAAAAATACCTAATTGACAATGACACAACAAGGCTAATGGTAGCTGAAAAGCTAAAAGAAAAAATCCAAGCATGGGCTCAACGAATAAGACGGTACAAATGTAGAATCGATTTCCGTGTACAGAACCGGTTGTTTGAAGCAGACGCGAAGAGATTCTATCGCAGTCTGACTCAAAAATCGAATGGCAATGCTGCTCCTCCTTCAAAAGATGATGTCGAAACATTTTGGTCAGGAATATGGGAGGAAACCAGATTCTACAACAAAGACGCATCGTGGCTCCAATCTGAAGTTGATGCTGCCAATGGACTCGTGGAAACAGTGGAACATGTTCAAGGATTCTCGAAAGAGGACCTATGCCAAACAATTAAGAATATGGGAAACTGGAAATCCCCTTGGGTTGATAAGATCCAGATTTATTGGATTAAGAAATTAACAGCACTACATTCTCATCTTGCAAAGGCTGTTAATAAAATTTTAGAAAACCCTAACGAACTCCCCGAATGGCTCACTCGCGGCATTACGTATTTGCTACCCAAAGGAAGAGACAGCTCTTTGGCGAAGAACTACAGGCCAATTACTTGCTTGCCAGTAATGTACAAACTCATAACTGCAGCCATTGCTGACAAAATGTATAGGCACCTAGAGAAGAACCATCTGTTGCCAGTTGAACAGAAAGGATGTCGTAAAGGTTCCTATGGCTGTAAGGAAATCTTGCTTCTGAATACAATAATTTTGAATGATGTAAAGAAACGAAAACGTAATTTAAGCATGGCTTGGATTGACTACCAGAAGGCTTTTGACAGTGTATCACACGATTGGATTTTGAAGACCCTGGAGATCTATCGATTTCATCCTAGACTTGTTGAGTTTTGCAAGGCTAGTATGAAGTCGTGGAGCACCAGGTTACTAATCCACAGCGGAAAGGGAGTAGTAGAAACCAGAAGTATTCAGATTAACAGGGGAATTTCTCAAGGAGATTCACTATCCCCTCTGCTGTTTTGCATTAGTTTGATTCCTCTATCAAGGCAGCTGTCGCACACTGACTCTCCATGGGGTTACAAGCTCCATGGTGATGAAATGCCTGTATCACATTTATTTTACATGGATGATCGTAAAGTTTTTGCTAAGAATGAAGCGGTTCTCTCCCAAATGCTCTCTGTCATCAATGATTTTAGCAATGACATCTGCATGAAGTTTGGTCTTGACAAATGTGCAAAAGCCAACTTAAAAAGAGGCAAAATGACACGTCCGAGAACATTGAAGTTGATAGACACACTGTGATTCAAGATCTTGAGCCAGGTAAAACTTACAAATATCTGGGCATTGAAGAATGTGAGACCATCTCGAACGACACAATAAAAGAGAGGATTCGCAGGGAGTATTATAGACGAGTGAGACTTGTCCTGCAGTCCGCTCTGAACTCAAGGAATAAAATATCAGCAATAGGTAGTTTGGCGGTGCCTGTAGCCGAATACAGTTTCGGACTAGTGGACTGGACTGAGCAAGAAATTCGCACCATGGATCGAAAAACCAGAAAACTGTTAACAATGCATCATGTCGCCCACCCTCGAGCTGATATACATAGACTTTATGTGTCACGTAAGGAAGGAGGAAGAGGCCTCAGACAATTGAGGCCTCCTGGCACAACGCAATAGTCGGGTTGGGGAAGTATGTAGTCAGCCATCAAGACGACCCTCTAATGAGGCAGGTCATGAAATCTGACCGAAGAATGGGAAACATAGGCATTGTAAGTGTAGCAAGAAGCATTGTGAACAAGACTATGCAAGACAACCAGAATGACAGAGACACTGAACTTCTGATGCTACTTAACATGAAATTTGAGACACAGAAAATGTTAAAGAAATCGTGGAGAGACAAACCACTCCACGGACAGTATCAAAAAAGAATGGACAAGGTGCAGATCAATAAAGATCAATCATTTATGTGGCTTAAAAGGGGAAGAATGAAGCCAGAATCGGAAGCACTTGTAATAGCTGCCCAAGATCAGGCCTTGAGAACACGGTTATTATGATAAAGCGGTTCTCAAAATTTCCCAAGATGATAAATGCCGCATTTGTCAGGAACACGCAGAAACCATCGATCATATTGTCTCAGCTTGTCCAATCCTAGCAAAGATCGAATACTTGAAAAGACACGACAGGGTGTGTAGCTACCTCCACTGGCAGATCTGTACCGCCCTCGAAGTTCCGATCACATGCCCCAAGTGGTACGAACACTCACCGAAACCGGTGACGTCTGTTGGATTGTGTACGATATTGTACGACCAACAAATTCAAACTGATCGCACGATAGCGGCAAACAAACCGGATACAGTCATCCGGGATATGGAGAACAAATCGTGTTTACTTGTCGATGTTGCTGTACCTTGCGATCAAAACGTCGTTACCAAGGAGGCAGAGAAACGTCTTAAATACAAGAGTTTGGAAATCGAGATCAGCCGAATGTGGAGCGTAAAAGCACAGGTCGTACCGATAGTTATCGGGGCTCTGGGATTTGTTCCGCAAAATTTGAGTAAGAACTTGTCTAAACTCCCAGGTCATTCAAAGGACTGGGAAGTGCAAGAAATTGCTTTATTTGGAACAGCCCACATTTTGCGTAAAGTATTGTAGAGGCACCGACAGTCCCTGATCTACTCCTTAGGTAGCTGGTTGCAACTTCGAGTAGATTTTATATTCAGCCGACTCATAACATCTTTAGTCGTGATGTAATGGAATAATAATAATAGTTATTGTAATAATAGCTACAATAATAATAATAATAATAACAGCCCACATTTTGCGTAAAGTATTGTAGAGGCACTGATAGTCACCGGATCTGCTCCTTAGGTAGCTGGTTACAACCTGGAGTTGATCTTATATTCAGCTGACTCAAAACATCTTTAGTGGTGATGTAATGGGAAAATAATAATAATAATAATAATAATAATAATAATAATATTTTGAGTCACCTACAATTTCAATGGTGTGAGTACAATATCAATGACGAGTGAAATCTGATGTATGCAAGGGGAGTGCGATTGCACATGTCTTCTTGAGTTGCAAAATCTCAAGGCATCTTCCCCAGAAGGCGCCGCCTTAGCCACGACAAACTCGAAGCTTGACTGGTCTCCCGATATGTGTGCTAGTGTAAGCATGCGTGTGTACTCACACACTAAGACACATTGTTTAGCGGAAGAGAAAGAAAATATAGCGCGCAGTCAGTGTTCCGTTTGTCCGGGTATTGATACAGCAACGGTCTGGTTTTCAGTGGAGAAAACACGGAAAACTGCCATCAGAGCAGCCGCTCGCTAGAATTCTTCTCCAGACAGCGGATGAATTCGAACTAGCTATCAAGTTATACTAGAAAATCCGCCACCGCAGCGACTAGAAATAACGACTTCCCGGTTGGAGTCGCCGCCGGGTCAACGACAATACTGACTCTGAGTTAAACTTAGACCAGTGGCGTCAAGGTCTTCTACTGGTGGCAGAGGCACGCATCGTGGCTCCGTAGCATGCCACGAGCTCCTCTGCGCAACTAGCATCGGGAAAGGGAACTGTTTTACAATAGGGATGGTGTTGTCTCTGGTGGCAGGGTAATGAATGCGTGGAGGGGCAATTTCGTCGTGGCACTCGTGCCATGGACTCCCGCTCGTGCCATCGATCTTGACAACACTGACTTAGACGATGTGAGGTAAACTAATATTTATTGAAAATAATAAAAATTTTACGGTTCCTTAAAATGACTTCTTACAGCTTACCATGAAAATTATCGTTTAAGTTAATTGTTTCCTTTACGGAATGGGAAGCAACACGACCACTGGGGTTAACCCAGGATTTCTTTGAAGCCTGCCGCCGCGCCGGCGCGCGCCTAGGGAACCTTTTCCGAGCAGGCGTGCGCCTGTAAGCTAAGGGCGTGACAATCACTTTCTTCGCCATATGTCAGTCGCAGGAAACTGTAACTAGTGTGGTCGGGCGAATGCAAGGTATCGCTCTGAAATTGCCGTTCTAAGGGAAAAGAGATTTGATTTTGCCGGGTCCCGTCAGGGTTTACATACCACAAACATGACATGGCCAACTTGGGATTTCCCCCCCCCTACAAAAAAACATGTGCCTCAGACGGGATCGAGCCGGCCAAGTGGACATTTAGAGGCTAATCAGCTAACCACTCGCCCAGAGAGACGCGCCTTCAAATAACTGATACAATAGCCCCCCAAAAGATTACTGGGTGATCCCTCCCAAAACAAAGCAATTACAAGATCATGACTTACAATCAATTGAAATTGTATAGACCTTGGAGCCCGCATGCACCTCTGAGTTTTACTGTTCCATTCACGCGCACGTTCCGTCCTTCAAAGCAGCGGCAGCGAACGCTTTGCTGCCTTAGAGCCTGTGTGATCTAAGGCATCTTGAGGAACTGTGAACCAATATAGAACTGTGAGTCACAGCGCCAACAACAGGAAGGTCGTTAAATGTGGATACCGACGGTGACGCATTTTCACACTACGTAGCTATGTAGATTTGCCCTTCTGGAGGCTATTGAAGCAGCCGGCTGCTCTGATCGAGTGATTTCCGCTGTTCCTCCAATTAATAACTGACCAGAGAACTGACCTAACACACAAAAACATTAATCTTGACTTCCTGGTCAATATCCCATCCTCTCTCTCTCTCTGTCTCTCTCCCTCTCATACACACACAATCAAATAAAAGCAAGAGGCTCACAAGTGAATTTACTACTGACGTTGCGCACGTGCATTCATGTCTCAAGTAAAGAGAAAATGCGCCACCTGGATTAGAACTGCTCCGCCAACACATACAATTAAATGCAGAAATCCAGCAGCAACTCTCGTCGCCAGATCCCACGTTCGAGCGGGAGGAACTGGGCCACCTCGGGGACATTACATACACTGCTCCAATAGCAGTGGCGTAGCGTCAAGGGACGCTAAGATGCTGAGCATCCCCACGTCAAATATTAATCAAAGAACCCTAAATATTATATCGATAAACTTAGAAGTGGTCTGTTGAGCGAAGCACGTTTTGTTTTAGTTTTAAATGTGATTTCCTGTGATTGAATTCGGCGCGTTGGTGCAAGCTGGCCTTTAATTGCTTGGACGCTAAAATGGTTCATGGTGCTAGCATTTGCCAAGAGTTGCGAAGAGCAATGACGCATGCGCGGATGGCGAGGTTCTCCCCTCCCCATCGCACCCCTCTTCGAAAGATCCACGAGTTTTTTACGCTAGCGTACGGCTGAGGTATTTGAGCAAGTTGCTCGTTTGAGCACGAGAGCGCAGCACACTTGACGTCGCCAGTTAAATTTTTTTCTCACTTCAGTTTCTCTGCTTGATCATGGGCACAAACAGGAGAAATGGTGCTTACTAATTCTTTATTATTATCTAAGATGAATTCTACCTAAAATATATTAAACATTATTTTGCTCTGAACTTATAAATTCACAAGTGATCTCATTGTCAATTGTGCATGAGAATTACAGCTGAGCGATTGCATAATTTGTTTTCAAGAACTCTCCTGGCATAAATCTGTTGAAGTATTCTAACATTTGTTTTGATAACGTAGATTCTAGAAAACATTAAAGATCATGATGTGCTCAGTTGGCGTTATCGTTCAACATCTCCAAACGCGGGAGCCCCACTGTCCGATAGGACTAATAACTAAGTAGTTACCGCGACCCACAAACAACTCCACTACAGAACCCCAAGTGAGCCCCGCGCACCTGGAGCACGCTTCCTCGGCCTCTCGCTTCCTGTCCGCGAAGCGGCCACGCAGCTCCTCCACTTGGCGAGCCACGCGCAACAGCTGCGCGCGCAGCGCCGACACCGCGTCCTGCTCCGCCTGCAGCACGACGCCCGCACGCCGGTCCTTCCTGCGGCACACCCCCAACACCTCACACGGATCCCTTCAACGCCCCATCCGCCCGCACGCTCCTCCTTCCTGCAGCACACCACAAACATCTTCACGGATCGCTTCAATTCCATTCCCCCCGCGCGCCGGTCCTTCCTGCAGCACACCCCGAACACCTCACACGGTTCCCTTCAACGCCCCATCCGCCCGCTCGCTCCTCCTTCCTGGAGCACACCACAAACATCTTCACGGATCGCTTCAATTCCATTCCCCCCGCGCGCCGGTCCTTCCTGCAGCACACCCCCAACACCTCACACGGATACCTTCAACGCCCATCCGCCCGCTCGCTCCTCCTTCCTGGAGCACACCACAAACATCTTCACGGATCGCTTCAATGCAATTCCCCCCGCGCGCCGGTCCTTCCTGCAGCACACCCCGAACACCTCACACGGTTCCCTTCAACGCCCCATCCGCCCGCTCGCTCCTCCTTCCTGCAGCACACCACAAACATCTTCACGGATCGCTTCAATGCAATTCCCGCCCGCGGGCCGGTCCTTCCTGCAGCACACCCCGAACACCTCACACGGTTCCCTTCAACGCCCCATCCGCCCGCTCGCTCCTCCTTCCTGCAGCACACCACAAACATCTTCACGGATCGCTTCAATGCAATTCCCGCCCGCGGGCCGGTCCTTCCTGCAGCACACCCCGAACACCTCACACGGTTCCCTTCAACGCCCCATCCGCCCGCTCGCTCCTCCTTCCTGCAGCACACCACAAACATCTTCACGGATCGCTTCAATTCCATTCCCCCGCGCGCCGGTCCTTCCTGCAGCACACCCCGAACACCTCACACGGTTTCCCTCCAATGTCTCATCCGACCGCTCGCTCCTTCTTCCTGCAGCACACCACAAACATCTACACGGATTCCTTCAATGTCTCACTCGCCCTCACGCCAGTCCTAACTTCAACACACCCAAAAATCCACACGGGGTTTGCTTCAATTCTTTATCTGCCCTCCCGTCGGTTCTGCTTACAGCACACCTTAAGCCCCTCATACGGATCCCTTTCAACGCCTTACAAGCCCTTACGTTAGTCCTAACTTCAATGCACCCATAATTCCACATACGGTCGCTACAATTCTTCACCCACTTGCGGATCGGTGTTGTCTGCAGCACACCCCAAACACCTGCATGGACCTCGTACAATGCCTCACGTTCTCGCTAGCGGGCTGTAAGAACAACAAATGATCAATATAAGTTTCTGCTGCCATACCTCTATGTACGAAATTGTATTTATACAAATTTGAAAATATCATTAGTTGTTTTGCTAAACACATGTAGGTTGAATTTTTAAATATATATAGAAGTTTTCTCTAATTACATTGCAATTTATTTTTGGAACTGGGTTCGACCCTCAATTTGTATTTTTCGTGTAGCGGTGTGGTATTTGTTTGCGACATTCAAGGAAAGCATCAAACGTCTTACGCGGATTCACACAATGTAGTATTATTATACTTCGGGAAAAATTGGATGTATATTAATGAAATTTTATAGTCTGAAGGAGTTTATATCTTTAAAATGTTTATGAGTAAATAAAACACCGTGAAATTGTTGTCCACATGAACTTTTGAATTCTTTAATATTTAAGTTTACTAAGTTATACTTTCCGAAAAAACTATCACATTTTAAAATTGTAACTTTGCATAAGTAGGCCTACTCCTGAAATACAAATAAACAAATGAGTATGCATATTACGGCAATCATTATATTTTGTCAAATATAAATGAATGAATATTGACTGCACAATGAACGAAATTTGAAAGTTATATGTTGAATACCTTTTGAGCAATGGTACATTTATCATATAAAATGAGCAATTTGTATACTTGTCATACAAAATGAAAGTTGCAGGAAATTGCTTGGATACTTTAAATAGTTGTAACTTGATCTTTACCTTCATAAAAAATTATTATTTTACCATTATTCCCTAATCATAGGGTTCGTTTTTCATTCTTTACATAATAACAATGTTTACTAATTGCTTCACACGTCTATTATTCAGAAACTATTGCCAATATTCCCTTCTTCATCTTCATTTCATAGTCCTCAATCACGTTTACGTCCTGAACCCACCCTGGAATGTTATTTAAATTTTAAAGATATTCCCGCTACCTGATAGGCAAAAAAGTTTAGGAAATAATATGGGAATAAAAACAATTTTTTTGCCTTAGTACCTTACATTCTCCCTTAATTCAAATTTCTTTTCAGAAAAAAGTTTGAATTAGGACACTTGCGATTTGCATCGTTTCTGTACGCACATTTCAAGGTCTGCGTAAGCTTTTTGGGTGTTTTCCAAATGCTCTTTTACTTCTTGTATCGCCTCCAGCAGATGCTCCTTGTTTTCTTGGAAACTGTTCTGTGCTTCTTCCTTCCATGTTGTTACATAATCGATGAGCTGCTCATATTCTTTCATTACTAACCTATGCAAACAAAACAGCGCGAACGATCGTACTCATTTTTCTCCGAACATGAAATCTTTCTCTAATGAAATGCTTATCGATGTTACTTAGTTTGTCACAGTTCCTCTAATGAAACTACAGGCTTTCTGCATTTCTGAAATTACTTAGATATCCTCAAAAGTACTGCTAGTGAGTTCTTAAACGTTGGGAAAATTATCACATTTTGAAGCCCTTACGCTTCAAGGGCAAATGGATATTTTGGTAACAAGTTATTTAAATAGATGAAGAAGATTAAATTCACGAGGGACATAATTATCTACAGTGAATTATGTCGAGTTAAACTCCGTATCATTTATACTTCGGTTTTTCTTTCTTTCTTTCTTTCTTGGGGCGTGGGGGTGTGCCATTAAAATAGAATATCTCACGGTATTTTGCGTCGTTCTCAATTGTGTCACTAGGAGTCATATGATCGCCAGCACTGCTCGATACAGTCGCGATCATGCGACTCCTAGCGGCACAACCGAGAACGACGCAAAATACCGTGAGATATTCAATTTTAATGGCACACCCCCACGCCCCAAGAAAGAAAAACCGAAGTATAGAAAATGTTATTTTTATGCATTGTTTTTCTTTTTCACGTATCTTGTGCAGAGAAAGTGTAGGATGAAGTGTGGATTCTTACGAGTACTTTCTTGCAACCGCTCACGCAGTAGACAGAAAGTTATGTAATGTTGTTGGAAAAATGACTAAGTTTCGGCAGAAAATCTCTTATTGCCGTGTCCTGAAATCGAAAAAGTGGATAAAACCTGTTGTTAAATTTAGAAAAAAATCCTGTAAAAACGTGTTGTAGCCAGAATACATTTTTGTGGCCCTCGATACGGAAAAATCGATTAACGGCAAAACGTCAGTCCGGAAACAACGCTAGCGGCTAAACCGTTCAGCAGATTTTCTCCAAAATTGATATTCTCCAATCGTTCTGACTGACGTCGCTGCTCCTTGAATTTGAAACCATATTTAAATTTTTGGGATACTTTACATGAAGCCACTGGGACATTTTCAAACTTTTCAAAAAAATGGCTCCATCGTTTTTGATTAAATTTTGTTGTTGGATAGTGTGAAGGACGTTTAGAGAATGTCCAGATCTCACTTTTGTTGAAAACCGTTTTTTTAATTACAAAAATTCAAAAATGTCTTCCGTCAACTACAATTACGTATATAGTTATATTTTTCAATTTTTAAAATTTTAAACAAATTATTCAAAATCAGAAACGGATCCAAACTTTTTCTTTATTTTTTTTTCACGTGTGCAGCAAAGAACGGTAAAGACAGTGATGCTGCTTATATTTTCTATGCACTCTCTGTATTTTCGAAAATTGGATATTCGAAATGCTCCGCACTTCATTTGATCTGCTGTCAGTTCGCAAACTGGCAAAAAGGCGGTTTCAAATTATATTCGAATTATTATTGCAGGTTGCGCTTATCGTATGATATGGATAAAATTCTTACGAAAGGATATATTTTCAAGAAAGTAATAGATTTAATGGAGAACTAACATATACATTTCTTGTAATTTAACAAGTTTTGATGGCTGATTATGGTATTCACAAATAGTTAGCTCACTTCGATGTAAGCGTCGAGCTTTTAGTATGGCAGAAATGACAATACTTCGATATTACGTAACTATTTCCAATAACGCGAGAAAGTGTGTGATGTAGCACCTCTTGTTCGTTAAGAGAGTGCGGCAATGAGAGTTTTTCTGTCGAAAATTCTTCGTTTCCAGGCGCACGATCACAATACGTCTTACGAAGTGCGAGAGTGTAAAAAGTATGATTAAAGTCGACCGCCTTTCATTTGGGTATTTCTGGAATTCGAAGTATGATTTCAAAACAACCATAGAGGAATGAGGGTAATCTTTTTATATTCACATGTTTTGATTTTGTAACAACTATTCATTGTTGCTTGCGAGAATCAGTGAGAAATTTGATACAGGTGCGTAGTAATTTTTGTGATAGATATGGAAGGTCTATGAAGAAATGTAATTAATTTAACTTACTTTGATGTATTATTTTCAATTTTCATTTTAACTAACTCGTCGCTCTTCGATTTATGTTGCTGTTGTCTTTCTTGCAATGACTTCTTCAAATCCGCTACAATGTTTTCTTGCTGTTTCAGGTCTTCCTGGGAAAGCAAGTCAAACAATGCCTTTAATGATATGGCGAGGCTCGGGCCATCAGCTCTAAAATGCCCTCCCCTCCGCCTAATGAATTAAGCGTGTGAGTTTTCTTTAAATTTGAAGAATTATGTCAAATGAATTTGTTTCCATTCCGAGATATTATTTTATATTTCAAATTAAAACTGTTGTCCATACTTTGTGAATTTTCAAAGCCGTCAGCGAAGTTTTTTCGCATGCCATTTAATTACAATTACAATGTAGGGTTGTTTACAATAATTGAGTTTCTCTAATCGCTGACAAGTAGTGGTTAGCAAATGAACAGTTTATTTACTGCAGCGTTATCTAACAGGGTTTGAAATCGCTGGTTACGTCAATAAAAATTGGATAATAGTGCAGTGCTTGATACGGTCGCGACATTTAGCGGCACGACTAAGAAAGAAGCGAAATGCCATAACATATTTCATTGTGAAAAAGGGTCTTAACGCGTAACTTTATAAAAAAACGAAGTATAAATCGTGGAGATATTTAAAGATTCCTGCTAAAGAAAGTTTGTAAATTAAACCTGGGTGCCAAATCGCATCGAAAGCCTTTTCAATAACAAGAAAAACTGCACTAACGTACTGAAAATTATAAAAATCAAGAAGTATCTTAAACGAAGACATGTATTATATATGGCAGTGTATTGGACGGTGAGTGAAAATCAAATAAAATTAAAAAAGATTTTGACTACTCCACGAGATAGAGGATTGTTTTTTCTAAATTTAGCAACAGGTTTTATCCACTTTGCACGAACCGATACCTTGCACGAACTCTGCAGCCCTACAAGGCGTGTCTGGAAAGCAAGTTGAATGATTTTTTCCTACCAACCCGGAAGACCGCAGTGTTGCGACTATACTGCGATTTTTGTAGGAAGAGCTCTCAAGATAACTCAAATCCCATCTTCGCGATGGAATATGTCACGGCATTTCGTATCATTCACAGTTGTTCCGCTAGATTTCGCACGATCGCGACCGTATGAAGCAGTGCTTCCGATCATGCGACTTCTACCGGCAAGACCGAGAAAAGACGCGAAATGCCGTGACATATTCCATCGCGAAGATGGGATTTGAGTGGCCTTGAGAGCTCTTCCTACAAAAATCGCAGTATAGGTAGGGGCAAATGGGTGGCGGATCTTGGGAAGGTAATGCGTCCCTCACCAATTGCCAGCTCAGAGACTTACAACTCTCCATCAAAACCGGGGACAAAGCTTGAGGCTGCTACTATAGGAGGCACCAGTGTCGCCAAGTACAGCTGCAAGTTAGACTCGCCAACTTCCGCTCATGAAAATTGACTAATTTGTGAGAAATACGAAAAGTGTCTTCTAAATGTTAAATTATTCCAAATATATACATACAAGAAACCGCTTAAGAAAGCGCGGACATGAACGCTATCTTTTGTAACATTACGCGCCTGCTTGCGTCTCGCGAACCTACGCAGCAGCCACGAACGTTTGAAGAATCGTTGGCAGCCGTTCGTATTTTATTTCTAGTAAGGTGCTGCAGGAGAGCGCGCCACTGTAATGTTCTCCACCACGTTATATGGGAGTTAAAAGGCCCTGTGCCAGCTGGCCGGGGCCCTCTTCGGATCGCTCAAGTGAGAGCATTTGCTGTATACTGCGAGCAAAACGTCTGCCGACTTGACAGCCGGGAGTGGGGGAGAGGGATGTTGCCTCTTACTCGGGCGGCAGACACGTGTGCGTTCTTGCGTCAGATCAGCAGTTGATGCATACACATCCAACTTAAGGTATTTTTAATAGAATTGTAATAATGACACTAGTTTATTTGATGAAATTCTGTTACACAATTTTCTCGCAGTCCCTTACACTATAATCCTGTCCAAGCAAGGAATAACGAAACATTTTTGCATAAGCAGATGAAAGTAAATACAGCGATACGCGTTTTAAGAAGGAAGATACTTAGTAGTCATTATGAAAGATTTATAAGAGAGAAGTATCTAAAAGCAAGACATCTTTGTTTGAATACATACCTTTCACAGATCGTTCACAAAAAAATTGCAGGACTTTTCGAAGTTACTGGCTTTGCTTGTTATTTACAAGGTTTTCAAAGAGGCGTCCTATTGAATGCATTGGCATAAAGATGAAAATTAGAAATGCTCCCTAAGGTGGATGTACATATACATCGTGTTATAAGTATATCAGCCTTTAAGTAAGCCTTTAACACTAGATGTCACAACCGCACTCACAATGCATAACCTAGCAAGTAATGGCTCTCCTCTTGGCGCTCTTCAATTTTCAGTTGCTTCGTGCTATTACATTTCATTTGTTTCTTAGTAAACGTCGGCAACTCTGTAGTGACATCATCACAATTTGAAGCCTCTGATTGCATAATGGAACCCCCATTCCCCTCTCAGCCTGGACCTGTCAAGTCGGCAGAAGTTTTGCTCGCAGTATAGTCACGCGTCGGGAGATAAAAATGTCACGATTCACTAAATTGCGACGTGCCATTAAATTTTGCGTTAACTTAGGGAAATCAGGCTTTGAGACCATCACAATGATTAAATTAGCGTATTAGGATGATGTGATGTCTCAGAACATGATTTACCGGTGGCACAAGATGTTCTGGGAAGGGAGAGAGGACGTCGACGGCGATGAACATTGGCATCGATGGTGTACCAGTCAGCGTATCGGACTGTTATACCCAAGTTGGTGGGTTCAAACCCGATCGAAGCCGTGGATTTTTAAGGGCGAAAAAAATCCTTCGTACGCTTTCATTCGGAGGGGAAGTAAAGCCAGCTGTTCCTTATTAGTAGATTTACTGCATGTAAAAGATCTTTAAGCCTAAATGAAGCCTCTGATCTAAATTCAAATAGCCTAATTCGTCGTCCAAGTAATAGATTCTTTCTCCGCCAGTATGTGAAAGGAGTCTAGTGAAATTTCCATGGTCATGCGGAAGAGCAGGCCTCATGTCCCGCGTCTCGCCGCGTAAAATAAGGCTTCAATTCAATTCACTAGCGGCCTGGACGCATTTTTACCTCTCGTGGGGGTCATGCACATCGTATTTTTTGAGTCCCAAGGATTTGTCTAGTAGGCGTTTGTGCCGCAGGGAAAAACTGTCAACAGTTAGTTTTACTTGAAAGTCCTGAAAGGGCTCCGAAACCGCGTGTTTAGCGTTAGGAAAATCAGTCGAGTTTGGCGACTGCATCGCGACAACGCGCCGTCTCATGCGGCCTTTATTGTTAGCGAGGTCCTGGACCAGCACAGTGTGGCAACGCTGCCCCAGCCTCCAATCAGTCCCGATCTGCCACCAGCGGACATCTTTCTGTTTCCTCCACTTAAAGGACCACGTTATGAAACGGCAGATACCATGAAAGTCGCCACGAAGAGACGTCTGAAAGAGGTTCCCGTCAACATGTTCCAGGAAACCTGGTAGAATCTCTGTAAAAAGTGTATTGACGCACAAGGGTGCTATTTTTAAGAATTCTAAATGTTTGTACTTTTATTTTCAATAAATTGTTGTTTACGGATTTATTCAACTTATTTTCCGGACACACCTGCTAATTGCTTCTAACGTACCCGGTAGGTGTGTTCTTGTCTTACGAGCAGGCTCCTCAGAAACAGCAAATCCCTCTTCATCTCCTCCACTTTCTCCCGCGGGGTCCCTCGTTCCGCCTTGCGACCAGGCGCTTGAAGCGCTAACGGCTGCCTTCTTTCCTCAGGGGCTTCCACGAGCCCATTTTGCAATGACTCTTCATTGGGACTGGATGAAATTAACTCCATACCCTGCGAACGTAAACATTGTGTTCATTCGATTTGAAATTGATAAATAAAAGTGCCTCTAAAACAACGGTCAGTAATAGTGGGTTATTTGAAACATTTTAAAACATTAAAGGCATATTTTGCATCATTCAAAGGAAAAATAACAAGTTTATTCCAAACTTAGTTATGCTCTTAAATAATTCCTCCATTCCCATTGCATCATTACTTTATTTGAAAAAAAAATGAATATTTCAAGTTATGGTTTTTAAACATCTGTTCTTCTAAGCATAAGCTACCAGATTAAAACGTCAGGAATTACTTTCAAGAGTTCAGAAATATCAAACCGATTTAAGCTTTAATTTTGTTCCTTCAAGTGTCTCAATATGTACCCCGATTCCGTCAAATCACAAATTTTCGTTTTACATAATTTGTAACTCCAAAGGCAAATATATTTTATAATGTAAACATGGAAAGGTTTTTTCAACTTAAAAGCATGACAACTAGGGGTACTTTCTTAACTTCTCACCTTTTCTATTGGAAGGCCAAAATGCTCTGTTTTCATGCTCTGATGTGATACACATCAAACGTAAACAAAACTACTGACGAAAAACGAACGGAAACCACACATTTCTACTGCGTATAGCGCGATAAGAGCCGAGAACAAGTAGGGAAGAAACCCTCTTGCCCTAAGCGTATATGATTTGAGACCGGCCGCGGTCTTTGTGGAAAAAGAGATTGACGGTACTGTATGAAGCTGGGTAGAGGTGGAGACTGCTAACCAGGAAGAAAGTGCTCCTCAGATTATCATATTGCGACGTACTAAAATTTGTGAACACAGATCACTGTTTTGAAGGGAAATATTTACATTTATTTACACAGCAATTCATAACAAAATTAAAAATACAAATATAGAATAAAACCCCGCCAACTCCCCTTAGCCGCGAAAAGCTCGCGACCGTCCCTAGGCCTACAGCTCAGTGCCATTGCTCCGGCGCAGGTAAGCAACGCGAGGTGGGATGCCGTCGGACACTGTCCCCTGTAACAACGGTTCCTACATGGCTTGCCGTCGAACCGGTCTCCGCCTGGAAACCACGTGATTGGGAGCACAGTAGATCTCAGTCCTTCGACTCTCTCGCGAGCGCAGATGGCGCTGTGTTATGTACCCTCTCGTCTACCCCCCCGGCGCCGTGCTGTCGGCGTCCCAAGACTCGGCGACTAGCCCTCTCCAATGGCAGCCAAGACTCGTCACTAACCTTTCTCAATAGTTTATTTTAGAGCAGGCCTTTCCTGACGCCACCTCCCCCTGGCGTCCCTCTATTCAGCGCAGGTCGCCTACACGGCGTAGGTCCGCAAATCTGCGACCTACCGCCCCCTTCCCCGACAGCTTCCGGCTCAGGCGTGCCGTGCAACGGTTTCCTCCGACCGACTGCTCGAAAGCGTTGCCACGACACAACCTACTATGTTGGGACACACATCAAACTTTGCCTTATCGTAATTTCTTTCTCTTTCATCTATAAATCTGAAGTATAAATTCAAATCAAATTCTTTTAATTTTTCAATCGCTTTATTGGTAGTTTGCAGGTGGCAGATTCAGAATCCAGCAATTCTGAGCCCAGCTTGTTCAACTAGTTGGTTTTCTTCTAAATATTATTTTTGCTATGATTTTAGAAAATATTTTTACATATTTAAAATTAGACTAATTGATGTATATATAAGTATATGTATGTATGTATATATATATATGTATATATACTTGTTCAAATTAAAGATTAATGTCCATTTATATGAATAATATTGAATTTAAAATTCATTTATATTAATAATATCACATGTAATAATATTATATTTTATGAATTAATGTTACAACGCCATAATTGTCCATTATTTGGTATCTCTTCATTTATAATTCGGTTGAATATTATTGTCATTGATATTATTAGCTCTTCTACCCTATGTTGGAGCATTTAGTTTATCTTTTCGTCTCCTGGACGGCAAATGTCCCGATTATCAGTGCCGCCGCTGCGACTTCAGAGTCTGAATTTATAATGCTGAAGGCTGTGTTCGCTAGGGTTTACAGTAATAAACAGTTTTTTTAATTTGTTGCGTCTAAATGGACGCAATGCGTATCCAAGCCTCCTAGGGAGCGTTGAGCGCTTTTTCTTGAACACCCAACGATTCGTGGTGGCTCTACGATTACGAGGTAGCTTTACCAGTGTGTAAATAGAGTTCTCCATCAATGGTTGAACCTCTTCCTTCATTGCACCTTTCCAAAACTCCTTCTCGTCAGATGCCATCGCCTCCTTGCAACTTCTCGGCTCAAGCTAAGCTACATTCATCTCGACACAGCGTACCGGTCGACGTAAAGTCGTCATATCTCGCAGACTCCGACGCTCCACAACAGCAGGCTCAGGGTTAACAAACTGCTCTTCTTCAGACTGAACATCATCAGCTTCTGGCTCGGACTCTACTTGCTCCAGGACACTAGCTCGCCCTTCTTCGAGATCATCTGGCTCATCTTCGACCCGCACAGGCGCAGCTGCCACAGCATCTTGCTCCGTTGTAGGAGCTCTCATTGTTTCTGGCTCAAAGACAACACTTTTGCTTCGTTTTATCTTTCTCGTACCTCAATCCATACTCTATACCCGCCAATGCAATGCGAATAGCCAACAAAGACTCCTGGTTTTCCCTTCGCATCCCACTTGCGACGCTTCTGCTGTGGAATTTGCACAACAATTGGTCCCAAACACATGCAAGTTCTGCAAATTCACCGATTTACCAGTAAAGATCTCATAAGGTGACATCCCATCTTCTCTAGCAGGGCCCGATCGATTGAAAAGATAGACAGCAGTGTTCACTGCTTCAGCCCACAACGACTTTGGCAACTTCTTAGCCAACAGCATTGTACGTGCAGCCTCCACGACTGTGCGGTTTGTGCGCTCTGCGCACCCGTTCTGCTCGGGCGAATAAGGATTTGCGATTACTAGTTGAACCCCGTTGGCCTTGAGAAGACTCTCGACTTTCTCATTTTGAACTCCAGCCCACCATCACAATGGAGAACCTTCAGTGGACGTCCTCATTGAGTCTCAACAAACTTTAGCAACTCTTCAACAGCACCAGCAACCTCCGACTTCTCTTTCAAAAACTTAACAACGCGAAACTTCGAGTAAACACAGGTAAAACAGACGAAATACTTGGAGCCTCCAAGTGACTCCTCCTCCATTGGTCCACACAGATCAGCATTCATGATCTCACCAGCACTCGTCGCTCGTTGCGTTCTTGACTTGAAAGATGCCCTCCGCTGTTTCCCCTCGACACAAGCTCCACAAAAGAAGTCATGTCTCTTGACACTTATGCCGCGCTCTCGTAGAATTCTTTCCACATGACGTTTGCTTTGATGGCCCAAACGCTCATGCCACACTTGGAGAGATTCACTCGATGACAGGTTGACTTCACTCTTGGAATTACTCAAGGCACGAATATGCAACTTGTATAGCATTCCATACCTTTCACCACATAAAAGCACAGCTCCATTCTTGGCGACGAACTCGCACGTTTTGTGATCAGCTCACATGGAAAACTCTTTGTCCATAATAACAGCAAGTGACATCAAATTGCGACGACCATTAGGAACATACAGCACGTTGTAAATGTGGCCTGTCAACCACTCACCATCGATCAAAACTTCAGTCAATCCTCCCTTTACCGACAGCACTCACTGTTGTCTTGTCCTTTCCAATATGAACTGTCAAAGGATTCGCAAAAGCTTCATAGCTCACAAACCGTTCTCGACGAAGACAGCAATGATTTGTAGCCCCCGAGTCTATTAACCAAATGTCATTATCGCGTTTGGCGCCTTGCACCTCCGTCACAAATGACAAAGCGCTGCCACTACCACCACCAGCACCATGCGAGGTACTGTCTTTGGCCTGTGATTTCTTGTCCTTGTCTATCTTGCAATCTTTTTTCACATCACCCTTTACACCGCACGTAAAACACTTTGAAACTTTCTTTTTCTTCGTGTCACTTGCTTTCTCGGAAACACGCGTTGAATTAGCACCGCTTTTAATATTACAAGGTGCTGCAAACAACGCCTCCATTTTCGCTTGATTTTCTTTGTGTGTATTTCGACGCGCATCGCCGGCAGTGAGAACGGAAATCAGCTCCGCCAGCGTCTGCTTATCTTCCGAGCGTGCCCACCAAGCCTGTCGGAAACTCTTATAGCTTTCCGGCAGTGTGTTCCAGCAGTCGTACCCTAAGCGCTGAGTCATCCGGCTTCACGTTCAACTGTTGCAACCGCACGACGAGCCCCTCGAATCTCGCAATGTGACGGATTATGTCGTCACCCGCATCATGCTAAACCCGAAAAACTCAGACTGAACAGCATGTGCAGCCTGCTTCGTTTGTTGCTCAAAAACATAGCGTAGTTTCACCCACATTTCTCTCGCGGTCTCGCAAGCCACCAGCAAAGCAACCACTTTCGAATTCAAAGTCTTCACTAAAATTTGAGCAGCCGCGCGATCTGCTTTGTTCCATTTTTTAAAAGCTTCTGCGTATCTTCCACGTTCCGTGACACTTGCACTTTCGAAAACGGGCTGGGGTTTCTCCAACTCCCCTATACACACCTCATATGCTCCTGCAACTGCACGCAATAAATTCCTCGACGTGAATTTCCACGTAGCCCAATTGTCATTCCCTGTCAACTTCTCAATTCCGTGAAGAACCTCCATGGCGATCACCGGCAAAAAAACTCAGTCCACTCGACAATTTTTTTTCCCACGCCGAAACGCAATTACACGAGAACAAAGCGACGCGACTATTATGGCCAACCACGTGTCTAAAAGTTCACTCGATCGAAACAGAATCCATCCGCATCAATAGTTTTACACAGACCCAACTATACTATCTCCGTTTTTTGAGCACAATGAATATCCATTAATATGCAGAGGATAATTGCAAAAGCTTCGAACAAAGCGAAAAACAGTTAAACTTGTGAGAACCACGCTCTGGTACCAAGTTGGCAGTACGTGGATCACGCGACTACTGACAACATGACTGAAGCCCAATTCCCGCGCAAAGAGCAAAAACAAAAGGAAACATGAGAGTGTACATCCAGTGCTGCCACTCCACCAAACACAAAAAAGCTTATTTACAGTGAACACACACATCTTAAATTGTTACTTCAACAGTTTCACTTGAAATTACTCACCTGTATCATCTAATTCTCTTAGTTATTTGCACCAGGCTATCTTTTATTTTTAGGCATGATCTAAAAAATTAATAAATAACATTAAGTAATTCATAATCGTGTTCTAACCGTAAAGTACTTTGCTAAACTTAAAACAATGTTGATTATATTCGTATACCTATATTCTGGAACCAAATATTAGACCTTAACCTCTGTTTCAAGTTTCTCATACATACATAAAGGTAAAACAATTTTTTAAATAAAAATACCTGAGGAAACAGCAAAGACTTTTGAATGTATTAGCGTCAACAGTAATATGGGTTACCTATATTTTTTTATGAAAATAGGAATGTGTATTTGATAGGTTAATCTGTAGAACATAAGTTTTTTCGATAAATGCTGGAAAATATACTTCTTAATTAATAAAAATTTGAAAGTTATAGATTATCCTTCTATTTAATGTTAGTACTTAACCTAGAGGTTAGTCCAAACAAGTATGTTTGAAAATCACTTTCCTTTAATTAAAATATTTAAAGAAGGTGATTGTCAAAAAAAAAAGTTTTTGGATCTTACCTCTATGTTAAGTAGAATGGTGAAAAAAATACTTCTCAAGTTATAGGTTTTCATTTTGAAATAAAGTAACTGCTTATAATATTGGAATTAGGGAGAATATACAAAACAGGTCATAACTCACGAAAAACAATGATACAACATGACACTCATAAACCCCAATTTGTTTTCAGACACCTTATTGTTTCGAATAACTCCAGGTGACGGTAAGAAACGAGGATAAAGGCTGTGAATTTATAGTATTCTATAAAATAAAATTACTTTCTAAACATCCGTCACTGTTACAATTTCATACTACTTCATCATTACTATTTCATTATATCCAATCCTATTTCATTATATACAATTTCAAAGAGACACATTTCTCTTATACCAACTTTCTGCGTGAAATTTTCTGTTTCTTCTGGAAATAATTATTAGCGAACTTACCGACTCAAACGAATCATAGTGTTTATCCTTCTCAAGATAGTTCTCAGCAATTACTATTCTTCCTAAGCAACCGTACGTACTTAACAACTGCAAAGAATAAATACCCTAGGTTGATCATATGAATACATTTTTTCGAAATAACATGCAATAATGCAACATGCAACTTCCACCAACGGCATTGAACGTGAACTTTTTGAAATATATTTGTACTCTATTAGTTTTAAACTTATTTTAAATATATTTAACTGTATTTTTCATAATTCAGTACATACAATTTAAACAATGGCAAGCTTCTGTTAGCTGAATGAGTACGCTGGGGAAAATGTTTCAAAATTAATGAATAATGCTATGAAATTAGATTTTCTATTTTTACTTTCTCGTATATGTGAGTATATACGGAATAATATACGTAGTATAGAGAAAGTTATGTGATGCTGAGCAACTCGAGATTTCAACGAAAATATGCATTTTGGGATCCCCTGATAACGAAAAAGGGTATTTTTCTCAAAACGTCTGTCAATTGTCAGTCTGACCGTCTATCCATCTGTTGTTCACCTGTGAACACTACAAGCGTCTAAACCATACGTAGGATTCTTTCCAAATTGGATATTTCCCGTTCGATCTGGCTCGACTCGTAGCTTTTTCGAATTTTGAAAAACATTCTTTAAAATTTGGGGGTACTTTTCTTAAAGCCCTTGAAATTATTTCAAAATTTTCTCAAAAATGGCTCCAAATTTTTTCTCTAAGGTTTCACTGTTAACTCTGGATTTTCAAAAATTTCAAAAGTTTGACATTAGTAAACTTATTCCTACTAATACAAATTTGCAGGTAGAGATTTTTCTTCAGGTACATTTTTTCACCTGTAGCCCCCAAAATTAACATATCAGTTTCAAATTCAAGGGACCGCAACATCAGCAAGATCGATTGAGGAATAACAATTTTGGTGAAAATTGGCTGAACGGTTTAGCCGCTAGTGTTGTTCACAGACAGACGTTTTGCCGTTATTAGATTTTTCGGTATCAAGGACCCACTAAACGTGGTTTCTAGTTACCCCGCATGTTAGAGGATTTTTACTTTCCCGTATACGTAAGTACATTAATACACGTAGATAGGGAAAGCTATGTAATGCTGCGGAAAATCGATTCGAGATTTTAACGCAAATACACGTTTTGGGGTCCCCTGATAACGAAAATGCGTTTTTTTCAAAACGTCCGTCCGTCAGTCTGTCTGCGGCCAACACTATCGTCTAAACCAGGGCCGCTCAACCATTTGCTCCGAGGAGGAGCCTCCGCTTGCTCTTTTCTCTTTCGCCGCAGAAAGAGCAAATGACGTCATCAAATATCGATCGGCGGCATGTGGCACAGTGGGTCGCGTCGTATTTCTACGGGGTATTTTCCGTTGTTCGGAATGAAAAAATATCACAGCTCCGGGAAAGGATATTACGATAAAAAAACAGTAAGATACTTTTGTAACATTAATTGGAACAGTTTGTAGATATAAACGTATTAGTGTAATTTGGAAATTAAAAAAAACGACAATTTGCAGTGCTGCATGGAAAGGAAAGTATCTTTTTGCAGATTGCGCCGGCAATGCCAATTGTTTAGTTGCAAAAAAGTGCTCAATAACATAAAGAAATTTAATAGCGGTGACATTACACAGTTTATCATGCTTCTGAATATGAAAAGTATTATAAAGGTTGCACAAAAATTGTAATTAAATGAACTAGTAATAAAAATACTAAAAGTAAAGGAAGTTAAAATTAAAAAATGAAGTTAATTTCAAAATCAAATACTCTTATTACAACTTTTAAGTGTTTTTCTCGCAATATACTTTCTATATTTGAAAGAGATGACATGGTACTATTGAGCCGTAACATGCATTTCAGATTGTGATCTGTAATTGTACTTCTCATTCGAGATTTACAAATTTTCAAAGCTGCAAAAAATTGCTCACATTTGTATGTCGATCCATACGTACTTCACAATCGAGCAGCATTACGATGCAGTTTTGGAAAACGGTTTTGTGGGAAGTTCTTTTCCTAAACGCTCACGTTGTAGTATCGATATGCAATAAAATTAAACTCTTTTGTGTTGTGTTATTTTACTGTCAAAACAACCTAAGAACATCAAAATACATCCAAAACTTACTTCTAGTGAGGCATTGTTTTTCAGAACACTGAAAACTTCCTTTTGTTCTTCTTCAGCGTACTTGTCATTTTCATCAGCATGATTAAATGTATAATGTCTTTGCAAATTAAACTTCACGTGATTGAACTCTTTATGTAAACTAAACATTTGGCATAGCTGCCGTAGTCGGCGAAAATATACTTTTCTTCCCATACTGCATTGAAAATTGTCGGTGTAGATGCTCTGGTCTGTGAAGTGCTCGCGTCGACTTCCATGTTTCCGCGACTGGAGTTACCGGGACACTGTGACAATGGTTATTGCAAGGCGCGCAACGCTTGGGCTCCGGTGTCCCGCTCTCGGCTGACAACACGGCTCCGTGATGCCGATTTGCTCTGCTTGAGCGGCCCTGGTCTAAACCACGGTCATACTCTAACATCGCGATTTTGAAAAACTTTCTTCAAAATTTGGGGGTACTTTACATGAAGTCCCCCGGATATTTTCAAAATTTTCTCAAAAACGGCTCCAATTTTTTTCTTTAAAATTCTTATAAGAATAGAGTAACATACGCTTATGAAGGTGGCATAGGTATGATTTTCATGATTAACTCTGAATTTTCGAAAATTGCAAAATTCTGAATTTTGTTCGGCGTCTTCCTACAACTACAAAATTGAAAATAGAGATTTTTCCTTCAAATGAAATTTGTTCTCAAAAGTGAATTCTTTAATTAAGGCTATGTACATTAAAAAAATAGTAGTTGTTTTCTGGCAACATTGCGCGAAATATTTGGAATTAAAAAAATCTACATAAACAAGATTTTCTCAAAAACGGTTCCAAATTTTTTCTTTAAACCTTTGGTAGGGATAGTGCTAAAAGTACTCTACGAAATGACATTAATACCATATTTCTCTATGCTTTTGTTTTCCAAAAATTAGAAAAATTAATTTTTTTTACCTGCCTCTCACGTCGGTAATATTTACATTAGCGGCAATTTTTTCACATTATTATATTTACGAGTACATGTGCTTTAAATAATGTCAAGTAAAGTTTCTCGAAAACACAACCGTTTTCTGTGAAAAGTAGCTCAAAATTTCGCATTTTCAGAAACGCTCAAACGCCATTTTCGCATATATGGCTGCAAATGTTTTCTTGAAATTTTTGTAAAGGATAGTGCTAATTACACTCTTTAGTATAGCGTAAAGTTTATTTTGAGTTATTTTTTTGCTTTTTCAAAAATTACATAATTTTATATTTTTTGAAAGATCTCTCACATCTTTTATATGTACAATACAAGCAATTTGTAAACATTATTATATTTGTGAGTGTAAGTGCTTCAAATAACATTTCTGTGTAAATGATCTTCAAATTTAATTATATTTAATTAATAAATATTATCGACGTGAGAAACATGTGAAAAAAATTAAATTTTTGTAATTTTTGAAAAAACCAACCAAGAGAACAATATGGCTTTTATGTCATCTGATAGAGTACATTCACCACTATCCCTACCAAAAGTTTCGGCTATATTCATACAAGAAATCTAAAGAAAAAAATTGGAGCCGTTTTTGAGAAAATTTTGAAAATCCCCGGGGGGCTTTATAAAAAGTACCCCCAAATTTTAAAGAATCTTTTTCAAAATCTCAAAGCTTCGACTAGAATCAGATCGACCTGGGAATATCCATTTTGGAAGAAATCGTACGTACGGTTTAGGCGCTAGCAGTTTTCGCAGAGGGACAGACGGACAGACTTTCAATTGGGTTTTCGGTATCAAGGACCTAGAAAACAGGGTTTCTGGCTACACCACGTGTTAGGGGATTTTTTTCTTAATTTAGCAACTGGTTTTATCCACTTATTTGTTTTCACGGCCCGGCAATTAATTTTTTTCCGCCGAAAATTGGCCATTTTTTCGCGCAGCATTACATAACTTTCCCTATACTACGTATATCACTCCGTGTATACGTACGTATACGGGAAAGTAAAAATTGGAAGGCAGGGATAGGGAAAGAAGTAGTTTATCACAATACATCACTTCATACAATCGCACCTTAAGGCTAAATGTACCGACACTAGTTCAATTTGTCGCCACCACGTGGCAGCACCAAGTTTAGTGAATTTTACTTTACCGATTACGTCTGAACAAATGGCCCGATTTTCGATCTGTAAACGGCATTTGACTCCTGTTTATAATAGAATTTACGCTACGAAGCCCTTTTTCAAAAAAAACTAGCAGAAACTCAATTTTTAAAATTTTTCTCGTACTTCCGGGAACAATTTCAAAAATGTGGGCTTATAGCGCGATGGCGACACGCTTCCAGAATCCAACGCCGTGTCAAACATGCAAATCGGATAAATAGGAGCGACGGTAAGTGAAATTTCGAAAACACCTCACCCCACTCCCCCTTCCCCTTCCACGCCGCCGGGACATTGTTGGCCGGCGGCGCGGTCAAGCCGGCACGGGCGAGCCGGGCGGCGGCCGCCGCGGCGCGGCGACGGGCAAGAAGGCTGAACTCTAGGGGGCAGCAAGCCAGACACCCCGTCACTTCGTTGATGCTTCCGTCACTTCGCATCTCAAGATATTTTTCCCCACATATGAAACTAGTGATGCTGTAATAGGGGTAAACGGTCTCGTATCATCTTTAATAGTAGTATAAAACTATTATCTTATTCACATATTCCATCTTCCTTCGAATACCATCATAAGAATGTCTGAGGTATCACTCAAAACACCGATCCCGCTTTGGTGCTGATTTCAAAAAGAAAAAATCGAACTAATTGCGTAAATATCACCCATATTCCATCTCCTCACATCGTATTTTAGATATATTGTACTTCTAAGATCTTCCATTACCATTTCACTACCGGAAAAAACAAGCGGAGATAACGCAAGAGCTCTTTTATCCTATGATTCGATTTATCATTTCAAAACGGCGTTTGTCACCTTGATAGAATTCACCTGGTTAATCCTTTTCCCAGTAAAATAGCCGAATCGAATTTTTAAAATGTTTTTATACTTGCTGACATATTTGAAAAAGTGGTAAAATAGCGCGCTGGCGAGATGCACCATGAATCTAACGCCATATAATACACTGAAATCGGATAAATAGACTTCTCTAGTCATGTAAAAAAATGATCTTCAGTAACGTCAAAATTCTGTTTCGCGGTACTGCTTGTCGATCTCATGGCTAAAGTCCGGGTCTAATGTAATTACATATGTTTTGTCTACTGTTCTCATTTTGTAATTTAGGCGAACTGTTGCAATCCGAACAAAATATTTAAATTTTTCGTTACAAATTTTGTACTGTATTACGTATTTTACATATTTTGCTGATCATTTAATATCTGCTTAACAGTATATTTATTATTTGCTAATTATTAAGGTATTTCACAAATTACCAAATTTTCTTGAAATTATTTCCGGAAATATATTTAATTAATTTTGAAAAATAGTTTTTATTTAAATGTGTTTATATTTTTGCAATGAGCATATTTTGTCTAATACTGATTCAGAATTGCTGACATTCCTATGTGCTGCACGTAAAGATTTCGAACAGAGTGCTTCAAAGATTCTCTGTTCGTGTCTGCGTTTTCTACGTGCATCTCTTTGTTTTCATTGCTGATAGAAAGAAATAAAAAAACAGTAGGCAGAAAAAGTAGTTACTTTTAAATTCGATATAATTAATATTTTATTAATGGAATTTCAAATTGTGAACATTTATTTTAATTTTATCTCTCTTCTCAATCTTCATACGAAGAGAAAGTTATATCGTGCGCAGGAAAACTCTCAAAGCCGAGTCCTGATAATGAAAATGTGGATAAATCGTGTTGTTGTATAGTAAATTACTTCCTGTAACTCGTGGTGTAGCCAGAATCCATGTTTTGTGGGTCCTTAATACCGAAAAATTGATTGACGGAAAAACGTCCGTCAGTGTCTCTGGTGTATGTGAACAACACTAGCGTTTACACTGCGTACAAATTTTTCCAAACTGGAAAAAACAACAACAAAAAACAGCTGTCGATCTACTGTCATTCGAAGCTCTGCAATTTTCAAAAACGTGCATTACTTTTTGGAGATACATTACACGACCCCCCCCGGATATTTTAAAAATTTGCTCAAATATGGCTCCAAATTTTTTCTTTACATTTCTCGTAAAAATTGAATAAAATACACATGGCTAAGGTCCGATTTCACTGATAACTGAATTTTCGAAAATTGCAAAATATTGAATTTTTGGGCGTTTCCTACAACTACAATATTGACGATAGAGACTTTTCCTTTCTAAGAAATTTGTTGTACATAATTAGTTCTTTCATTAAGATCATGAATTTTTTTAAAACAATTTTTGTAGTTATGGCGCAATCTTGTGTGCAATATATGCAACTTTAAAAGATAACAAAGCAAGATTTTTTCAAAATCGGCTCCATTTTTTCCCTTTAAACTATTGGTAGGGATATTGCGAAATGTACTTTAAGAGATGACATAAACGCTATTTTGCTCTATTCTTTTGTTTTTTGCGAAAATAACACAAATGAAACTTTTTGAATAGCCTGTCACGTCGTTTATATTTACATTATCGGCGATTTGTTCACATTATTAGATTTATGAGCACACGTACTTTAAATTATATCATATAAAGTTTTTCTAAAACTAAAAATTTTTTTTGGAAATGAACTCGAAATTTCGCATTTTCAGAAACACTCAAACGCCTATTTTTTCTGAAAAGGTTCCAAATTTTTTGTTCAAAGTTTTTGTACGTATAGTGCGAAATGCACTGTCTAAGGAAACAAAAAAGTTTTGTTGTATTATTTTGTTGTTTTTCTTCAAAATTTACACAAATGTATTTTTTAAATATTTCGCATGCCTTGTATGCACATTTGCAGCGATTTGTAAACATTATTGCATTTGTGAATGGAAGAGCTTAAAATATCTTAAAATAAATTTTTAAAAAAACTCTCAAGATTCCTGTGAAAAAGGGCTTCATATTTCACATTGCCACAGACGCTTAAACACCCTTTTCTTAAAAACGGTATCAAGTTTATGAATGAAAATTGTCGTAAAGGACAAGGTTTCAGTCTTCTTTAATATTCTAAAAGCAATATTTTGAATCTACCATTAGGAAACCGAATAATTGAGAAAACCTAAAAAATAAGTTGGGTGCATTAAATGGCAGGTGGCAAGATGGGGCAAGGCCATAAATCTAGCTCATGCCAACAAAATAGTAAATTTTACTACGACAAAGTCCGAATAGCTGGCTGAGACTATAGGAAATTGAAAACTAATACGGGAAAGTCTGTGCCATTCTGTAGCACCACCAGTTACTTTCTCGTGTTAGTTACTCAAAGTTATGTAATGCTGCGGAAAATCTATTTCGAGATATTAACGGAAGTACTCGTTTTGGGGTCCCTGATAGATCCCGAAAGGGTGTATGTGTGTTTTGACTTTTTAACGTCCGTTCGTCCGTCCATCTGTCTGTGTCTGCCTGTCTGGGCGTATGTGAACACCACTAGCGCCTAAACTATGTGTAGAATTTTTGCTCAACTGAATAAATCCCTGTCGATCTGGTCTGAGTCGAAGTTCTGCGATTTTTAAAAACATTCATTAATTTTTGGAGATACTTTTTATTAAGCCCCAGGGACATTTTCAACATTTTCTCAAAAATGTCAACCAGGATAGGTGGCTCAGTGCATCAACTGATGTCACTGCAATGCCTCTGACCGAGAGGTGCTAGGTTCGAGTCCCGACGGTGGCAGGATTTTTCAACACTAGCTTGTCAGTTAGATGTAGAATTCAACCGATGTCTGGAGGAAAATTCTAGCGACCGGCTGCTCTGATTGGAAGTTTTCCGTAGTTTCTCCGATCAACATCAAACGAATGCCGAAGAAATTCCCTAACAAACGGACCTCGCGCGATATTTCCTTCCTCTTCCTTGTCCTATCTTCACACACACCAACTTGCACAACACTACCATATATGCTGGGAGACCAGTGGGAGGATTGGAACTTGTCCCGGCTGTGGGCCGTGCACTGCTGGTGGGAGATACCTTGTTAAGAAAGAACCCGGCAAGCCGACAGGTAAATCGGTCGGTGATTTAGAGCTTGTCCCGGCTGGGGTGGTGCCCCGCTGGTGGCAGATACCTGGTTGGGAAGCCCCGCTAGTGGACGGAAGGTCAGCGCCGGATCTCGCCATCGGCATAGCGGGCAACATCTCTTCCACCTCACGATGAAATAAACATGCATTGCACTTACGGGACTAATGACCAAAGCAGTTGACGCGCCCAAAATCACTAACAATCAATCAAACATTACTCCAAATACTTTCCTTAAATTAATTGTAAGAATAAAGTAAAATACACTCAAGGTGGCATAGCTCTTATTTTCATTGCTGACTGATCTTGGGAAAATTGCAAAAGTTCGAATTTTTTTTCGGCGTCTTCCTACAACTACAAAATTGAAGATATAATTTTAAGGGAAAATCTCTATTTGTTCTCCATACTTAGTTCTTTCAATAAGGTCATGCACATTTTTTTGAAATTTTTAGTAGTTTTCGCGCAATATTGAGGGCAATTTGTGCAATTTTTAAAAATTACAAGAACAAGATTTTCTCAAAATCGACCTCAACTTTTTTCCTTAAACTTTTGGAAAGGATAGTACCTAATGTACTCTGAGATGACATAAACGCCATATTGCTCTATTCCTTTGTTTTTTCAAAACTTACAAAAATGTAATTCTTTGACTAGCCTTTCATTTAGTAAATATTTTCTTTAACGGCGATTTGTTCATATTAGGGAACGTTTGCCACCTCGAACGTTAAGTACTATCGATGTTTTGCGCATGCGCAGATGCACCAAAGTGATGCGAAACTTGCACTGCGAATGAGCAGAAGATCGATATAGTACGTAACGTTCGAGGGTGCAAAAACTCCCTACTATTACATTTACGAGTACATGTGCTTAACATTATATCTTAAACGTTCCTCGACAACTCAGATGTTTTCTGTGAAAATGAACTGAAACTTCCGAATTTGTACAAATGTTCAAACGCCATTTTCTCATATTGCTTCTTCAAACTTTTCGTACGAATGCTATTTGCATTCTTTAAGTTAACATAAAATTAATTTGGCTGTATTTTTTTGATTTTTCAAAAAATAAATAAATGTATTTTTAAGCGTCTCTCGCGCCATTAATATTCACATTTCCAGAAATTTTATACATTATTACATTTGTGAGTAGAAGTGCTTTAAATGTCACCAAATGAAGTTGTTCGAAAACTCGAAAGATTCTTGTGAAAATTCCGAAGCTTCCATTTTCGCATTTACAGTAACGCTTAAACGCCATTTTCTTAAGAGCGGCTCCAAATTTATCAATGAAAATTCCTATATAGGACGAAGTTTTACTCTTCTTTAATATCCTAAAAGTAATATTTCGTATCTACCATTAAGAAGCTGAAAAATGAGAAAAGTTCAAAAAATGTATTTTGGGCGGCGATAGATGTCAGCAAGATGTCAGAAGATGGGGAAAGATGGTAAAACTGGCCCAGACCAAAGATATTAGATTACTATGAGAAAGTATGTGCAATTTGTCCTAAAGTACGAAAACGTTTTAAAAATTCGATTCGGTTATTTTACTGGAAAAAGGATTAACTAGGTGAATTCTATCAAGGTGACAAACGCCGTTTTGAAATGATAAATCGAATCTTAGGATAAAAGAGCTCTTGCGTTATCTCCGCTTGTTTTTTCCGGTAGTGAAATGGTAATGGAAGATCTTAGAAGTACAATATATCTAAAATACGATGTGAGGAGATGGAATATGGGTGATATTTACGCAATTAGTTCGATTTTTTCTTTTTGAAATCAGCACCAAAGCGGGATCGGTGTTTTGAGTGATACCTCAGACATTCTTATGATGGTATTCGAAGGAAGATGGAATATGTGAATAAGATAATAGTTTTATACTACTATTAAAGATGATACGAGACCGTTTACCCCTATTACAGCATCACTAGTTTCATATGTGGGGAAAAAATATCTTGAGATGCGAAGTGACGGAAGCATCAACGAAGTGACGGGGTGTCTGGCTTGCTGCCCCCTAGAGTTCAGCCTTCTTGCCCGTCGCCGCGCCGCGGCGGCCGCCGCCCGGCTCGCCCGTGCCGGCTTGACCGCGCCGCCGGCCAACAATGTCCCGGCGGCGTGGAAGGGGAAGGGGGAGTGGGGTGAGGTGTTTTTCGAAATTTCACTTACCGTCGCTCCTATTTATCCGATTTGCATGTTTGACACGGCGTTGGATTCTGGAAGCGTGTCGCCATCGCGCTATAAGCCCACATTTTTGAAATTGTTCCCGGAAGTACGAGAAAAATTTTAAAAATCGAGTTTCTGCTAGTTTTTTTTGAAAAAGGGCTTCGTAGCGTAAATTCTATTATAAACAGGAGTCAAATGCCGTTTACAGATCGAAAATCGGACCATTTGTTCAGACGTTATCGGTAAAGTAAATTCCTGCTGATGGTGCTGCGATCTATTGAATTTTCCTACAAGTTTTTTTCGGTACATTTAGCCTTAACCGCAAATTCGACATGGCCGATTACCGTTAGTAAACGATTCTGCCGCTAGAGGCGCTGGAGTCAAACTGTATGCTTTCTACACGAAAAAATTACGAACATGTTTATAATTTTCTCATGTAGAAAGCGTGTAGTCTGGACAACATGAAGAATCTACACGGAAAACTATACCATGTGCATCGGCCTAAACAAGCAAATATCTTATACGAGAAAAAACACAATTTATCTAACTCCATCTCTGGGTTTTTATAATCATTTAAATTAAGACCTCAATATCTCAAAATTAGTGTCAATGGAGTTGTATCACTATTAAAATAACGCCACCAATTTCAATTCGAATTTTCGCATAAACTATCAGTTTTTTCAAAAAATGTATATGACTTTTTTAATGAGCTGATTTTTTAAAACTGACTTTGCCTGAGAGAAAAACCTCTATCTTCAATTTTGTAGTCCGCCAACCTAATTTTTACGGTGACATAACTCCTTTACATCGCCAATATTCCGCAAAGCACACTATGCTTATTCATATTATCTTCAGACAGACAAATAAATATCTTATTCGAGAAAACACACACAATTTTTTGTCTTACTCCATCCCCGATTTTTTTATAATCATTTAACTTTAGAGCTCAATACCTCGAAACTAGTGTCAATGGAGTTATACCACTATTAAAATAACACCTCCATATGTCTACGTGTGAACGGTCCGGACATTTTTTCTAGACATTTCTGGCTCACAAAGTGTCTTCAATTTATATCGTTCCAATTTTTGTGCGCATGTGAACATAAGTGACATTTGTGTCCGACAATCCTGTGTCAAATGTCGGCAATAAAGTTCCCGTGTAAACGCATCAGGTCCAAATAAAATAAGAATGTAATTGACATTTCGTGGTCACGTGGTGACGCCCGCTCCGTAACCTAGGAAACAGCGAATCAGAAGCTTCAGCATTTGCACATCGTACCTAAAATTCAGGTGGTTAGAGCGAGATATTCCCTAGTAGACAGAGAGTCCATATTACGTTCAAAAATATTTATTTGCGAGGTAAGTGGGTATTGTGAGACCTACATAAAAAAATAGGGACTCTTATGCTGAGTTTTATTTAATTATAAGAACTAATTTTGTTTCATAGATGGAAAACAAAAATATTTTAATACAACATAATGACCTACCATTGACTTGTTTCTTAACAAGTACCAACCAATCGCGTGGCCGCGGATTGAACTAGTGGTGCTACAGAATGGCACAGACTTTCCCGTATTAGTTTTCTATTTCCTTGGGTCTTCGCTAGCTATTCGGAATTGCCACAAACTCTTTCTTGCCAGCTGTAATCTATCACCGCCAAACGTTCATTTTTTTGTCATTTTCTTAATTTTTCGGTTTCCTATTGGTAGAACGGAAACATTAATTTTAGAATATTAAAGAACACAAAAACATAGTCATAAATGGCAATTTCTTTTTATAAATCATGTGCCGTTTAAGAGAAATGGCGTTTTAGCGCTACTAAAAATACGAAATTTGAAGCTTATTTTCACAGAAAAGTTTTGAGTTTTCAAAATACTTGATTTGAATTTATTTGAAGCACTTACACTCACAAATATAATAATGATTACAAATTGCTGGTAATGTGCGTATTAAAGATGTGAGAGATCTTTCAAAAAATTTACATTTATATAATTTTTGAAAAAAACAAAAAAATGACTCAAAATAAACTTTACGTTATACTAAAGAGTGTACTTAGCACTATCCGTTACAAAAGTTTCAAGAAAAAAATTGCAGCCATATACGTGAAAATGGCGTTTGAGCATTTCTGAAAATGCCGAAATTTGAGCTACTTTTCACAGAAAACGGTAGTGTTTTCGAGAAACTTCACTTGACATTATTTACAGCATATATACTTGTAAATATAATAATGTGAAAAAATCGCCGATAATGTAAGTATTAACGACGTGAGAGACAAGTAAAAAAATTTACATTTTTGTAATTTTTGAAAAATCCAACCGATAGACCAAATTGGCTTTTATGTCATTGATAGAGTACATTGACCACTATCCTTACAAAAAGTTAAAAAAAAATTTGGAGCCGTTTTTGAGAAAATCTGTTTTTTGTAATTTTTTAATGTTGCACATATCGCACGCAATATTGCACGAAAACTACCAAAATTTTGAAAAACATTTACATGACCTTTATTAAAGAACTCAATATGCAGAGCATGCTTTATTTGAAGAAAAAGTCTCTATCTTCAATTTTGTAGTTGGAGAATGACGCCGAAAAAAATTCAAACTTTCACAATTTTCGAAAATTCAGAGCTGTACGTGAAAATCGGACCTATGCCATGTTAAAAAGTGTATTTTACTCTATTTATACAAGAAATTTAAAGAAAAAATTTGGAGCCGTTTTTGAGAAAATTTTGAAAATCCCCGGGGGCTTCATATAAAGTACCCCCAAATTTTGAAGAATCTTTTTCAAAATCTCAAAACTTTGACTAGAATCAGATCGACTAGAGAATATCCATTTTGGAAGAAATCGTACGTATGGTTTAGGCGCTAGCAGTGTTCACAGACGGACAGACGGACGGACGGACGGACGGACGGACAGACGGACGCTTTCCTTTTAATTGGGTTTTCGGTATCAAGGACCTAGAAAACAGGGTTTCTGGCTACACCACGTGTTAGGGGATTTTTTTTCTTAATTTAGCGACTGGTTTTATCCACTTATTCGTTTTCACGGCCCGCAAATTAATTTTTTTTCCGCCGAAAATTGGCCATTTTTTCGCGCAGCATTACACAGCAACTTTCCCTATACTACGTATATCACTCGGTGTATACGTACGTATACGGGAAAGTAAAAATGGAATATGAACCTTTTGGATATTTTAATTGCGCCCAGAAGACCCCGAGGAATGTGTAGAACGCTTCAAGAGGACTTGTCACTCGATTTGAATGAAGCCAGCGGCGCGCACGGTGTTGCGGAATTGTGCGTTACAGTCTTGCGACACTAGAATGCGCGCGAACGTCACGCCGTGGACTGATTTAGGTTTATAATTTTGCAAAATTCTCCCACTTGAGACGGTAGATGTCCTTCAAATTCCGCATATTGATTCTTAGAGATGCTAAGGTCCGATTAAATTAAGAAGGTGATTGACAGTTCTGTGTGACGTCAGGACGCCTCTCCCGTTTCCATGGCAGCTGCCAACCAGAGAGACAAAACGTGACGTGTCAGGTCGCTCAGTTGCCACTGCCGAACAAGGGGAACATTTGAGCATCGCATAGAGACTTCCCTGCATCTCTCCTCTATGCTTCCCTGCCGCCACGCCGCCCGCGTTTCTGCCTGTGCTGCGCGCGCAATGTGTACTGTGTTGTGATGAGTTGCATTGAGGTTAGGCTTTTTTACACTTTTACACGTATTTTTTGAAGTGTTTGTTTTCGTGTCCCGGTAACACGTGCTCAGTGGTTTGCGACCTGGCAACGTCACTCCCCTCCACTCACAAATGTCAATTACCTTCTTAATTTAATCGGACCTTAGCTACCTAAAAAGAGATTTTAAAAACATCTTTAACAGTTAATTTTCCCACAATTTTAAAATTTCAGGTCAGATTTGTCAGGCCACCGTAAGAGCCCCTGTTAAAACAACAAACTTTACGGTCTCGTTACGCGAAAACTAGACGGTAAAATCGATTCAAACTTTCCCAGAACATAGAAGAATCTTTCATCTTTCGATTAATACAATAAAAAAGGCATGTTAAACATAACACTTGTGTCTCGGGAGAGCAAAGTGAGGAGCCACGAATGTCCACGAAGACACCCGAGGGGAGTCGAGCGATTGGAGAGCTTGGGCCACTTATGTTGCTCTGTGCCTTCTGTTCTCTCGAGACAAGCTATTTATATTAAATTAGCCCAATTAGCAAATAAGTCAATGTATCGTACTGATATTTTACGTGTTTAAATAATTATATGTTTTACTTGCAAAATATATTTATTAGTATCCGAGACAATTTTAACTTTTGGTAAGTTTATTGTCTATCACTCCAAAATAAATTAAAAAAACCAAACAGTTTTTAATTCTAAAAGTAATGACTTCAGACAAAAATACTACGATAATTATATTAATCTACAATCTCTTAACAAGTTCCTACATTATTACTTTAATTGATTGAAAATTGTGAAAGTTGGAACTTTTTAGATATGGGATAATGTAAGGAAAATCAATTACCAGGAATGTGAAAAAGAAAATTTAAGATAGTGCATTTACAGTTTATTAATAAAATTTTTCTTTAAAATTGCCCAGAAGCATACATTGCATCTTCAACATCTTTTTTCTTTACTTCTTTTATTGACTTGACAAACCTTTTCTTCTTTGATTGACTTGGCTTTTTTTAAGCACTTTTAAAGTCTGGTTGCAATGCCATTTCACTTTTGTGGAGACGTTTGTCTCTCTTATGTTTATTTTCTTAGGAGATGTCACTTTGATTCCTGAAGCATGCTCTTTGACTCTTTCACTGGCCTAACATCCCATATTGAACTGGGAAACTGCTGATGTCAGCAATTTCAATATTTTTTTCTGGAAAGAAATGTTTCTTTGGGGCACTTGCTCCAAACAAAACTATGCAAACTTTCATTTGCATTGTGTGTTTTCCATATACACATTCCAGTAATTCATTTTTTGCAAGCCTCTGATACATAGGAATTATTTTACAAATAACACTGTGAGACTACAGTTTTCATGTTGTATTTGCCATGTTTTGAAATTTCATTCCCATGAGCTCGATTGTAGAAGCACCATGAATTTTCTTCTTTAGGGCATTTAAAATGCAATGGCTTCAAGTCTGTTGGCGTTGCATGGTATAAGGTGGCAAGTATTGCAGACTTCATCTTCTGCACATCTGGAATATTCTTCTGGATGGCATTGCGATAATTTGCTAAGACAAATAATTATGTCATCCTTTAAATTGACTTGCTTTTTACCAAGTGTAACACCCTTCACTTTCTATTCTTGGATTATTTTTGTAAGCCTGTTTTAAATCTTTACATCATATGTTTTATACATTCTTCTTTTCTAATAATAAAGTTGTCTCCATAGATGTTTAGTTTCAGATGGTGATTGAAAGTCTTTGCATCATCATCTAACAGTATTGTTGTATATCTAAAATGATGAGACAGGACCCTCTTCCACAATACCTCACTTGCAGCTACATCCGGTTAAAGTAGGGTGTACCACGAAGTCTACAACGAGGAGACTCAACTCCGGTGGTGGGGGTATGTACGAAAAACGTCGGCAGCTACTTGAAAAATAATACAAGAAAAACCGAGTCCCTTCGCCTTCAGCGACCTCACGTGGCAATTGAAAGAACTACGAAGGCTTTCAAAACAGCCAATGGCAGCAAAGCATCGTATACAAAATTTAATTCAAACATTTTTTCTACAAAAGTAGGTTGTAGACTTCGTGGGCGCCACTTAGACCAAACGAATTTTGACGATTGGTGGCCGAGAAAAGCCGAGATAAGTTCCTTCTTTCGCCGCGTGATGTCGCTGAAGGCGAAGGGACTCGTTTTTTTTTGTATTATTTTTCAAATAGCTGCCGACGTTTTTCGTACATACCCCCACCATGCCTCAAACACCGGAGTTGAGTCTCCTCATTGTAGACTTCGTGGGGTGTACGGTACACCCTCAGAGAAGCGATGTGGCGGAGGGGGGTGGGGAGGGGGAAGGGGAGGGGAAGGGAAGGGGTGGGAGGGGGCAGAGGAGGAGGAGGAGGACGATGGGAGTCCCCATGAGCCCTCCCTCAAATTACGCCACGCGCTCTGATAGAAATGAATAAAACTTACCGAAAGGCGGTTTTTAAGGTAGGCGCCATCAAGGAAAGACAAAAATTGATACCTGAATCACACTCAACCTGCTTCCCGCGACCATGACCCTTTCCGCACTGAACACTTTCGCGCATGAGAAGTGGCCTCTTTCTTGCTTCACTTCCACTCGAAAACATCACTTAATTACTTTCGCTTGGGCAACCTCATCGGACACTTACATAAAGGACACGAAAAGCCTGCAGCAATCAGACCACGTTCTTGCGCCCATTCAATTACAACCACACACCCTTTCCCGCGCAACGCGTAAAAAAATCACATTTATTCTCACAATCGTAGCAAAAACACTCGACACTCAAAAACACAAATCACGAAGAATTTGAAGAACGCAAGAAACGTAACTGCACAACAGCTACCCCAACTCAGAAAATCAGTTGCACACCCACCATGTTCCAACCAGTATTTCGGAATGAAACTCAGGCAAGAAATTGCCTTCCCTAACGTATGACGTCACGTCCATGACCAATTACGAACCATTAAAATTATTTCAATAGTGTATTTATTACAATTTATTTAAACCGCCCACACTTTGCTTTTTATAAGTATGTAATAAGTTATGCGTATTGCTCCCCACCCCTCCCTGCCGAAAGGTTCCCCTCATAATCCCCCAAATACCCCTCGTCCCCTCCACCGTGGCTTTCCCCCTCGCCGGAGCGGCGCGAAGGGCCGGTTTGAACGACTTCCTTAGGTTGCACCGTACACTAGACTTCAGCCCTACATCCATTGCATTTGAAGATCCATTAAAAATTACTAATTATGAATTTCTTCCCATTTTTTATACTCACAGATTTTTGTCTCATAATTTGCTCTTTTTCTTTTCACAAGTGCCACAGTATTTTGACAAAACATGAAAATCAGCCACAAGACCAGACCACTCAAATCCCATCTTCGCGATGGAATATGTCACGGCATTTGGCGTCTTTTCTCGGTCTTGCCGGTAGAAGTCGCATGATCGCAAGCACTGCTTCATACGGTCGCGATCGTGCGAAATCTAGCGGAACGACTGTGAATGACACGAAATGCCGTAACATATTCCATCGCGAAGATGGGATTCGAGCGGCCTTGAGAGCTCTTCCTACAAAAATCGCAGTATAACTATGTTATAGAAAAGTTAAAATAAAGAAACTAATGTGAATAATAGTTTGGAATTCTTCGTTTAAAACGAAAGTTCGCAACAAATCTTGTTAATGGCGTTAACGACCACTTAACATTAGAAACATTAAATTTCTGACAGATTTCGAATTAAAGATTTGCGCCATGGAAGTCCGTCGGCTCGCGCATGGACTCGCTCGACTCCGCTCGGGTGTCTTCGTGTACGTTCGTGTCTCCTCATTTTGCTCTCCCGAGACACAAGTAAACATAACACGTATCTCGCTCTAACCACCTTAAGGAACAAACGTTACGAGCAAAAGAAATATAACAAATGATACGAACAAATGTAACATGTGTTAGATACAAACTTGTTACCAGTTTCTCAACATTCCTTTATTCTGTTTGTCTAGTTAGTGTTGAGAGCACGTGGTAGAGCATGCAGTATGCGGCAACGCCGCTCCTCTCCACACTCAAACATCAAACACACACTCATTTTATCCGTTATGAGGGCCCGGCAATAAGTTTTTCTGTCGATAATTCGCCTTTTTACCCGCAGTATTACAATTCTTTCTCAATAATACTAAGCAGCAGGCGAGAAAGTAATTAAACATTTTCAAATTTTGTAGTTTTTTGCAAAATATATGTAATAATCTCAAAATATAAGATATTTATCTTAATATTGATGATTTCATTACAAAACATAAATTTAAAAGTTTGGTGTCATTTTTGAGAAACCTTTTTTAAGCCCTTGAGGCTTCGTGAAACGCACCTCAACAATTAAATATACGTTTCAAATTCAAGGGGCCGCGACAGCAGTAATATCGATTGGGGAATATCAGTTTTAGCGAAAATACTGCGTACAGTTTAGCCACTAGCATTGTTCTCAGACGGACAGACGGTGTGCCGTAAACCAATTTTGCAGTAAAAAGGACTTACAAAACTAGGGTTCAGAACGTTTAGAGAAACAAATTACTACCCACAGGAACAAGAATTGTCCACTTTTTCGGAATCAGGAAACTGCAATACAAATATTTCTGCCGGAAAACGCAATTTTTGCAGCGTTACATAACTTTCTCTATGTTAGGTATGCAGTATGTGAGAAGGTAAAATATATTATGATGTTCGTAGACAAGTTTTCGTCTCTCAACAAGAGTCGACATTCGTCTGTTCCGTTTATTATATCTTTCCTTTACATTTTTTTATATTGTGGGTGCAATCATTTTCTCTTTCCATAACATACTTTACAATTCTTTTAAAGTTTATGAAATTAATTAATAATAAGAAAAAATATCAAAACGTTAATATAACCACAACCAGATGTTTCTATAACATCCAAGTTAGGCACCAAAATGTTACTTACATCATGGATGTAATGGTTGGCACTCCTGATAAGGAGGCCTTAGTTCAAAGTGGAACGTCACCGAAAATGTTTCAATTTGATTAAGTTTTAATTTGAGGAAATAATAGGTACACTTAAAAATCCTTATAAATATTTAGCAATTTCCTTAGACAAAGGATTCAAAATGTTGAAGAGTATCTTTAATTCATTCACTCGTATATTTAGAAGATCTAAGACTGAACCCAAGAATTCCAAAGTAAGTGTAAATGCTATATATTTTTGTTTGGACTATTCCGGGTACTTATGTATAATAAAGTGATATTCTGTTCTATTGTTATTGGAAAACGGAATTCAAATAATTACTAACAAAATCCTTGATGGCAATGAAGTCTTATAGTACTTATTTTGTAGGTTAGAAAAATATAGCAAAAGGGTCCTATACTAACATACTGTAAGTAACATACTATAAGTAACATACTGCATTTTACAATATCTTAGGCCCTTACCAATTTTCTTAATAAAACGTTAAGTTACTCGTCAAAGTAGTTATATCAATGTCAGTAATGAATGGTGATTTCTGAATAACGGTACGCAAGGGAAAACTTTCACTCATTTATTTTAGGCCAGTGCAGATAGCCGAGTTGCCAACAAATAGTACAAGTTAATTGTAATTTCTAAATTCAGTACTCGTGTCCATACACAAAAAAATCAATTATCAAGTAGAGCAAATCTTATTACGTACGCAAAAGGACATACAACAAACTAATACGAAAGTGTTGGACCGTAATGTGGAGTCTGAGGATGCTCTCTCCGTGAGCTCCACGTGAGTCCTCGCCGCCAGCGTCCACCTCATGACCTCCCCGCCGCCATTGGGTTGTGAGCTCCTCCGTCATGAAATCAGAGAACTGGAAAATCACAATATCTGAGGCCCTTATAATCCTAGTTCAAGCCTAATCTACTGTCCGATTAAATGTTCTAAGCACTTGACACTTGGTGAGTTAGAAGAGGAGATACTGTTCCCAATTGGGAGCTTCAATTCGTATGTCAATACAATGTGCAAAAATTGAAGCTCCCGTTAACAGTGCCCCCTCTCCAAACGCACTAAATGGCAAAAACGTTTAATCGGGAAAAACAAAATGATACGATACATTCTTGCATTATTTATTACTTTTGCAATTTTTAAAATTCAGAGCGTTCAGTGAATATGAATCATTGGGCTATTTTTAGGCGCCGCTTGCTCTATTCGAGAAAAAAAATAAAGATAAAATTTGGAGCAGTATTAGGGAAAAATCTTGTTTTTGTAATTTTTACTTGCCCGTATATACAAAATAATATTTCTTGTGTAGGGGAAAGTTATGTAATGCTGCGCAAAAAAATGGCGAATTTTCAGCAGAAAAATATTCGTTGCCTGCCGTAATTACGAAAAAGTGGATAAATCCAGTTGCTAAATTAAGAAACTAGTGGTGCTACACAATGGCACAGACTTCCCCGTATTAGTTTTCTATTTCCTTTGGTCTCGGCCAGCAATTCGGACTTGACACATACTCTTAACCATCTATCGCCGCCCAAATGACATTTTTTGAACATTTTCTTAACTTTTCGATTTCTTAATAGAACGGAAATATTCTTCTAAGAATATTAAAGAACAGTGAAACCTCGTCTTAAATGGAAATTTTCTTTGAAAAATTTACAGCCGTTTTTAAGAGAATGGGGTATCATCGCTGCTACATATGCGAAATTTGAAGCTTTTTCACAGGAATCTTTTGTATTTTCGAAAAACTTTATTCGAAATCATTTAAAGCACATTATCTCACAAATACAATTGTGTTTACAAATTGTAGAAAACATGCATATTAACGGTGTGAGAAAATCTTTCAACATAATTATATTAGTGTAATTTTTGTAAAACAAAAAAACAACAACTCCAAAATGAACTTTACGTCATATCAAGAAGTGCAATTAGCACTATCGGTTCGAAACGTTTGAAGAAAAATTTTTGAGAAAAATGGCGTTTGAGCCTTTCTGAAAATGCGGAATTTTGAGCTAAAGTTTTCTGTGAAAACGGTTGAGAAACTTTATAGGACATTATTTAAAGTGCATGTAGTCATAAATATAATAATGTGAACAAATTGCTTCTTAAATATAGTAAAAGTCATTTTTGTAATTTTTGAAAAAAACAAAAGAATAGATCAGTGTGGCATTTATGTCATCTCATAGAGTACATTAGGTCCTATCTCTACCATAAGCTTGAAGAAAACATTTGGAAACGTTTTTGAGAAAATCGTGTTTTTGTAATTTTTTAAAAAAGCACTTATTGAACGCAATAAGCGCGAAAACTAGTAAAATTTTCAGAAAAATGTACATGGCATTAATGAAAAAAATAATTTTGGAGAACAAATTTCATTTGAAGGAAAAATTACTATTTTCAATTTTGTAGTTTTAGAAAGATGTCGAAAAAATTCACAATTTTGCAAGTTTTGAAATTCTGAGTTAACCTGGAAATTCGGGCCTATGCCACCTTTTAAGTGTATTTTTATTGTTCTTATAAGAAATTTAAAGAAAAAAAATTGGAGGCTTAGTTTTTTGAGAAAATTTTGAAAATGTCCAGGGAGCTTATGTAAAGTACCAGAAATTTTGAAAGAATGTTTTTCAAAATCCCAAAGCTTCGTCTCGAGTCAGATGAACAGAGGTTATCTTCAATTTGGAAAACATTTGCGCAATGTTTATGATGCTAGTTTGTGTTCACAAACGGATCGGACGGTTTTGTACGGGGCAATTGGTGTTTTCGTTTCAATGACCCCATAACGGATCTGCCTCCACCACGTGTTAGAGGATTTTTCCCCCTTATTTAGCAACTGGATTAATTCAGTTTTTCGTTTATCAATGGAACCGGCAATGAATTTTTTCTGCAGAAAATCCGCCGTTTTTTCGTCGGCATCATTACATAACTTCCCTATACTACGTATATTAACTCCGCATGTACGTATACATACGTATATTACTTCGTATGCATACGGGAAAGATAAATCATCCAAAGCGGCACAGTTCACTCACTCTGCACTTTCTCACAACGTCGGTGATGAGTACATTTGCATCGCGGTTGAAGTGTCGTTGGAAGGCTGGAGCATAGGTTAGTAAGAAGAACTGGGAGAAGGCTGGGAGCGTAGGGTCCTGTAGGGTCTTTGAGGTGAGTGCGAGAGAGGAGGATGGCGCCCGTCCTCTTGTGCGCATGCACGGCATAAAAGCAAGCAGGTGTCCTATCCACTGGCA